>CM055272.1:19103292-19629939 GCA_029237695.1 Conchocele bisecta
AAGCAGTCAAGATATAGCTCTGAAAATTATCATCTTTCATGCGGCTGACACTCCCCTATCACCCTGGCAAGAAATTATGTTGCTGACAGTACTGTACAAATTGGAAAACGTTTGTAAAGACCACCCGTTATCAGCCGAAATTCGGCAAAATCGTTGAAAAGTATGTACATTTTTCAAATTCAAATGCATATAGCTCTTTTATTTGAGCAGATAGCCGAAAGCTGTCAGCAAGTCTGAGATAAAGAATTTTGTCAGCTTTCCAATGCAAAAAGAATTCTTGAAATCGGTTGGAAAATAAGGAAATTATAGGAAGTACGACGTCACTTCCGTTTTCGTGGAAAGTAGCTTTAAAAGATAACTGAAAATCTCTGAGTCTCTGCTCACACTTGATCCGAATCGGCATGCAAAATTTGAAGTCGATCCGACCAGCGGTTTGGTGTAGATGGAGGGAGCCCGTAAGTCAGCGGATGATTATTTTTCGATAGCTTATCGCCCTTAAATTGCAGTTTACGCCATTTGTAAATACACCTAATAAAACGGAAATTAAATGTGTGCAATATTCCGCCAGTGAAGTTTTTCGTTTGTTTTTTTTTTCACCATAGGCCGGGCACAAAGCTTGGGAAACTTTTTAGCTAAAGGACTGAAAATATCGACCGCAGCAAGAAAATTTGAAATCTATTGATAAATAACGAAGCTGACGTCACATCCGTTTGCTCTATTTTGAAAACTTGAAAAAAAGACGTTCATCTTTGACATCCAATAGAACCGGAAGTAGTCAAGATAGAGCTATGAAAATTATCATCTTTTATGCGCCTGACACTCCCCTATCACACTGGCAAGAAATTATGTTGCTGACATTACTGTACAAATTGGAAAACGTTTGTAAAGACCACCCGTTATCAGCCGAAATTTGGCACAAATTCGGCAAAATCGTTGAAAAGTATGTACATTTTTCAACTTCAAATGCCGATAGCTCTCTTATTTGACCAGAAGCCGAGAACTGTCAGAGATTCCGAGATAGAGAATTTTGTCAGCTTTCCAATGTAAAAAGATTTTTTGAAATCGGTTGGAAAATAAGGAAGTTATAGAAAGTATGACGTCACTTCCGGTTTCGTGGAAAGTTGCATTAAGAGATTTCTGAAAATCTCTAAGTCTCGACTCACACTTGATCCGAATCGGCATGCAAAATTTGAAGTCGATCCGACCAGCGGTTTGGGCTGTAGACTGAACGGCTGAATAAAAAAAAAAAAAAAAAAAAAAACCAACGAAAATTTGACATCGGTTAGATAATAACAAAGTTATGAACATTTCAAATTTGAAAAATTGAAAAAAAAACGTCCAAGTTTGAAAGGCAATAGAATCGGAACTCTTCAAGCTATAGCTCTGAAAAGTATCATCTTTTGTGTGGATGAATGTCCCGCGTCACGCTGTCAAAAAATTATGTTGCTGAGATTACTGTACAAATTGGAAACTGTTTTCGAAGACCACCCGTTAAAATAAAAAAGAAAATCCGAAATTGTTGATTTTTTTTATTTTTTTCATTTTTCTCAACTTCACATGTCAATAGCTCTCTCATTTGAGCAGATAGCCAATAACGGCCAGGCAAATGAAGATAGAGATTTCTCGCAGCTTTCGAATACAAAAAGAATTTTTGAAATCGGTTGAAAAATGTGGAAGTTATAGGACATTATATGATATATGACGTCACTTCCGGTTTCGTGGAAAGTGACGTCATGAGAATTCTGAAAATTGCGTTATTCTCGTCTCACAGTTGATACAAATCGGCATACAAAATTTGAAGTCGATCCGACAAGCGGTTTGGGCTGTAGTCCCGACGGCTGAATAAAAAGAAAAAGAAACAAAAAACCAACGAAAACAAAAGGTTTGAGGAATCAAATTCCTCAAACCTAACAATAGGTTTTCGGCGCAGCTGAAAGCCGCCTCAAACCTAATAAAATAACTATATGTTCAGCCCTGAAATCAGAATAATCCTGATCTGATGGCATGTCCTCGACACACCAGAATCACTTGCCCCCCTCCCAAAAGCAGTAGGATCAGTAATACTATTGCTACTTTTATAATGGGCAATAACCCAATTCAACTCCCAGGTAACAAAAGAGCCAAAGATAAGAAGAGTTGTCAGAAGAAAACGAAGCTCACCTGTTGGCAGCCTTCACTCAAATTTGGCACAGTTGCATAAAAAACATGAATATTATATAACTTGACCTTGGGTTAAGGGGTGTGCGGTGGACCTCATGGGCGGATTCAGGGGAGGGGGGCGGACCCGGCGCGCGCACAAGGCACGTTTTATGCCAAGTGCCATGTATTCCATGCATTTTTCGGTCGTTGTCTTATTATTTCAAAATTAAAAGTTTTCAATCAAAAATCAAGTCTAAACATACTGTGACAGTGTCAATATTTTTGCTCCAAAATGCGCCAGAACGCAGGAAATGCGATGTAGATTTCAAAAATGTCCGCTCGGTCGACCTATTTGCAATACTTGACTATATTATCGAACGAGCATAGCTCGTTCGATAACATAGTCAAGTATTGCAAAATAGTTACGCCCCCCTCCCCAACCCGAAATCCTGGATCCGCGCCTGTACCTTAACATTGGGGTCGGTGGTGCAAGGTGGGTCGTGGGTTTGCTATAGCATAATATAGCATATTAAGATGAATGCATGTATGAAATATCAATGCGTTCCCTGAAAACAGAAGTAAAACAAAATTTAACCCAACTTTAAGTTTATGAACGCACTAAGTTGGTGATTTTCTTCAGCATGATAGCTCTTTACATGAGGAATGCATGCATCGAACAAATTAAAGTTTCTGATAGTGCACGTGCCGAGTGTCACGTTATACCGTCTGTTGACTGGGACACGGCGCAGTCGTAAAGATACGGTGTCCTGTTAGGACCATTTTACAGTCTCGCATTGTCGATTTATACACTGCCGCCTGCGCTAATCTTGGCGATTTTGTCATTTTCTTTATTTCAAAATACTTGAATAGTGTGCTTGAAGTCAAGCAGCTTGATTGATTGAGCCTGAGCTGTGCCACTGTGCGAGAATCGAGAACGCGAGGCGAGATTGCGAGGCGAGATTGCGAGAACGTGATGCGAGATTGCGAGAACACGAAGCAAGCTCACGAAATTGCGAAGCGAGATCGAGAGAAAAGGGTGAAATTGAATGGGTTTAACGTCCCAGCGACAGTTAGGGTCATATCGATACAGGGTACGTCGAGGTATGAATGCGATCGAGATCGCGAAATTGCGAGGCGGGAATGCGAGAACGCGAGGCAAGAATGCGATTCGCCTCATATGCGAGTTCGCCTCGCGTTCTCATGGTTCTCATGGTTCTTGTATATATACAAGATCGCGAGAACGTGAGGCGAAATCGCGAGAGGAGAATGCGATATAAATCTCGCATTCTTATATTCTCAATGTATACATAACTTGAGAGAAAGTAGTGGCCCTAACAGGACACCGTCGCAATGATTTCCCTGTCTGTGCCTTCACTCCGCGTAATGAAGACAGGATTATAATAGCATGATTGGGAAAACAACGAAATGCGTCCATCGTCCTCAATTATAGGCGGCTTGGTCAACAACCCATGATGGCAGACGTGTAATCATGTATTGACGAACTTGGGTCACAGTGAACTCGAACTTACGGAAGCCCATTAGGGCCACTTCACTTTTTTTTAATTTCCATTTATTCAAGATGTTTTCTTGACTTTTCAAGTTCTTTTCTTGAATTTTCAAGATCTTTTCTTTTTCAAGATCTTTTCTTGAATTTTCAAGAAAAGATCTTGAAAATTCAAGAAAAGAACTTGAAAATTCAAGAAAAGATAAAAAAAAAAAAAAAGTGAAGTGGCCCTAATGGGCTTCCGTACGAACTAGTTCATTTCAGTAAATGGTGCTAATTATTCTCAGCGCTCCAGATAAAGCGCGTATGGGTGTATTTTACGCATTTATTTTAGATTTTCAAATGTGGGAGTACAAAGTACGCACAACAATTTGAAAATACTAGTGATTTTTCACTCACTGATCTTCGAACTGATGAGTAAAATGCTCTAATAAAGTGGTAAATTCACTTATGTGAGCTGCAAAATGTTTTCAGCATGGCTTATTTATTTGCCCCGTATTCCCTATTTCATATCGGCAAAAGCACGTGAAATGATAGAAATGTCTGTGCGATTAAATTGTCTGTCGTGACGGACAGGACGGGTATAAATGTAGGTTTGATCAAATGTTCGATTGGAAACAATGTTTTCTCTATGCAAAATGTTTCTTTACGGGCCGGGACGACGTAAAAGTGTATTTTGAACCCGATGTTTACTCCTTTATATAGCAGTATCTGCCTCGGAAATGTGTCCGTTCTTTCCCGACCTAGCAATGATGATAATGTTTTTAAAACAAAACAATCGATAGATCGAAAACGCGTTGACATAGCGCATCGGGAATATATCGTTGCGGAATACTAACATTGTCCCAACTTCTGCAATAGGCGACACTGATATAACTCGGTTGACGTTTCGTGAGTGTCCGTTGTCTCGAGACTGTCCGGGTTCGGCCTATTAAAAAGTAAGCAACCTTGTATAATGGAGTATATGGAGGGGTTAAAAAAAATGTTTAACATATTTTTTCTTTCTTCATTTATTGATGCTTTTATGCATATTTAATGTATTTACAGACCTCGGTCCGTTACTTCAACCTGTGTCCTGTGCGTCATGACTGACAATTTAATCGCACAGACATTTCTATCATTTCTCGGGAAGCCATGTTTTCCAATCACCGTGGGCTTCCCCGATGACGTCATATGATTGGCCGATAACCGCGGAAGGCAAGTCGCCATGATAAGAACAAGATGAGAACAAGAGTGCCGCAAGTCACAAAATACGCCCGTCGAATATGGGCCAGACAGCGAAGATGCAGAAATGTGAAGCTGTCACCAAGGCAAGAAACATTAATGAGAATTTGAAAGTCTATAGCATTATTTCTTCATCTCGTTGTGCTAAACATGTATACTAATTTAGGCAGAGATACAAAAGTAGAGTGTAAAGTAGAAATGATAGGGAATTGGATACAATAATGTAGAATGTAGAAAAAATTGCTAAGTTAAAAAGGTGATATTTTTGTTAAAAAATATGTTTTCGGCATAAAAACACCAAGGTGCACATCTTCAATATGTGTAGTAAACGTGTGTATAGTTTCAGAACGATCGACTGAACTGTTTCAGAGGAGTTGTGTACACAAACTCTGTACCCTACATAGAATTGTATAGAAAAATGTAGAACAAATGGCTAAGTTAAAAAGGTGATACTTTTGTTAAAAAATATTTTCTCGACATAAAAACACCAAGGTGCACTTCTTCAATATGTGTAGAAGACATGTGTATAGTTTCAGATCGATCGACTGAACGATTTCGGAGGAGTTGTGTACACAAACTATGTACCGTATATAGAATTGTATAAAAAATGTAGAAAAAATGGCTAAGTTAAAAAGGTGATATTTTTGTTTAACAAATATTTTTTCGGCATAAAAACCCCAAGGTGCACATTTTCAATATGTGTAGAAGATGTGTGCATAGTTTCAGGTCGATCGACTGAACGGTTTCGGAGTAGTTGTGTACACGAACTATGCGTTTTTTCTTCAGCCGCCCGCCCGCCCGTAAATAGGGTCGTATACAAACAACCAAAAAGATCATTACAATGAGATGACGTCACACGGAATTCCGGATGAACATAGATTGGAAAACATGGCTTCCCGAGAAATGATAGAAATGTATGTGCGATTAAATTGTCTGTGGCTGTGACTGAAGAAATTGGGCTTATGGGTTTTGTGGCCAATGTAGATACAGATCAAACAGCACTCTCATGTAGCCTCATAGCGCTCTATACTGTTTGCTAGAAGGGTGAGGGGTGTTTCATTGATGGAGTGGCGAACTGTGCAGATCCTGATCAGACTGTGCGGATTCACAGGCTAATCTGGATATACACTGGTCGCAAAACTCATAAACCCCATTTTTCCAGTCACGTTATCAGATGCATTTCATTTTCTAAGCTGGCGTGGAATGAGAAGCTAAGTGAAGTACGCATGTACTAGCATTTATCCCGTCAACACAGTGCGTATGTATGGAAGGGGATATCCGCCACTACATTGCATGCTGCTTCATGACAATGCAGTCGACCATTGTTACATGTCATCCTGCACTGCGGCTACTCGTTACTGCTTAATGACAACTCCATCATGCATTATTACATTTCACATTGCATACCTCGATTGGCTATTTGACATTGTTACATGTCATCCTGCATATTGGCTATACAATACTGCTTAATGACAACTCCATCTTGCATTATTACATTGCATATTGCATACCTCGATTGGCTATTTCACATTGTTACATGCCATATTCTGCCATGTGTCATTCTGCTTACTGCTTGTTGGGATGCGTATATATGACTATATGGATTCCGCCGAATGACGCATGCAAGCACGCAGAATGGCCCATGTCAGAATATGAAATGGCCGAATGAGGGACGCCAGCATCGCAGTAAGCAGTAGGCCGAATGAAACTTGGCAAAATGTGCAACGCCCTCTGTTTTCATAATGGGAACGCTTCCATTATGACGCCAGGTGGCGCTCCAAAATAAGTACAGTAGACGATTTTTTCTTGTGGTATTTTGTAGCTGTGCCACCGCGGGCATAATGTATTTAAAGTGGTCGATCACCGCGGGAATAGCCTACCTGACAGCATCCTTCGTCACTGTGCGGTCACTGTCGAACACGCCCCCCCCCCCCCCCCCCCCCCCCCCCACTACCCTCCTGCGTACGAGCCTGTCGTAACCTGTGTCGGTTATCGTATTATTTTTGAGCGAGTTGGTCGAAGGGCGAAACGGAGGCCGGTCATTAAATTAACGAATAACGGGGACCGATACGATTTCTAATTACTTCTATTAACGTAATAATCACACTTTCCATTTACTCATCTGTTGACAATGGATACTTATGTCCGTATTTACATGTACAGTTACTAATGAAGAGTACCTGCTAATTATAGTTCGTGTGAAAAAAATAAATAATTAGACCGATGGTGTTCAATCTCCCGAAATAGTCACAGTTAAGCCGCTAAATGATAAAGACGGGATTATTTCCTTTGTGGCTAGAATGGATTAAATCACCTTTATTCGCAATTCAATCAATCAACCAAGTTAAGAAAATATATATACAATTCAGGCCCATAGCCAGACCTGTTTGAAGGGGGGGAGGTGGTCGTTTCGAAAGCCAAATGGGCCTGAGGTATCTAGGGGGGTCTACAAAAGTGGACCTCGAGGCTAAAAAACTCGAGGCTGGTCGGAGGAGGGGGGTCGTCCGACCGCCTCCGACCTCCCCCCCCCCCCCCCCCCCCCCCCCCCCCCCCCCCCCCCCCCCCCCCCCCCCCCCCCCCCCGCCCCCCCCCCCCCCCCCCCCCCCCTACCCCCCCCCCCCCCCCCCCCCCCCCCCCCCCCCCCCCCCCCCCCCCCCCCCCCCCCCCCCCCCCCCCCCCCCCCCCCCCCCCCCCCCCCCCCCCCCCCCCCTGCTACGGTCCTGCATTTGACATTGCCCCCCCCCCCCCCCCCCCCCCCCCCCCCCCCCCCCCCCCCCCCCTGGCTCGGTCCTGCTTTACAAACATTGATGGCATTGTGTCTAAGCAGTCAACACCATAACTCGTGTACATATAGAACAGTGATATAGCATTATGTTCGACTTTAGCTACATCAACGCGCGAATGCACACGTACACATACACACGCACGCGCTCACTTAATTCATCGTTTCTCGTACAAACAAAAATGTTTTATTTTGCTAAAGTACTGTACCTTCGCGTATATGCATTTATACAGGTAGATACGCAATCGCGGTGATCCCCCGTGAACGACCACGGCGAATCACCGTGATATCGTTCGGGCAGTGCGTCACAGTGACCGAGGATGCTGTCACCGCGATCCCACTGCCTGAAACAGTGATCGCGGGGGACAGGTAGGCTATGCCCGCGGTGATCGACCACTTTAAATACATTATGTCCGCGGTGGCACAGTGACAAAAGACCACAAGAAAAAACATATACTGTACTTATTTTGGAGCGCCACCTGGCGTCATAATGGAAGCGTTCCCATTATGACAACAGAGGGCGTTGCACATTTTGCCAAGTTTCATTCGGCCTACTGCTTACTACGATGCTGGCATCCCTCATTCGGCCATTTCATATTCTGACATGGGCCATTCTGCGTGCTTGCATGCGTCATTCGGCGGAATCCATATAGTCATATACGCATCCCAGCAAGCAGTAAGCAGAATGACACATGGCAGAATATGGCATGTAACAATGTGAAATAGCCAATCGAGGTATGCAATATGCAATGTAATAATGCAAGATGGAGTTGTCAGTAAGCAGTATTGTATAGCCAATATACAGGATGACATGTAACAATGTCAAATAGCCAGTCGAGGTATGCAATGTGAAATGTAATAATGCACGATGGAGTTGTCATTAAGCAGTAACGAATAGCCGCAGTGCAGGATGACATGTAACAATGTTCGACTGCATTGTCATGAAGCAGCATGCAATGTAGTGGCGGATATCCCCTTCCATACGTATGTACCGTGAAACACGGTGCCGTTTGTGATATCCTGTCAATACGACCTAATCACTGCGTATGAATATGTGCATGGCTGTGGTTATATGTTTGCATTTTAGAGCCAATTGTAGGTGTTGACGGGATAAATAGAATAGTAGGTTAGTGGCGTGAATGGGAAAAATATATCTGGCGCGGCACGCAAACGGGATGTGCTCGGCAGAGCCTCGCCCATCCCGTTTCCTGAGCCTTGCCAGATATATTTTTCCCATTCACGGCACTAACCTACTATTCTCTATATTCAAGTCACAGATAATGAGCTAGACTGGCCACAAATGTCATAAACACCCTTCATCCAGTCACTTAAAGGTACATGCCCACTCAGTAGGCACAAACTGCTCGTTATATCAGAGACATCATCTGAGACATTCTCTAGCAAATAAACATCCAGTCACCATTACCCCACGTATTGATTGGCATTATTATACATTTCATATCTGTGTAAATCGTTCCCACGATATAACAATTCGTTCCCTCGAATTAACAATTAGTTTCCACGAAATGACAATTCGTTCCCTCAATTTAACAATTCGTTCCCTCGAATTAACAATTTGTTCCCACGATATAACAATTCGTACCCACCACGAATTAATTTGTTCCCATCACGAATTAATTTGTTCCCACGATATAACAATTCGTTCCCTCAATTTAACAATTCGTTTCCTCGAATTGAGGGAACGAATTGTAATTCGTGGTTGTTAATTCGTGGGAACGAATTGTTATATCGTGGGAACGAATTGTTAATTCGATGGAACGAATTGTTAAATTGAAGGAACGAATTGTTATTCCTTGGTAACGAATTAATAAAAAAAATCCATGTCCCCTGCGGGGCTCCGTACAATGACGCCATCAGGCACGCAACATCGCATGCTAGACCGACTACAAAGTACAAAAAAAAAACAATTACTCCAGTAATCACACCCTAGACACAGGCGGATAAAGAGGGGCAGGGATGGTAACATTTATATTTTATTTGATTTATTGGCGTTTAATGGCCTATTAACAGCTAAGGTCATTTGAGGCCGCGCCAACGGGTTCGATCCTGTATTTAATCTGCTGCATTAGGGGGAAATCCCAAAAGCATCAATAAATGAAAAAAAAATAAGGTAAACAAAATTTGTTTAGCTTATTTTTTCCCCAAAAGCGGTTCACGAGTTATTCCAAAATGAAAGGTGTTACTAACGTACGCACGTACATGAACTAACGCTATATATCCCGTCAACACAGTGCGTATGTGCCGTGAAACACGGTGCCGTGAAACATTTTTGATATCCAGTCAATACAATTTTTGCATTTTACAGCCATTTGTAGGTGTTGACAGGATAAATAGAATAGTAGGTTAGTGCCGTGAATGGGAACAAATATCTGGCGCGGCTCGGAAACGGGATGTGCTCGGCAGAGCCTCGCCCATCCCGTTTCCTGAGCCTTGCCATATATTTTTTCCCATTCACGGCACTAACCTACTATTCTCTATATCCCCTCTTGTCTATCGGCGAGGAAGGGGATAATTAGGACGGTTTAACCCTTACACCGCTATCTTATTTTTTTGACCTCTGCTGTTTATTTTCTATTTTCAATTTTTATCATCAAAAACATGCATTGACAGCACTAGAGAACAATTTATAACCTGCTTTGACAGCACTTTAAAATCATTTCCATTGGAAATGATTCTGAGGTGCAGTCAAACCATGTTTTTATTGAGAAATAAGGCAAGATATACAAGCAATAGCAGACGACAATTGTTTTGTTGTGTAGCGGTCTAAGGGTTAGTTAACAATTTATCATTCCTTCCACTGGGCACAAATTCCAAAAGCCCCATTTCCCCAACCACAGTCGCAGTGCGAGTTCAAAAATGCCACAAGGCACGTACGCCTGTGACCCAAATAATGCCAGCCGACCGTTAACTTCCATAAACTCACAAATGCGGGTCAAATTCATCAATTCGCCTCATGTTTTCCTGCCCAATTAACGTCATACTCAGTTGTTCTTTAGTCGCTTTCCGGCGTACTTTTCGCGCCAAAGTACACCCACTTTTCTGGTTTCCTGACAATCTAAAGTGACGGTTTGTTTGTCTCTTGTGAAAGTGTGCTGCCACGTAAGCACTTTGCACCAGAGATACCGAAATAACCCATAAAACACCGAAATATGAACCGTTCTTCAAGAACCTGTGACATATACGAAAGTTCGGAACGGTGAATGTGTAGATAATTGCCGATTTCTGTCGTGTGTAATGATTGAGAATTAGTAGTTGCACAAAGCTATGTAAATTACCCAAAACCAACGAAAACCAACGAAAACCACCAAAATACCCATATGACACCAACATACTAACTATCTGTTCAAACACCTGTGCTAGTTTGTGACTGTGACTGGGAAAAATTTGCGACCACTGTAGACCCAGATCAGCCTGCGCATCCGCGCAGTCTGATCAGGGTCTACACCGTTCGCTATTCAGACATTGAAGCATCCGCTGTGCTTGCAACATACAATATTATGGATCCTATCAAGCTACAAGAATGCGCTATCTAATCAGGAATTATTGAAGTTGTAAATCAATTCAGCAGCAATGTCATGCAATCCACCTGGGCCCGGTTGCTCAAAACCTCTGTTAGCTTAACATACTGTTAAATCCTTAGCAATGCTAAGGATTTAGCAGTCTGTTAAGCTAACAGAAGCTTTGAGCAACCGGGCCCTGGGGGCCGTTTCACTAAACTTCGTACGACTAAAATGTTCGTAAGTGCAAAATTATGATAGTCTGTAAAATTCACATTAACAATGTTTTCTGGTAAACAATGATTGGATTTACATTTAGTGAGCATATACTATGCAGCATATGCTTAACAAATGTGTGTTTGTGTGTTGGGGTTTAACGGCCTATCGACAGCTAAGGTCATTTAAGGCCGGGTCAATGGGTTTAGTACTAAATCCCACATATTACCTGTACAAGTACATGTACGTGTTCAAGTACATGTACAAATGGGGGGAAAATCCCAAATTCAGAACTAAATATTTACAATAAAATAACTATATATTCAGCTCTGAAATCAGAATAATCCTGATCTGATTCAACAAAATTAATGTAAATCCATCAATTGAAATTTCCAGGCGATCCTAAATTTGCACTTACGAACATTTTAGTCGTACGAAGTTTAGTGAAACGGACCCCTGTATAGGGGATCACTGACATTCAGCACTGAAATTACAATTAAAAACCTTTCAGCATTGGATGTAGCGTCCTGATTTATTGCCAGGCACCCTTGCTACGGTGGGTCATTTGACCCAAGTGTGTATTCCAGTACTAGAAAAGCACACTTCACTGTAACTATGACAGGAGGATTTTTACGTCATTTTACGTCGAGTTCACAGGGTCGACAGCGAAGATGCAGAAATCTGAAGCTGTCACCAAGGCAAGAAACATTAATGAGAATCTGAAAATCTATAGCATTATTTCTTCCTATTGTTGTGATAAACAGGTACACTAATTTAAGTAGAGATGTAGAAATTATATAGAAATGGATACAAAAATGTAGAAAAAATGGCTAAGTTAAAAAGGTGATATTTTTGCTAAAAAATATTGTTTCGTCATAAAAGCATCATGGTGCACATCTTCAATATGTGTAGAAGACGTGTGTATAGTTTCAGATCGATTGACTGAACGGTTTCAGAGGGGTTGTGTACACAATCTATGCAGTTTTTCTGTCCGCCGCCCGCCCCGTGGTAAAACATAATACCTACCGTTTTTTAAAAAACGGTCGTATAAAAAGAGACAACATATGCAATTTTCACTTGTCAAGGGCCATAACTCTACCAATACTAGATGAATCCACATCAAAATCCCCAGGTGCACAACTTCACATAGTGACAAACATTCCTGTATAATTTCGCAACCCTATCTCAAACACTTTTGGAAATACCGCGACAAAAATGATGATGTTTGTGAGGGACAAAATTGCCAATTTTCTCTAAGCCAAGTGTGATAACTCTATCCTTACTAAACTTCGTACGGCTAAAGCCTATGGTCAATGGTCAATAAATGTAAATCTAACACTTGTTTACAAGAAAACATTGCCAATATAAAATTTACAGACTATCATAATTTTGCACTTACGAAAATTTTAGTCGTTCGAAGACTAGTGAAACGGCCCCCAGGTGCACAACTACACATGCTGATTAACATTCCTAGAAAGTGCCATGCCTGTAACTGAGTTACCGGAGACACAAGTTAAAAATCAGCAATTTTCACTAAGTCAAGGGCCATAACTCTGCCAATACTCCGCATCAAAATCATCAAATGCATAACTACACATGTTGATAAACATTCACGACTGTAGCTCAAATAGTGTTTCAGTTATCATGGTTATGTGCGACACAAGTTGAAAATCGCCACTTGTCACTAATGTCAAGGGACATAACTCTGTGAAGAATGTATGAATCCGCATCTAAAATCCCAGGTGCGCAATTTCAAATGATGACAAACATTCCTATAAGGTTTCATGACTGTAGCTCAAATAGTTTTTCAGTTACATGCGACACAAGTTGAAAATCACCAGTTTTAACTAAGTCAAGGGCCATAACTCTGCAAATACTGGATGAATCCACATCTAAAACCCTTAGTGGTGTGCAACTTCACATGATGACAAATATTCCTGCAAAATTTCGCAACTCTAACTCAGATACTTTTGGAGAAATAAAGCGACACAAATTTTGTGACAGACGGACAACCATGCCAAATGTCTCCCCATATATAGGGAAACAAAAATATATCGGAAAACAAATTCAGCCCTTCCTGAAATAAGAATAATCTGGCGCCAGGTCTCCACAACACCAGAATCACTTAGCCCCACTCCATAAAAGTAATAGGATTAGTACTAATCGTACTCCTTTTATAACGGGTATAACTGGATTCAACTGTCAAGTAACAAGAAAGCCAAAATTAAATGTACCCGAGGGCCAAATCTGGGATATCGCGATTCTGATAAGGATGAATCATATCATTAAATTTACGCTTCGTAAGCTCCCCCCGACATAGCAGTATAAACAGCATTCGGGAATTTTGAGACACGCTATGCGATTTTGTACTTAAGATCATGTTCCATTTCATAAAAAATATTTACAAAATTTATGATATTTTCCGTATACGACGTCGAAAGATGACAACATTTTCATAGCAAATGCGGAATAGTATTCCGCATTTGCTATGAAAATTTTGTCATCTTTCGATGTCATTTACGGAAAATATCACATTGTCTGTTATTATATTTCATGAAAAATCACACATGTTCTTAGGTACCAAATCACGTGGCGTGTCATTTGTGGTCAGTCTAGCACTTGATCCGGTCACAAAATATGTTTCTACCCACCCGGCCACTTAACAGCACAAGTCATATTTTTAATGTGATTGAGTAACACATAATAAGGCCAGCTGTTTGTTTGTTTGTTGGGGTTTAATGGCCTATCAACAGCTAAGGTCATTTAAGGCCGGGTAAATGGGTTTAGTACTAAATCCCATATATTACCTGTACAAGTACATGTTCAAGTACAGCCCTGAAATCAGAATAATCCTGATCTGATGCCAGGTCCTCGCCACACCAGAATCACTTGGCCCCTCCCAAAAGCAGTAGGATCAGTAATAATCTTACTACTTTTATAATGGGCAATAACCCAATTCAACTCACAGGTAACTAAAGAGCCAAAGATAAAAACGTACCTGAGGGCCAAACCAGGCAAATCGTGATTCCTATAACGAGGAACCCCTACCGTTAACTTACACCATCGCGTTCGCCCGACAACCACCCAATATAAGGCCAGCTGACAAACAAACCGTAATCAAGACTATATATAACAAGCATATAATTTTATTATAAAATATTCACATATTTTGAAAACCTACCCACTACCATCATATCTGACAAGACAATAGTATAACAAGGCTATCATCAGAGAGTGTCTCACTCACTAAACAAGGCGATCACCACGAAGGTCAATGTCATTAAGGTCAAGGCCACAATATGGGGAAGTCAAAATTATTGATACGAAGGTCATGGTCACCAAGGTCACACAATTGACACGGGGTGGATAGCCATCAAAGTGAGGAAGCTGTTGGTGAAGTTTGCTAATGATATAACTAACGGAATGACTCCAGATGGATAGCTATCAAAGGAAGATATTTTTGAAGTTTGGTAATGATATGCCCAACGGATCTGTAGCCTATTTCATCAACATTGCAAAGTATACTTTCCTAGCAAAGTATACTTTGAGGGAGAAATTTTCAATCTTATGATAACTGTATTATTTGTTATTATACTGAATTTATTACATTATCACAGCCAATTTGGCTGTGATAATGTAATACATTCAGTATACTAATTCTGCATACTTTTAATCATGAGATATATGCATTTGTTAGTTCTATATGAAATAATGCATTTCAGGAAAAATAAATAATTACTCCCTCAAAGTATACTTTGCTAGTAAAGTATACTTTGCAATGTTGATGAAATAGGCTACAGGAGATATTCAACATTTGGACATACTGTATTTCCAAAATTGTGGACACCAAGGTGATGGTCCCCAAGGTCAAGGTCAGCCAATTTACACTGGTAGACATCCATCAATGTGAAGAAGCTATTGATGAAATTTGGATAACGTTAAGGTCACCAAGGTGATGGTCAATGTCACCTGAATAACACTGGATGGATAGCTATCAATACGCGGAAGCTATTGATGAAGTTTGGTAAATCACTTAATGATCCGACTCACGGATCAAGAGATATGGGAAATTTGGCTATGTCCAAAATTTAGGTCCAATTTGCTGACGACTACGCCGACGACAGAATTGTGACTGCTATGTCTCACTTTCCACTATCGTGGGTGAGACAAAAATGGTCTCCACAATACATAGAGGACATTCATATTTTTGCAACGAATATGACATATATGTTCATCGAGATGAACATATATGTCATATTCGTTGCAAAAATATGAATATTCTACTTATTATATACCGCTCCATGGAAATTAGCAGTTTTTTAGACTGTATACGGTAATGAATGTGTATTTGCAGCCTATTTGCAGTCCGGCACTGCAGGTGCGCGTTATGAATATAGATAGCGGAAGTAGTCGTATTTTCACTGGAAGATGTTATTTCATCGATGAGAACATGACTTTTATTTACATCATATAACTATGTATTTCATGGGTAGGTATATAATAAACAGGGATAATTTGCTGGCATAAATTTAAGAGATCAGAGGTTTCACTGTAAATCAGGCATTCGATCATTCCGAGCCATAGTTGTGTGCTATGCGATCATGAACAGACATTGTCACCTGAGATAAATGACCAAGAAACTCGTAAAAAATTCTTGGTGTCCGGTTTAGAGAGGTTCCACTGTAATATCTAAATGGTTCATCTCTATGTATTGAGGGAGTAATCATTTAATTTTTCCTGAAATGCATTATTTCTTATAAAACTAACAACTGCATATATTTGATGATTAAAAGTATGCATAATTATTATACTGAATTTATTATGTAATAAATTCAGTATAATAAAAATTAATAAATTTATCATAAAATTGAAAATTTCTCCCTCAAAGACATGGCTATCAGGGCTCCAGATAAGGAATTAGTAATTTAGTATTGTCACTATATTATTTCTGAAACAATTGGGTATTTCAAAATTTTAATTGGATAAAATAAAATCACACTGCTGTTTACACATCAGCAGACAGCAATTATTGAATAGTTTGCTTCTAAATGAAAACGTGTCTTGGAATTTCATGAGAATTGACAATTCTAATGAAATACCAAGATGTGTTTTCATGGAAAGATAAGAAAAATATGCTATATTTGTGGTCGGTTTATTGTTTTCTGCAGCATGATAAAGGTACCACAATTTTGTATTGCTTTTTGATACTCACTACTTCTGATTTCAATTGGGATTTTGGCAATTTTAATTGAGTATTTAAGTAAATACGCAGCTTATCTGGAGCTTGGGCTATGGATTATTTCATTAACAAGCGGACACAGGGTGGAAACCCGAAAATTGCCGTCTGCTGTTGTTTCATAATTTGTATTTTCTCTAATAAATAAAAACATGGTTTGGCAGCATATTAGAATCATTTCCATTGGAAATGATTCTCATGTGCTGTCAAAGCATGTTTTTGAAAAGAAAAATTGAAAAGAAAAAATAACCAGCAGACAACAAATTTTAATTCAGCACCATAAGGGTTAACCCTTTCAACATGTGCGGCCTCTTTATTAATATTTGCAAACCGTGTAGATCCTGATGATCCGGCTGATAATGTTTGTTTGTTTGTTTATTATATGAATGAATGGCCTTTTTGTGGAATTTATCGGGGTATAAACTTGGAAAAGTCGCGGGAATACTGGACGAAGGCCCGATAAAGTCCACAAAAAGGCCATTCATTCCTTATAATTCCAGCATTTGAAATAAATTCATCAAGAAAATGTGTTTATTTTCCGTTTTCATAAGAATTATTTTAACAGCGCCTGACGGTTACGGAAAGTAGTTCAGCATGGGAGTTTACTGGGATATAAATTTTGGACAGAGACTTGCTACGGACCAATCAAATGTTAGGGAATTGTGTAAATATTTTTGTGCTGGAATTATTGGTGTTTAACGGCCTGTCAACAGCTAAGGTCATGTAAGGCCGGGTAAACAGGTTCAATCCCGTTTTAACCTGCTGCATTGGGGGGGAATCCCAAAATCAGAACAGAATATTTACATCAAGAACAAATATATTCAGCCCTGACCTGGTGCCAGGTCCATACCACACCAAAGTCACTTGGCCCCTTGCCCTAAAATAGGATTACGAATAATCGTAATACTAATATAATGTATTAAAGGGTATAACCAGATTCAACTATCACATACAAAATGCCAAAGATGTATGTGAGGGCCAAACCAGGTCTCCAATTCTCGTAAGGATGAACCCCGATCGTTGAATTACCCGTCGCGTGCTCCAGACCAACCACCCACCGGCTGATAATGAGCAGTCTCACCAGGATCTGCCCCACGTGTAGAGAATCACAAAAAGATCCACTTTTCTGCATAATGGAACAGTCTCAAACTTAACATGAAATAGTCCATGTCCGTTACGTTACGTAGGGGTGAAAAGCTAAAAAAAAAATATTGACAAATGTTGTAGATCCTAAATGTGAGTTTATGATCACTTGATATGCAGCAGATAATTTAATATGGTAGTTACTAAACGAGTTTACCAAGTTCATAAGAAACGTGGTTCTGCCGAGTTTCTTACAACATCAGTAAACAAGTTTAACCCTTTGAATCCGAAAGCCCGCTATAGTGGTTTATGCAAAAAGTGCAGATCCAGACGAGCCGGCTCGTAACGAGCCGTCTCATCAGGATCTGCACTTTTTGCAAGTAATTTTCATATTTCTTAGAACAAAAACACCCCCTTTTCATAAATGGACGAATCTGAAAATCATTTTGCGACCATTGGATTGGTCGGAAAATTAGCATATCACAGTCCATTCCAATTTCTTAGGGTTGAAAGGGTTAATACATTGAGCATCTTACATGAGTTATAAGTGAAAGTGATATTTGTAAACAAGTTTACTGATTTCATAAATAACAGGACTGCAGATTTACTACACACAACAATTGTCGTCTGCTGTTGCTTTTATATGTTGCCTTATTTCTCAATAAAAACATGTTTTGACAGCACTTCAGAATCATTTCCAATGGAAATGATTCTGAAGTGCTGTCGAAGCATGTTGAAAAGTATTCTAAAGCGCTCGCTGTCAAAGCATGTTTTTGATGATAAAAATGAAAAATAGAAAATAAGCAGCAGACGACATAAAATTAAGATAGCAGTGTAAGGGTTAATATGAAAGTATTAGATCTATTGTCTGTTCCACGTTTTTCTGCCGACGAACTTTTGGCTATTAAACACATTAAATCTTAAAAATATTTAAATGTAAGTCACCCTCCCAAACAATTTTTGTTTGATGAAATTCCATCAAATATTGATTTTATAGCGAAAAAACGATTTTTCTATTGGAATTTAACATGGGGAGAAAAGAGGTGGAAGCGCTGGGGGAGGAGTAAAAAAAAACGAAGTAATTTGGAAATTGACTGCGAAACCTCTAGATAGCTTGGATGGAAATGATGTAACTAAGAAAACAAAAGTTAGATCTTGAAAAACATTATCAAAAATCTATTTTTTAGCCCCTCATGTTAAATAGGTTTTTTTCGGTGCATTAGAATCAATATGTGACGGAATTTCATCAAATAATATTTTTTGGGGAGAGTGACTTTTTTGTTATTGATGAAAAAGTAGTTATATTTAAATATGTTTAAGCTTTAATATGCTTAATGGCTAAAATATCGTCGGCAGCAAAACGTGGAACAGACAGTAAATGAGTTTATTTATTGAATGGCGTTTAATAGCCTGGCAACAGCTACGGTCATTTTAGGCTGGGTCAATGGGGTCAAATCCCACATGTAACCCTGTTGTGCTAAATGAGTTTAATAAATCCATGGATTCCGCTGGCGATCGCCACTTTCGCAATTGCCGATAAAAAAAACAAATGGCGATAAAAAAATTACAATTTTCGAAAAAAAAAAAAAAAAAAAACTTTTTTTCGAAAATTGTAATTTTTTATCGCCAATTGTTTATTTTTATCCTATTGGTTATTCATTTTTTTTTTTTTTTTTTTGGTTGAAGTGGCGATTTTTTTATTTTCCCCAGCGGAATCCCTGTAAATCCCACATCAAATCATTATGAATGTTAGATTCTATTTATTGTATAAGCAGACAATCCTACATTCAAGATTCTCTGATTACATATCGTGTTTTCTGTTTAGTTTCTTTACATGTTCTTGCAACTGTGGAAATACAGGCACTATTTTTTGTCACAAATCCATTCACTCTCTGAACATTGAATATCGAAATTTATTCAGAACTATTACAACCTTGTATTAGTCGGAAAAGGAAGAAAGAATCCCAGCCGTTGACAAATCCACTCGTCCGACATTAATTTTTTATCCGGACGAGTTATAATTTGAAGAGACAGTGCGGCATAAACATTAAAACATATAGGAATGTACGAGTGGAAATCCAAGGAAATCCAATTTGGACGGGTAGAAAATTAAGAATTATTCGAGGCCTGAATCTACAAGCCGAGAAATTTCTACGCGTTTTAGCCCCACTGATAATCTCCATATAGAAAGACTGGCATGATAGTCTCTCTATTTTACCATTTGTCTATGGTTCCACAAGATGAGGCTTATCGTTTTCAAAACAAACAGGCATAGTATTCACTGTTCCCCATTCGCTCCGTCATTACGGTGCATCAAAAACATGGTTTGACAGCATTTAAGAATCATTTCCTTTGGAAATGATTCTAAAGTGCTGTCAAACCATGTTTTTGATGTTGTGAATTTGATTTGACAACTCTTAAAGGTATATGCCCATTCAGTAGGCACAAAATGTTCTTTATAGGAATTAAATAAGTGTATAATTGTGTCACTATTCCACCAGTTCTAAAAATTACGGGTGCCCGCTACACAGATATAATCATATAGTAATATTTAATATTACTGTAGTGATGTGCGGCGGTATCATGATATTTTCATATGCAAATGAGGCATGATATTTTTTAATTATTTATACTAATTAAATGAGTTACCTGAAAAAATAATATTTTCGACAGATTATAAAGTATGATCAGTGCACATCAAAAAATAAATACATAGAATAAATAGTAGGGTCCGTTAACATTTTAAAGAAACACGGTTATCCACGGTGTGGAAATTTACGTCTGGTATAAAATGTATAATAATGCCAATCAATATGTGGGGTAATATGTGAATGAATGGTTATTTTGCCAGAAAATGTCTCAGATGATGTCTCTGATATAAAGAACATGTCTACTGAGTGGGCATGTACCTTTAAAAGCAGCAACGGTTTAAACAGTCAAAAGCTACATTGGTCAGTATTTTTAAAAGTACATGTACATATCTTTTCATCATAGCATATATAATCAACTTACACATGTGGCTGTGACTGGAGAAACAGGGATTATGATATTTCTGACCAGTTTAGCTCTTGATCAAATAGCACACTCCTGTAGCATAATAACAACCTATACTGAACAACCAACTATATTAGAAGCATGACATGTGTTTCATTGATGGAATGGCGAACAGTGCAGATCCTGAGCAGACTGTGCGGAGGCACAGGCTGATCTGGATCTACACTGGTCGCAAAACCCATAACAGTGCAGATCCTGATCAGACTGTGCAGAGGCACAGGCTGATCTGGATCTACACTGGTCGCAAAACCCATAATTCTCCAGTCACACTCACATTGCTGGATTGTGAGAGATCACCATATACGTCAGCTGAATAAAAAAGTAAAAATAAGCGTCTAAAAAAAGTTGGGTCGCCAGCTGCAAAAAGGTACCTTCTGACATTGTGAACTGGTCATTTTACATAGTTGTACAGGGATTGATTTATTTATTGGTGTTTAACGGCCTATCAACAGCTAAGGTCATTTAAGGCCGGGCCCAACAGGTTCGATCCCGCATTCAACCTGCTGCAAAATCCCAAACTCAGAATGGAATATTTACATAGAGAAAAAATATATTCAGCCCTGAAATTAGAATAACCTGACCTGGTGCCAGGTCCATACCACGCCAGTCACATGTATTAGAATTCATTATTTATTTAATTGTATTGAATGGCCTGTCAACAGCTATGATCATTTTAGAATAAGCGGACCGGGAGCCAGGTCCTCACAACACCATAGTTACGGAGTCCCACACCCCAAAAGTAATATGATTAGTGGTAATCTTATTACTTTTATAATGGATATAACCAGATCCAATGCACCAGTAGCCTATTTCACCAACATTGCAAAGTATACTTATCTAGCAAAGAGAAATTTTCAATTTAAGAATAAATATATTAATTTTTATTATACAGAATTTATTACATTATCACAGCCATTTTGGCTGTGATAATGTAATAAATTCAGTATAATAATTCTGCATACTTTTAATCATCAAATATATGCATTCGGTAGTTATATATGTAATAATGCATTTCGGGGAAACTAAATGATTACTCCCTCAAAGTATACTTTGCTAGATAAGTATACTTTGCAATTTTGATGAAATCGGCTACAGAAAGCCAATACAATTCGGCTACAGAAAGCCAATACAATGTACATAAAGGTCAAACCAAAGATATCAGGATTCCAGTAAGGATGAAACCCATCGTTCCGTGTATGTACCCTTCACATTCTCCCAACCAACTACCGCATTACAAGTCATATGTTTTGCTAACAACAACAGCGCTCCAGATAAGGAATTAGTAATTGAGTATTGTCACTCCATCATTTCTGAAGCAATTGGGTATTTCAACATTTTAATGAGGTAAAATAAAATAACACTTACGTTTGCTTCGAAATGAAAACATGTCTTGGCATTTCATTAGAATTGTCTCCTTGGAGACAATTCTAATGAAATACCAAGATGTGTTTTCATGGAAAATAAGACAAATATGCTATATTTGTGGTCTGTTTATTGCTTTTTTTATTGCTTTTTGATACTCGCTACATTTGATTTCAATTGGGTTTTTGGCACTTTCAATTGGTTATTTAAGCAAATATGCAGCGTATCTGGAGCTCTGCAACAATGTTCAAATTCAGAGACTGTGGCGAACAGCATAGGCCCTGATCAGACTGTGTGGATGCACAGGCTGATCTGGGCCTATGCTGATCATTAATGCCGTAAAGTCTGTTTTCTCAGTCAGTAGCCCATTTAAGACCAATTCTCTGTGAAACCTCCAAAATTGTCCTAGTGAAAAGAGTTTAACATCCCAGCAACAGCTAAGGTCATATAGAGATGGGGCCGCAGTTTAAAGTCTCATCCGACAGACCAGTGGGATGGAAAAGTGACAGTGAATGAGTTTAATCCAACCAACAGCTAAGGTCATAAAGAGATGGGACCACAGTTTAAAGTCTCATCCGACAGACCAGTGGGATGGAAAAGTGACAGTGAATGGGTTTAATCCAACCAACAGCTAAGGTCATATAGAGACGGGACCACAGTTTAAAGTCTCATCCGACAGACCAGTGGGATGGAAAAGTGACAGTGAATGGGTTTAATCCAACCAACAGCTAAGGTCATATAGAGACGAGACCGCAATTTATAGTCTCATCAGACAGACCAGTGGTATGGAAAAGTGACAGTGAATGAGTTTAATCCAACCAACAGCTAAGGTCATATAGAGACGGGAAAACAGTTTAAAGTCTCATCCGACAGACCGGTGGGATGGAACTACATGTATGTAAGGATTGTAACAAGGATTGAACTCAGAAAGTCCAATCCCCTAGGCCATGGCCCATCCCTCGAGGGTTCAAACCCCATTTCAGGCATACATATTTTCAATAAAAAAATATTAACTTCATTATTATTGGTAAATACATGTACTGTCATTCTCTACGTAGAATGTATATATTGATCAAATGGCACACTTGTAAATTTTACACAACAAAAGCCGGCTTCTAACGAGTCGGTCTCATCAGGATCTGCACTTTTTGCAAGTACATGTAATTTTGTTACAAACAAAATCATCACCTCTTCAGAAATAGACTAGGCTGAAAATAATTTGAGATGATTGTAATGGTCGGAAAACAAATCAAAATCAATTCCAGTTATTTAGGGTCACAAGGGTTCATAGCAATTATATTCCATTTCTTATTATGGAATTTCAGCGGCGGATACAGCATTTGCGGGGGGGTGGGGGCGGGTGCGAAGGTAACTCTTGCAATTGTCCTATTTTTTAGCTCTTCGATATGCACTTTCCTGTGTTTCACTGCATTTAAATTCAGACTCCAGCTGGTGGTAAACTGTGATCTATGTAAACTCTGTGGCTGAACGGGGGGTGGGGGGGGGGGGCTTGCAACCGCGGAACCACCCCTCTAGATCCGCCCCTGATTTTAATTGACCAATACACATTTAGAACATTAATTAATTATATATTCACAATAAATGAAGTAGACGAATCTGTAGCAGTGATTTTGTGGGAGCCAGTGCAATCATTAATATTTATTTTCAGGAATCGTTTTTGATTTTTATGAAAATTTCACAATCTTTTTCATATAGACAAAGGAAATCTAGAAGGATTTTATTGGTCCGACATTCACAGGCCTGTTAATGAAAATATATTTATCCCGTCAACACAGTGCGTATGTGCCGTGAAACACGGTGCCGTGAAACAATTTTGATATCCAGTCAATACAATTTTTGCATTTTACAGCCATTTGTAGGTGTTGACGGGATAAATAGAATAGTAGGTTAGTGCCGTGAATGGAAAAAAATATCTGGCGCGGCACGGAAACGGGATGTGCTCGGCAGAGCCTCGCCCATCCCGTTTCCTGAGCCTTGCCAGATATTTTTTCCCATTCACGGCACTAACCTACTATTCTCTATCTATTTTCCTTATTTCTGAACCAAAATATGTTGTGACCACTCATTTGAACCGTCTCGGCGAGACGGTTCAAATGAGTGGTCACAACATATACTTCTGATGAGAAATAAAGAAATTCTTGAGCCTTGCCGGATATTTTTTCCCATTCACGGCACTAACCTACTATTCTCTATCTATTTTCCTTATTTCTGAACCAAATATGTTGTGACCACTCATTTGAACCGTCTCGTCGAGACGGTTCAAATGAGTGGTCACAACATATACTTCTGATGAGAAATAAAGAAATTCTTGAGCCTTGCCGGATATTTTTTCCCATTCACGGCACTAACCTACTATCCTCTATTTATTTTGCACCCGCAGAGGACATGGATTTTTTTTTATTAATTCGTTCCCACGAAATAACAATTTAATCCCGCAATTTAACAATTTGTTCCCTCGAATTAACAATTCGTTCCCACGATACAATTTTTTCCCTCGAATTAACAATTAATTCCCACGAAATGACAATTTGTTCTCTCAATTTAACAATTTGTTCCCACGAAATAACAATTTGTTCCCACAAATTTTTAATTTTTGGGAACGAATTGTTAAATTGAGGGAACAAATTTTTAATTCGTGGGAATTAATAAAAAAAAGATTTCTACATACCCTGCGGGGCTCCGTAAGATTCGGATATTGCCACCAGCACATAATTTCCAGTAGCGGCAAATAATTAGGGTCAGACATGCAAACTTATTTTGGTGGTTACAGAGAATTGGTCTTAAAACTTAACGTTAAGCACATCGGAAATATATAATCAACTACGGCGTGTAGGCAGGAGGCGGGGGCAGATTTGCGAACTGTGCCAAATCGGGTCCAGGGGGCGCCAGCGGCTCCATTCCATCGTAGTTCTCCAAGAGTGATTCCCCCTGGCTGTCTTCGTACATCGGATACCGGCGAAGGCAGTTCAACGCGGTCGCCAGAATGCCGAGGCAACCGGCCGCTGTTATGAGATAGAAACTCACGTCGAAGTCGACGACGATCTTACTGCCGCTGTGGAACTTGGTGGATTTCTGCAGCTGCTCCACTTCGGTCGACATCCAGTAGCAGAACAGGTTGATCACCACCGTTAGTATCACTGCAACAGAGGCAAAGTACAGTACTTTAAAGCAGTAGCCTATTTCACCAACATTGCAAAGTATACTTTTCTAGCAAAGTATACTTTGAGGGAGAAATTTTCAATTTTAGGATAAATTTATTATTTTTTATTGTACTGCATTTATTACATTATCACAGCCATTTTGGCTGTGATAATGTAATAAATTCAGTATAATAATTCTATATACTTTTAATCATCAACTATAGGCAGTCGTTAGTTCAAAATGAAATAATGCATTTCACGAAAAATAAATTATTACTCCCTCAAAGTATACTTTGCTAGAAAAGTATACTTTGCAATTTTGATGAAATCGGCTAATGAGCTCCAGATAAGTTGTGTGTCTAGAGAGTATTATACCCCAGGTTTCAAATTCAATGCGTATTTTACTTTCACAATTGTATTATCGATTTTATTCCTTCCTTATTATTGAATTTCTTCCTTTAATATTAAATAGGGAACAAATGATAAAATTATTATACCCACTTTTTTTGTAAAAAAAAACGGGTATATTGTTTTCGTCACGGGTGTCCGTCCGTCGTACGTCCGTACGTCCGTCCGTACGTCCGTCACGTTTCTTGTAACTCGAAAAACTTTTTCACCTTCATACCTACGCGCCTGATATTTGGTATGTAGCTTCGTTATCATGTGCAGATGCGCAAAGTGAATTTGGATTTTTGATCCGACCCTCCATCATGGATTATCTCCCTTTACGGACTCAGAAATTTCCCATTTTTTCCTCGTAACTCGAAAAACTTTTTCACCTTCATACCTACGCGCCTGATATTTGGTATGTAGCTTCGTTATCATGTGCAGATGCGCAAAGTGAATTTGGATTTTTGATCCGACCCTCCATCATGGATTATCTCCCCCTTTCGGACCCAGAATTTCCCATTTTTTCCTCGTAACTCGAAAAACTTTTTCACCTTCATACCTACGCGCCTGATATTTGGTATGTAGCTTCGTTATCATGTGCAGATCGCAAAGTGAATTTGGATTTTTGATCCGACCCTCCATCATGGATTATCTCCCCCTTTCGGACTCAGAATTTCCCATTTTTTCCTCGTAACTCGAAAAACTTTTTCAACCTTCATACCTACGCGCCTGATATTTGGTATGTAGCTTCGTTATCATGTGCAGATGCGCAAAGTGAATTTGGATTTTTGATCCGACCCTCCATCATGGATTATCTCCCCCTTTCGGACTCAGAATTTCCCATTTTTTCCTCGTAACTCGAAAAACTTTTCACCTTCATACCTACGCGCCTGATATTTGGTATGTAGCTTCGTTATCATGTGCAGATGCGCAAAGTGAATTTGGATTTTTGATCCGACCCTCCATCATGGATTATCTCCCCCTTTCGGACTCAACAATTTCCCATTTTTTTTCCTTGTCCAACTAACTCGAAAAACTTTTCACCTTCATACCTACGAGCCTCATATTTGCTATGTAGCTTCGTTATCATGTGCAGATGCGCAAAGTGAATTCGGATTTTTGATCCGACCCTCCATCATGGATTATCTCCCCCTTTCGGACTCACAATTTCCCATTTTTTCCTTGTAACTCGAAAAACTTTTTCACCTTCATACCTACGCTCCTGATATTTGGTATGTAGCTTCGTTATCATGTGCAGATGCGCAAAGTGAATTCGGATTTTGGATCCGACCCTCCATCATGGATTATCTCCCCCTTTCGGACTCACACTGACGCGCCTGATATTTGGTATGTAGCTTCGTTATCATGTGCAGATGCGCAAAGTGAATTCGGAATTTTGATCCGACCCTCCATCATGGATTATCTCCCCCTTTCTCCACGGACTCAGATTTCCCTATTTTTCATTGTAAGTCGAACTTTCTCATTTCCCCCTTAATACCTACATTTCGCGATATTTGATATTGTTTACATCGTTATGAATGATGCAAAGATGAATTCCGATTTTTGATACTTTGGTATGTAGCTTCGTTATCATGCGTGCAGATGCTCCAAAGTGGAATTTGGATTTTTGATCGAAAAACACCTCCATCATGGATTATCTATCCCCCTTTCGGCCTCAGAATTTCCCTTTTTTCCTCGTACTCGAAAAACTTTTTCACTACTTTTTTTCCATACCTACGCGCCTGATATTTGGTATGTAGCTTCGTTATCATGTGCAGATGCGCAAAGTGAATTTGGATTTTTGATCCGACCCTCCATCATGGATTATCTCCCCCTTTCGGACTCCACAATTTCCCCTCCCATTTTTTCCTTGTAACTCGAAAAACTTTTTCACCTTCATACCTACGAGCCTCATATTTGCTATGTAGCTTCGTTATCATGTGCAGATGCGCAAAGTGAATTCGCATTTTTGATCCGACCCTCCATCATGGATTATCTCCCCCTTTCGGACTCACAATTTCCCATTTTTTCCTTGTAACTCGAAAAACTTTTTCACCTTCATACCTACGCTCCTGATATTTGGTATGTAGCTTTCGTTATCATGTGCAGATGCGCAAAGTGAATTCGGATTTTGGATCCGACCCTCCATCATGGATTATCTCCCCTTTCGGACTCACAATTTCCCTTTCCTTCCTTGTAACTCGAAAAACTTTTTCACCTTCATACCTACGCGCCTGATATTTGGTATGTAGCTTCGTTATCATGTGCAGATGCGCAAAGTGAATTCGGATTTTTGATCCGAACCCTCCATCATGGATTATCCTCCCCCTTTCGGACTCAGAATTTCCCTATTTTTCATTTGTAAGTCGAAAAACTTTCTCACCTTAATACCTACATTTCTGATATTTGATATGTACCTTCGTTATGATGTGCAAAGTGAATTCCGATTTTTGATCGGACCTTCCATCATGGATTATCTCCCCCTTTCGGACTTAGAATTTCACTATTTTTCCTCGTAGGTCGAAAAACTTTTTCACCTTAATACCTACGCATCTGATATTTGGTTCGTAGCTTCGTTTTGATGTGCTGATGCGCAAAGTGAATTCGGATTTTTTATCCGACCCTCCATCATGGATTACCTCCCCCTTTCGGACTTAACATTTGGGGAAAGTGGGTATATTGCGATGGCGCGCCATCGACTTTTTCTAGTATATATTTATCACACTCTTGCAAATTATTTGCACGGGTTTCGCTGTGAGAGAAAACCCGTAATCAACTCCTTACAAATAATACACCGTGAAGAGAACACCCATAATTGCGCGGCTGTTTTCTTGGAAACCACGAGCTACCATGCAAAATGTTTAATTTTTATTAGTCAAAATAAAGTTATTTGAAAAGGGTCTTGACTAATCTAGAATGTTAATGTGATTGAACACATTCCAAACATACACTCATATCTGGTTCATAGAAACAGCTGCGTAATTTGGATTTCAAAAAGTTTACACGACGTCACATTTTACGTCGCACAACGTAACGTCAAAACGCGGGAAAACACGTCATTGTATAACTATTCATGCGCACATCACAATTCATTGAATATAATCTCAAAAATGGACTAAATGTGCGTATGTATCCGCCGTGGAAGTGTAATAAATAGGATATTCCATCGTACATGTTTGAATAGCGGAAATAATACACTCGTATCCGTCAGCGTCCATGCAAGCAACTCGTTCGCTACGCTCACTCGTTGCTTACGCGGAAGCCGACGGACACTCATGTATTATTTCCCACTATTCAAAATGTATGATGGAATATCCTCTATATATTTTTAAAACTTCACTTAAACAGTCTTTGCTTTTTGCATCTCAACTATGTAAATGAGACGGTTCAAATGAGTGGCAGGGATTCCGCTGGGGAAAATAAAAAAATTGCCACTTCAAAAAAAAGAAATCGAAAATTAAAAAAAAAAAATCGAAAATTGTAATTTTTTATCGCCAACTGTTTATTTTTATCGCCAATTGTGAAAGTGGCGATCGCTAGCGCAATCCCTGAGTGGTAACAACATACATGTATACATTTTCTATAGGTAAAAATCTAAATTATGTATATATATTAGAGCCGCTCCACTCCAGCGGACACAATAACAAAACAGGGCAACAGTGATCAAATGTGCAATTTGTAAAAAAAATAATCAAATTTCCTTATTTCTCAACGAAAGTGTATGTTGTTTCATTCATTTGAACCATCTCGGTTCGAATGAGTGGTAACACCTTACACTTTTAGAAAGAAATAAGAAAAAGACTCAGATTTTTTTTAAATAAACAATATCTCATCATGAAATGGATAAAGATGAGATCATCAAAAACATGCTTTGACAGCACTTCAGAATCATTTCCATTTATCATCAAAAACATGCTTTGACAGCACTTCAGAATCATTTCCATTTATCATCAAAAACATGCTTGACAGCACTTCAGAATCATTTCCATTTATCATCAAAAACATGCTTTGACAGCACTTCAGAATCATTTCCATTTATCATCAAAAACATGCTTTGACAGCACTTCAGAATCGTTTCCATTTATCATCAAAAACATGCTTTGACAGCACTCAGAATCATTTCCATTTATCATCAAAAACATGCTTTGACAGCACTTCAGAATCATTTCCATTTATCATCAAAAACATGCTTTGACAGCACTTCAGAATCATTTCCATTTATCATCAAAAACATGCTTTGACAGCACTTCAGAATCATTTCCAATTTATCATCAAAAACATGCTTTGACAGCACTTCAGAATCATTTCCATTGGAAATGATTCTGAAGTGCTGTCAAAGCATGTTTTTGATGATAATTATTTTGTTTACATTTTTGATCGACATAATTATGTTCTGACAAATTGTATTTTAATACATCATCATAAAATATATTTGGTGATAGCATGGATAGCAATGATTGCTACTTGGTTTTGTGTGTAGAAGTTAATCTGAAGTTTGATGTCGTGATTTGCGGCAACACTGTTCATAAGCACAGGTTGAAGTAACGGACCGAGATCTATAAATACATTAAATATGCCTAAAAGCATCAATAAATGAAGAAAAAAATAAGCAAAACAATTGTTTTTACTCCCTATATATAAACATGTATATGTCTATAATTATATAGGGAGCAAAAAGAATTTGTTTACCTTATTTATTTTTTATTTATTAGGCATATTTAATGTATTTATAGACCTTGGTCCGTTACTTCAACCTGTGTTCATAAGCATGCATTTTGCAACAAGATGGGATTGATTGCCCGGGTTTAATGTCTGTTCAACACGACACTAGCGAGGTACAGATGGCCATCATGTGTGATTGGGTAGAACCAGCCTGCACCTGTATGGGGGAAATAGTCAGTACCAACTAAATCTGCAAGTTCCTGGGGGCCGTTTCACTAAGCTTCGTACGACTAAAATGTTCGTAAGTGCAAAATTATGATAGTCTGTAAAATTCACATTAACAATGTAAACAATTATTGGATTTACATCTATTGAGCATAGGCTGCATATGCAGCCTATGCTCAATAAATGTAAAATCCATCAATTGAAATTTACAGACTATTGTAAATCTGCACTTACGAACATTTTAGATGTACAAAGTTTAGTGAAACGGCCGCTGGTCTCATGCCAGGTATACTTGCCACATTCAAAACAGAGACTAAGCCTTGGAGAAACGTCATTAGCACACACTAAAGTATAAAGCCTTAAATAGACCAGTATAAATCATGCTCCAGATAAGTATTTGCTTAAATACCCAATTAAAATTGCCATAAAACCCAATTGAAATCAGAAGTAGCGAATATCAAAAAGCAATAAAACAAGAAAAGCGTCTGTCGAACGCGGATGTCACCTGCAGCATATTTGAGAAACTGTGACAAAGTGGTTAACCGAAAAGTGTGACGGACGGACAGACGGACGGACGAACTTACATTTCGGACCTTAGGGGGTACTTGCTATATAAAAGATCAAAGGAAATAAACCGTAAGACACAATAGGCTTACGGGGTACAGAATAAGTTCCATTGTCTTCTATTGTCTTAGGCCACGCCCCCTACCCCATAAGTACCCTAATGTGTGCCCGGACAGACGGACGGTCCAAACACTATATGCCACCTGTTTCTTCGAAACCCGGTGGCATAAAAAATTGTATTACCTTTTTATCATGCTGCAAAACAATAAACAGAACACAAATATAGCACATTTTTCTTATTTTCCATGAAAACACATCTTGGTATTTCATTAGAATGGTCTCCAAGGAGACAATTATAATGAAATGTTAAGACATGTTTTCATTTAGAAGCAAACAATTAAATAATTGCTGTCTGCTGATGTGCAAAGAGCAGTGTGATTTTATTTTAGCCAATTAAAATTTTGAAATACCCAATTGTTTCAGAAATGATGGAGTAACAATATTCAATTACTAATTCCTTATCTGGAGCCCTGTAAATATGTCAGTATAAATAATAAATCTTGAAATCAAATTAGTGCTGAGTGGATTATGCTCATAAAGTTACACTTGACACTTGAAGTCTTGAAACAGACAAACCACTAGACAGGTGGGGTACGTAGTTTTCTTTTTTTTAGCTTATGTATTTAAGGGTGGGAAAGTCCAAAAAAGGCCGAATTTTGCAGTGCTTTATGTGATATTTGTTGGTGCAAGATGGACAGATGTGTATATATGTGTGCCAAAATGGGACACTGCTTATGTCTAATACGGTCCTGTAATTCCGCACAGTGTCCCGGTGCACAGGAGACGGGAAGAACAGAGGGCTAACTGAGTAGAACCTGGCACCAGTGATGCAGAGCAAAACGCAGATCAATCAGGGAAAGATCCACATTGAATTGGGTTATGCAAGATATGATATGTCGGGGTGGGGTAGTCACATAGCATCCTTATTTACACTAGCTAATGTCAGGCTACTGTCCATTTAGATCACTGGAAGCTCAGTAGCCGATTTCATCAAAATTGCAAAGTATACTTATCAAACAAAGTATACTTTGAGGGAGTAATAATTCCCCCCCCCCGAAATGCATTTATGTCATATAGAACTAACAACTTCATATATGTGATGATTAAAAGATTGCAGAATTATTATACTGAATTTATTACATTATCACAGCCAATATAATAAATTCAGTATAATAAAAATTAATAAATGTATCCTTAAATTCGATATTTCTCCCTCAAAGCATACTTTGCTAGATAAGTATACTTTGCAATGTTAATGAAATAGGCTACTGGAGTCACCATTCATGCCAGTCACATCAAGCACAATATAGTGATCGATACTTACCAGTAACTATGCTAAGTATGGCGTTTCTCCGTAGGAGTTTCAGGGCCCGATGTTTCGGCCCGAGCAGATCGAGAATGAAGGCCCCCAGGCTGCACACAATTGCCAGGAATGAGAAAGCTATCACAGATTTAATTAGCATGACGGCGGTGTAGTTTACACAGTTGTCCATCGCTGAAAATAGAAAAAAATTCTTACCGTATGTATTTATTTTTCCATTTATGTGCTAAAAGTGACCGGCATTATCTAAATGCATCATAATTGGATCAATATTAGTTATTTTTCAATAGTATACAAACATCTGTTTACGAAATCCATTTTTTTTTCAGGCGACTCTTTATTAACCCTTTCCCTGTTTTGCGATATTTCGACTCATCCAAATCCCAAAAATCTGAATAAAAGAATCAAATGCTGGGTCAAATTATCTGATAGAGTAGAAAACATTGTGGGAAAAGGAGAAATTGCTTGTTACAAGCAATTTCTCCTTTTCCCACAATGTTTTCAAAAGACATGTGAAAGGTCGTCTCTATCAGGGTTATCATCATCATGTACAGTTGAGTTCATAAATGTAATACAAATGTACAATTACGTCATAACAACTCATGTACATGATGTAATATCTTCTAAATATGAATTCCCTGTGTGATCCACAGTATGTCAGTGAACCACAATAGCCAAGTGGTGGGCGTGTCAGACTGCTGATCCAACAGTCGGGGTTCGAGCCTCACCAGGGCGTGCGTTATGTCCTTGAGCAAGACACTTTATCCACACTGCTTCAGCCCACCCAGCTGTAAATTTATGGGTACCGGCTAATTACCGGGAACCTCGATTGTACATGTATTTGAATTGTAATAATTCAAATACAATCGAGGTTCTCAGTAATTAGCCGAATGTATGTACATGTATATATATGAAACTAGAAAAAGTCGATGGCGCGCCATCGCAATATACCCACTTTCCCCAAATGCTAAGTCCGAAAGGGGGAAGTAATCCATGATGGAGGGTCGGATAAAAAATCCGAATTCACTTTGCGCATGTGCACATGATAACGAAGCTACATAGCAAATATGAGGCGCGTAGGTATGAAGGTGAAAAAGTTTTTCGAGTTACAAGGAAAAAGGAAAAAATGGGAAATTCTGAGTCGGAAAGGGGGAGGTAATCGATGATGGAGGGTCGGATCAAAAATGGGAATTCACTTTGCGCATCTGCACATAACGAAGGTACATACTAAATATCAGGCCGTAGGGTATTGGAAGGTGAAAAAAGTTTTTCGAGTTACGAGGAAAAAATGGAAATTCTGATCCGAAAGGGGGAGATAATCCATGATGGAGGGTCGGATCAAAAATCCAAATCACTTTGCGCATCTGCACATGATAACGAAGCTACATACCAAATATCAGCGCGTAGGTATGAAGGTGAAAAAGTTTTTTTCGAGTTACGAGGAGAAAATGGGAAATTTCTGAGTCGAAAGGGGGATAATCCATGATGGAGGTCGGATCAAAAAATCCAAATTCACTTTGCGCATCTTGCACATGATAACGAAGCTACATACCAAATATCAGGCGCGTAGGTAATGAAGGTGAAAAATGGTTTTTTTCGAGTTACGAGGGGGGGAGGGAAAAATGGGAAATTCTGATCCGAAAGGGGGGATAATCCATGATGGAGGTCGGATCAAAAATCCAAATTCACTTTGCGCATCTGCACTTGATAACGAAGGTACACCAAATAACAGGCGCGTAGGTATGAAGGTTGAAATAGTTTTTTCGAGTTACGAGGAGAAAATGGGAAATTCTGATCCGAAAGGGGGAGATAATCCTGATGGAGGGTCGGTGGGAAATTCATGAAAAATCCAAATTCACTTTGCGCATCTGCACATGATAACGAAGCTACATACCAAATATCAGGCGCGTAGGTATGAAGGTGAAAAAGTTTTTCGAGTTACGAGGAGAAAATGGGAAATTCTGAGCCCGAAAGGGGGAGATAATCCATGATGGAGGGTCGGATCAAAAATCCAAATTCACTTTGCGGCATCTGCAACAATTGATAACGAAGCTACATACCAAATATCAGGCGCGTAGGTATGAAGGTGAAAAAGTTTTTCGAGTACGAGGAGAAAATGGGAAAATTCTGAGTCCGAAAGGGGAGATAATCCAATGATGGACGGGTCGGATCAAAAACTCCAAATTCACTTCGCGCTATCTGCACATGATAACGAAGCTACATACCAAATATCAGGCGCGTAGGTATGAAGGTGAAAAAGTTTTTCGAGTTACAAGAAACGTGACGGACGTACGGACGGACGTACGGACGGACGGACACCCGTGACGAAAACAATATACCCGTTTTTTTTTACAAAAAAAGTGGGTATAATAAAGTATAATCTACATCTCTAAGTCCCCAACAGGGGTTTGAGATTAATGGAAGATAGATAGATGTCATTTAATGACATCAAACATGGACCTAAGCCATTCCTGTCATTGCACATTTGTCTCATGTAGCCGCGTATTAAAACATAAATTAGCAATATTATCGCCAAATCAACTGATTTTGGTAAAAGCTGGCGAGTTCAATTTGCAAGTTATTAATTCTAAACAATCAGATTACACTCGCCAAACATTTCTTTGAAGTTGTCTGTTTGTGCTCATTTACTAGTACCACATATTATTGTGCAGATTAAGAAAAGTTACATTAATTTTTATTATCAATTATGGAAGGACAGAAATAGCTAGCGTAGATAATCTCAGCTCTATGGATGTCTTTTACTATTTCATCCGTCTTTTATATTTTCTGTGTCCGATAGATTATCTGGTGTCGGGTCGTTTCGAGTCCGGGTCGTATCGAGTAGGGTCGTTTCGAGTCGGGTCGTTTCGAGTCTCTATGAAAAAGGCCTATTTTGTATAGTAGTGGATAGTGATGGTAATGATTAGTATTTTAATAATAAATCTCATGTTTAGGCTGGTTAAAATTATCCAGAAAGATGATAAAAAGAGAACGATTACAGAATTGCGGTAATTCGGACAAACTCGATGTTTGCTATTCACCTGTGCTACCGACCGTGAAATTGGAATCTCACCGGACACGGTGAAACCATCCTAATCCCTTTTGAAATTCCCTGATGCGGAGCGGAGATGTATAGTTATGAATTAGTAATAATTATGAAACACAAAAAAGAGACATAATTATAGTTGGTATTGAATTATCCTAGCTGATATTAATTTAAGGTACCAAATCGCAGGGCGCGTATAATCCTTAAGTTGTCAATATCAATGGATCGAGCCGCCTGGATTAAAGTTGTTTGATATTTAACGAGTGCAATTAAGTGACCAACGTGAACTTATGAGACGCACACACGAGAATTTGCGACTATCAATTTGTCTTACTACATATCGACAGTGATCGAGTATCGTGGTTGATAATTATAATCGTAAATTTACATCATGTTGAAAAATCTCTATAAGATACCTAATATACAGTTTGTTGATATTTTTTAAAATAATAATAAGTTTTAGTTAATACAGACAATGATACCAGACTGATGAGCTATGCTGGTCAACATACATATAACGTGTGAAATAGTTGTCGATGCCAATTACAACAATTATGCGGCAGCCTAGTAATTGACATGTCATTAGCAAACAATAATCCCGATAAATACGACTGGCAATCATGGATGCCGCACACTTGCACTCTAGGTGCATAGATTGACTGTTATCATGTCATCTTTGTGTATTACCTGCTCGTTGACCGTTCGCCGACAACAACACCGACGACTCCTCCACTGACTTCGAGAGCGGTAACAAACGGCCCTTTTCAGGGCCAAATATGGCTGGCTATATGATGCTCATAAAATACCCTTTACAACTTAAAGAATTATAATCACGGATCATTTTATGAGCATCAGACCCGTCACACCTCCACGTGGTGCCAGCTGGTAACACGATTCCATGTGCATCATGAAATCGTGGCTAAGTGACGGGAATTTTGTATCTGGTATTAAACTTGTTAATACTTTAAATATCCCATTTCTTTTCCCAATTAAATTGATTAAAACATATATCCATACTTATAACTTCTTATAAAATCAATAATACAAATTATATACGACAGACTCGAAACGACCCTACTCGATACGACCGGGACTCGAAACGACCCGGTACTCGAACGGGATGCGACTCGAAACGACCCGGGACCGATTATCTATCAGATACAGAGGAATATAAGACAGATAAAATAGTAAAAGACATATGTAGAGCTGAGATTATCTAAGCTAAGAAATAGCCAATGTCTGTGAAATCAGAGCTCCAGATAAGCTGCATATTTGCGTAAATACCCAATTAAAATTGCCGAAAAACCCAATTGAAATTAGAAGTAGCGAGTATCAACAAGCAATAACAAATTTGTGGTACCGAAAACAATAAACAGACCACAAATACAGCATTATGATTTTTCTTACTTTCCATGAAAACACATCTTGGTATTTCATCCAAGGAGACAATTCTAATGAAATGCCAAGACATGTTTTCATTTCGAAGCAAACTATTCAATAATTGCTGTCTGTTGATGTGTAAACAGTAGTGTGATTTTATTTTACCCAATTAAAATATTGAAATACCCAATTGCTTCAGATATGATTAATATGATGAAGTAAAAATACTCAATTAATAATTCCTTATCTGGAGCCCTGTGAAATGACACGCGAGTATGATACATACTGTCATTGACACCGGAGCCAAACTTATATACGCTATGAGCAATTGAATTGTCCGAGAAATCCAACTCCTGGGACAAAAATTTTCCTGGGTAGAAAAACTGGGGAGTCCCTAGATGATTCAACGGTTTATCATCCACCATGCAGCCCCCGCCACGTAACGTTATCCACTTTGGTTCTGCAAGCGCTGTACACATAACAACAATCGCAATCATGCTGCACACGGCAGATATAAAGTTATTTTCTTTGTATTTTATGCGGATTCGATTCCTGGGCCTGTGGTGATGGTGGTGGTGATGACCCCTGTGTCGACTCCTAGACCTCCTAGATCGACTCCGCCGTACACTCGACTCCCGGGCCTCGCTCCTTGGCATTGTCACCTCGTGAAATACGAAAACCAGGTCATTAACTTCAATATTTCATTCTTCAAGTTTGACATTTCACACAAAAAAAAGCTTCCTGGTTCACACCGGAAATTGCAATGCGCATGCTCCAGTTGAAATCCAAGATGTCTGCGCCCATGGAGTCATCTACTGGCGACACAACTATCAATTTAATTGATGAACTAGAAGCTTCCTTCCAGGTTATAATGCATGCTGATTGCGTAGCATTAAATATTTACACCATTGCTCTGTTCAAACGCATTCCAGAATTCGAGTTACTTCTCCAAACCGCAAAATAATAGTTGGCATAATTTACATAATAAAAAATAGATCTGTATCATCAAGACGCTTATTAAATTATGGTCGACTCGTCCCTGACTGAACTCGGCACAACATGAATACACATTCATACAGAAATATTTAGCCGTGCGTACGTTACAATAAAATATGTGGATTTCGTAATAAACGAGCCGATTAATTGCTACACTGTGGCACAATTTTATCACATTCCGATAGTTCGGCAAAAAAAGTTATTCCGAATATAATCAAACTGTGTAAAACTGTCTTATTTACTAAATTAACTGTTCAATTAAGAAACTAACCTGTCATTATGTCACTGGGGATAGTTCTGCTTCAAGCTTAATACCAATGCAGGGCTCACACTGGCTTTTTTTTTTCTTTGCGCCAACACTTTCGCCAAATAAAAAAAATTGGAGCCATTTCAGTGAAGTTGGAGCCAAATTTTAAGCCAGCTTCAAAATATTTCACCATCTTAGTTTTTCAGAGACCGTTTTGAGAGACTTAATGTGATTGTGTCTCAGATGGTACCTCCGAAGATGCATTTCACAAAAACAGTTGAGATACATCAATGAATACCAAAATATCAAATACCAAAATACCAAAACGTCAAAATATAGGAGAGTGTAAAGAATTTGTTTAGCTTATTTTTCACTTATTATTGCTTTTCGGTATATTTAATGTATTTATAGACCTCGGTCCGTCACTTCAACCTGTGATCGCAACTTGTCCTTGTTAATAAATATATGTTTTTCGGCTAATTATCGCATCTGCATGTCCACTTTCAACGTCATGGATAGCAAATCCAGAAAATTCCATGCTAAATTTAACTTGGCCGTATTGCAATCTATCTGGAAAATCTCACTAGTAGTGATGTAATTCCTTTCACCGATTTACAGTTGCCACCGACTACCATTTGGCTGCAGATAAGACACATTACAAGATATTTCAGCATTGCACACTTCTACATAATCACCACAAACACTGTAATACATGTACAACAATTGTGCATGATAAGCAAAACTAACCGAATTTAACAATACGACAACTGAATGTTATCGCTGGAGTAGCCGATGATGTAGTGTTCAGTCATGTGACCACAATCGCGAGGTCATGCGCGGGAAATAGGAATGCTATAAAAAAGTGTGTTTTTTTTTCAATATTTTTTTTATTATTATTTAATTTTTTTCAGGTCATATAAATATATGTTCCGAAATACAAATCTACCGTAAAATGATCTTTCACTAACTGTTTTGCTCACAGTCCATCCACCCAGGGCCTTTAACCATTACAATGCTGAATGAAATGTTGTCGTCTGCTGATTATTATTTTGTTTTCCCTTTTCTTCATCAAAAACATGCTCTCACAGCACTTTATAATTATTTCCATTGAATTGCTGCCAGGTTGGATGACACTACAAACCGAGATCCCATCCCTATATGACCATAGTTGTTGCTGGGACATATAACCCACTGAGTGACTGACTTTTACTTTCTCAGTTTCTGAAATGCTGCCATGGTTTATTGACAGAGAACAAAATATATAACAACAGCAGACGACAATTTTGGTTCCCTCATTCTAAGGGTTAAAATATAACTTGCATACACTAGGTCCCATGCAATTTTGAATAAAAGTATCAAAGAGGCTGAATCTCAAGTACGCATCAGCTGTTTCAAGTGAATACAACTGCGGATATTTCCCTGTTTACCAGGCGAATTTCACTTCCTAGACCACAACAGGAGGTGCCTCTTGTTGATAAACCATGATAATTAACTTTGTAAAGAATCCCTTGACCAGTTTATGGCGCACGCCTGTTAATGATACATAACAAATATGTTCCCAATAAAGTTTATACAGAGTAATTGACCGCCACTTAAAACTTCACATGTTTCTGTCAAAATTACACACAGGTGGACTGGTTATCGATTTTCTCCAAGCGAAATGTGCATGCTTAGAGGCAAGCGAAAACCCAGTCTGGACTAGAGACCGTGTCCTGGGAAAAGCAGACTTGTGTCAATTTTGCTATTTTTTTACCGGCGCCATTACTTTCGCCAAATTTTGTTTTCTTGTGCCACATTCAATTTATTAGCGCATTTGGCGCCATTTGCGAAGGCCAGCGTGAGCCCTGCAATGTTTCTATGCTGATCCAGTATGCTGTTTGCCATTTTGTTTACACTACCAGATGCGCAGCATTAGCAGAAACAAATGTGACGTTGCAAACACGCATGTGATGTCATACATCACACAATTTACGTCACTTACTGACGTTCAGAACGTTATGATATTTTACCTGCACAGACATCTTTGAACTGCATTGAATATTTAGGAAATTTTGACGAGTTATGGGGATGTTAATGACATATAAATTTGTTTGGAAAACCGTAGGTGCGCAGAACTAGCTGCCACCATTGTACACGGTTTACAAGACTCACTGCTACATAGACATTTCCGTCTGTCCATAATCGTAACTCTGGCTATGGACGGTATGGGAGTAGATTGCCAGAGTTACTGTTTGCAACTACCCATACGGAGACATTTACATCTGTCCATCACGTTGCAGTTCATGTGACTGAAAACCGCAAGCAGTAATTAAAATTCTTATATAATTTCAGAACTGTATTTCCCTGTTGACGAGCCAGGAACATTTCAATGTGTTGGATTCAGAAGATACTAAGACAAGTAAGTAATAAGTTATTTGTATAAATTGGTGCCGGCAATACAGTTTATACCATGCAATACACATTTTTTACTATTTGACCAATTTTTATTTGATAATGCACAACTACCCCGAGAAATTGCATGAAAGCAGCAGTAAATGAAAGTTTTCCAGTAGATGCTGAGATATCTAGACAAATCAAAGTTAAGAGGTCTTAAATATCAGGTGCTGTGTGTGTGACTGACATCACTCACCGTATTAATATTTGCGCCTCTGTCTTGCCAGGTGTGGAGAGTTCAATGCAGAAATTCCTTGAGTTATCGCGACAGATGGAAGCGTTTTTCCTCAGGAAAAAGATGTTGATCTCATACCAGAAGCCAGAACAGGTGATCAGTGATGTAAGTTTCTGGCACCACCTCCATCCTACTTCGTGGGTGGCAGGTGGGAGCATGCAATGGGTAATGTAAAGGTACATGCCCACTCAGTAGACACAAACTGTTCTTCATATCAGAGACATCATCTGAGACATCTTCTGGCAAAATAAACATTCATTCACAATTATTCCACGTGTGATTGGCATTATTATACTTTTTATATCAGACGTACATTTTCACACTGGTATCAGGGGCGATAACCTTGTTTCCCTAAAATGTTAACGGGCATTACTATTTATTCTCTGTATTTATTTTTTGATGTGCAATGATCATACTTTATAATATAAATATTATTTTAAAGAATATTATGCCTCATTTGCATATGAAAATAACCTGATACCACCGCTCGTTTTTAACAGTAAAATAAACATTACTGAATGATTTTATCTGTATAGCGGGCACTCGTAATTGTTAGAACTGGTGGAATAGTGACACAATTATACACTTATTTAATTCATATAAAGAACATTGTGTGCCTACTGAGTGGGCATGTACAATGTACCTTTAATGATCGGGATTCATCCTTACCGGTATCCCGAACGGAGACCTGGTTTGGCCTTCAGGTACGTCTTTTGGCATTCTTGTATGTGAGGGTTTAATCTGGTTATACCCCTTGTATGAGTAATACAATTATTCCTAATCCTATTACTTTTAGAGGACAAGGACTTTGGTGTGGTATGGACCTGGCATCAGGTAATGCCTTTCAGGGCTGAATATATATTTATTTTGATGTAAATATTCTGTTCTGATATTGGGATTTTCTCCCCAATGCAGCAGGTTACATGCGGGATCAAACTCATTGACCCGGCTTTAAATCATCTTTCTGTTAAACACCAATAAATTAAATCAATCCATCCTACTTTTTGTTCCCTTTCACCACTAAGTAACTGGAATGGAGTTTGATATGTTAATTTTGCAACCAATCTAATTGTCACAAAATGATTTTCAGACTAGTCCATTTAAAAAGGGCGTGTTTTTGTTCTCAAACATATGAAAATCAGGTGCAAAAAGTGCAGATCCTGATGAGACGGCTCGTTACGAGCCGGCTCATCTGGATCTACACTGTTTGCCAATACCACCATACAGGTCTGTAGTGTTGAAAGGGTTAAATATATGTCACGGTTTGGATCGAACGTGATTCACCTACAGGTATGTATTCAAGTCGGCTCATATGGCTGTCACTGAAGATATGGGGCATTTGTGACATTTGTGACATTGGTGGTATGTCTAGTCTAACTCCTGATGCATTAAAGGTACATGCCCACTCAGTAGACACAAAATGTTCTTTATGTCAGAGAGACATCATCTGAGACATTTTCTGGAAAAATAAACATTCATTCACCATTACCCCACGTATTGATTGGCATTATTATGCATCTTATGATATCAAGGGCGATAACCGTGTTTCCTTAAAATGTTAACGGGCATAGCTATTTATTGTCTGTATTTATTTTTTGAAGTGCAATGATCATACTTTATCTGTCGAAAATATTATTTTTTCAGGTGACGCATTTATTTAATTACCGTACATGTAGTATGAATAATTGAAAAATACCATGCCTCATTTGCATATGAAAAAAAACAGCCTGATACCAACGCGCGTCACTATCAGTAAAATAAACATTACTAAATGATTATATCTGTATAGCGGACTCGTAATTCTTAGAATTGGTGGACTAGTGACACAATTATACTCTTATTTAATTCCTGTAAAGAACAGTTTGTGCCTACTGAATGGGAATGTACCTTTAATAAACATAAGTTAGTAGCCCTTTTATCTGCTGTCTAACTTAACCCTTTGAAACCGAAAGCCCGCTATAGCGGTTTATGCAAACAGTGCAGATCCAGATGAGCCGGTCGTAACGAGCCGTCTCATCAGGATCTGCACTGTTTGAAAGTAAGTTTCAAATTTTACACTACCGCCTGCGCTAATCTTGAAAATAATCTGACAAGAGCCTGCTGTATGTTTCACTGTCTGACAGGCAAACAGTACAGACACTGATCAGACTGCGCAAATATGCCGGCTGATCTGTATGACTACACTGGTCGAATTTATAAGCCCCATTGATTCAGTCACAGACACATATATGATTTAGATCAGTTGATGGGAAATGTGCTAAATTTCCCGTTCATAGCTTCCTTAATTTTTCAGAAATCCAGATTAGTACAAGATGTAGATCTGCCAGCATACATTAAATTAAGACATCAGTAATTGTTGATCGACCCTGTCACCCCTAACTAACTGGAAATGGATATTTGATATGTTAATTTTCCGACCAATCCAATTGTCACAAAATGATTTTTCAGACTAGTTCATTTATTAAAAGGAGGTGTTCCGTTTCTAGAAAAAAAATATGAAAAGTATGAATAAAAAGTGCAGATCATGATGAGACGGCTCGTTACGAGCCGGCTCATCTCGATCTAGACTGTTTGCAGACACCACTATAGATGGCTGTAGTGTTTAAAGAGCTAGTTAACCCAGACAAATGGAATTGTATTCATTGGACACATAATGCAATGTTACACAGACATGCAATTTACTGTACATTATAGTTCGCACTACTTTCTAAGCCAATCGCTGGGCAGCATTGTGCTCCACTTATTTCACATATTGCAAAGTTTAACGGCAATAAGTTACATATTGCCAGATTGAATGGTTAACCATTGCTCCAGATAAGAAATTAGTAATTGAGTATTGTCACTCCATCATTTCTGAAGCAATTGGGTGTTTCAACATTTTAATTGGGTAAAATAAAGCACACTGCAGTTTACACATCAACATACTTGAACAGTTTGCTTCGAAATAAAAACATGTCTTGGCATTTCATTAGAATTGTCTCCTTGGAGACAATTCTAATGAAATACCAAGATGTGTTTTCATGGAAAATAAGAAAAATATGCTATAATTGTGGTCCGGTTATTTTTCCTGCATCATGATAACGGTACCACAAAACTTTTATTGCTTTTTGATAATCGCTACTTCTGATTTCAATTGGGTTTTTGGCAATTTTAATTGGGTATTTACGCAAAAACGCAGCTTATCTGGAGTTCTGGTTAACTGTTCAACAGGAAATGGAAAATCAATACTCAGATGTTGAACTATAAGTATGTTACACTTGGTTGAACTATAAGTATGTTATTGTTCATATATTGTATTTTTCAGGAACTAAATGCTGCGGTTTCTTGCGCTCCCTCGCATTTAATTCCTTAAAAATCCAATATGTGAACAATAACTTATATGCTGGCGGATTGAAAATCGATACAACTGGTCATGGTAATCATGGTAATGAAATAAATTTAAACATTTCCTAAATATACCGATAATCTGAAATTAAGTTGCCTGGTCCGGAAATAGTACGGTATGTGTATAAAAAGTTGTTTTAGCACTTGAGGCCTCTTTCCTAATATTTGCAAACAGTGTAGATCATGATTAGCCGGCTCATAACGAGCCATCTCATCAAGATCTGCACCATTTATGAATATTTTTCATTTTTACAAAATTACCCCCTTTTCTGCATATTGGAACAGTCTCAAACTTAACATGAAATAGTCCATGTCAGTTACATGGGGTGAAAGGGTTAATTACATAATTTTGAAATCCGAATTGCAACATTCAAAGATGTAACTTGTTTTAGCATTGATCTGGTTTGCGTTTATCACTGTGGTGGATATCTGAAAATAGAGGCTAGCACGTGCAATTGGAGAAGACTTTTCAACGTGTACACTAGAGAAACACACAATTGTGCTATCCTCTCATATTGAAACAACGGTGTTCTGCAAACCATATTTGTTCCCCATTTCAACACTACAGACCCTTAATCCATCTTTTGCAAACTGTGTTGATCCTGATGAGAGGGCTCGTTACGAGCCCTCTCATCAGGATCTACACGGTTTGAAGATATTTTCTGATTTTTATACGACCGTTTTAAAAAAAACGGTACTTATTATGTTTTACCACGGGGCGGGCGGCGGACAGAAAAACTGCGTAGTTTGTGTACACAACTGCTTTGAAACCGTTCAGTCGATCGATCTGAAACTATACACACGTCTTCTATACATATTGAAGATGTGCACCTTGGTGTTTTTATGCCAAAGAAAAATTTTTAACAAAAATATCACCTTTTTAACTTAGCCATTTTTTCTACATTTTTGTATTCAATTCTATACAGGGTACAGAGTTTGTGTACACAACTCCTCTGAAACTGTTCAGTCATTCGATCTGAAGCTATACACACGTCTTCTACACATATTGAAGATGTGCATCTTGGTGTTTTTATGCCGAAAAAATATTTTTTAACCAAAATATCACTTTTTTAACTTAGCCATTATTTTATACATTTGTTTTATGCAATTCTATATAGGGTACAGAGTTTGTGTACACAACTTCTCTGAAACTGTTCCGTCATTCCATCTGAAACTTTACACACGTCTTCTACAGATATTGAAGATGTGCACCTTGGTGTTTTTATGCCGAAAAAATATCACCTTTTTAACTTAGCCATTTTTTCTACATTTTTTGTATCCAATTCTATATAATTTCTACTTTACACATCTCTACCTAAATTAGTATACCTGTTTATCACAAGAAGAGGAAGAAATAATGCTATAGATTTTCAAATTCTCATTAATGTTCCTTGCCTTGGTGACAGCTTCACTTTTCTGCATCTTCGCAGTCTGGCCCATCTTCGACTGGCGTATTTTGTGACTTGCGGCACTCTTGTTTATTTATTTTTTTTACAAAATTACCCCTTTCTGAAAATTAACACAGAGACTTCATTTCAGTTAGTAATAGCAGTACACGTAATTCTAAAACTCTTTTAACTCTAAAATTATTTTCTTTAAGGAATCATAATTTCCCCGATATAATTCCCTGAGCAGCTTTAGGCTATATAAACACTCGAGTGGCACATTGCAATTTTGTGTGAATAATGACAAAACTGAAGCAATGAAGATTGCATCTTTGCTACGATGCACCAATGCTATGCTGAAATAATTCCAGCACAAAAATATTTACACCATTCCCTAACATTTGATTGGCCCGTAGCAAGTCTCTGTCCAAAATTTATATCCCAGGCAGTAAACTCCCATGCCGAACTACTTTACGTAACCGTGAGGCGCAGTTAAAATAATTCTTAAGAAAACGACAAATAAACACATTTTCTTGATGAATTTATTTAAAATGCTGGAATTATAAGGAATGAATGGCCTTTTTGTGGAATTTATCGGGGATATAAACTTGGAAAAGTCGCGGGAATACTGGACGAGGCCTTCCGGCCTTCGTCCAGTATTCCCGCGACTTTTCCAAGTTTATACCCCGATAAATTCCACAAAAAGGCCATTCATTCCTATAATGAGTTTCATGCACACCTAAGGTTCAAGATGTTTATACATGCAGGGATCAGTTTACAGGGCGTAGTCACAGGCATTCTGCGTGTTTCAGCTTTCATCAGTATAACTCTATATATATATAGACAAGGCTTCTAACTTTGGTCGGACACGACCTCGTATCATAACAAAATAACATGTTTAAAATTGTAATTTTCTATGCATTCTATGTATGTCTGCAGAATAACGATAATTCTCAAATGAACATATGACGTTAGAGCTGTAAACACATTATTTCATTTGTTATGATACGAGGTTGTGTCCTACCTAGGAAAAGCAGCTGTACTTCGATATTATTTGCATAAATATGCTCTAACTATGTTATTTTAGCAAGATAACAATAATTCTCAAAGGAACATGTGCACTTTCCGCCAAAATGTTCACATTATCGTTAATAACATCACGGAATGTGTTATGATACGAAGTCGTGTCTGACCAAAGTTAGAAGCCTTGTTCATATATATGTAGTTATACCGATGAATGCCGAATGCCTGTGGGCGTAGTGGGCGCAATTCTCTCCTTAAATTGTCTGACTTCTCCCTATTTTGAGTTCAGGGAGAAGTTTTTCATTTTATAAATGGGTCCATTTTCTAAAATTTTTAGTGAAAAATTCTCCCTATTTTGAAGGGCTAGCTTGAACCCTGTACATGTACCCTCAAAATGGTTGTATCTAGAAAGTGAACCATCTGTGATTCCGTCTGCTAGTCCATCCAGATTTTGTTTCCAGTACTTTACTTTCCATTCACAGATTTACTTCACATTTCATATATTATGGCTTACATGTACTACATGTACTAGTACGTCTTTTCACACCAACAACTATATAGGGGTTGGCCTCAATAAAGCTGTCTCAGGCTCAACCGAAAATATGTTATATTTCAAGGCACTATATAACCACATATATGTTTACTATTTATTGCATAAGATGGGCTTTCAAAGTTTAGTAACGTAGTGTATTGAAATTCATAATGCACTACTGTCCGTTTCACGAAAGCTGCCCAAATTTTACGGCTATATAAACAATTCAAATAAAATTGATTTCTCTATGGGAATTTAACATGAATTTAACAAAAAAAGGTAGAGGTGTTGTGGGAGGAGTCAAAAAATGAATATTCTTTTTTGGAAATTGACTCCGAAACCTAGCTAGATAGCTTGGAAATGGTCTAACTACTTAGAAAACAAGTTAAATTTTAAAAATCGGTCCAGTATTTCTGAAATTCTAACAAATTTCCCCATGTTAAATCCCCATAGACAGTGAAGATGTCTATGGGAATTTAACATGGGGAAATTGTTTTTCGCAATAAAATCAATATTTGACCAAATTTCACGAAACAAAAAGAAGGCTCATTCTTAAGTTTTTGCATTGTTTATATGGCCGTAAAATTTGGGCAGGTTTCATGAAACAGACTATAGTGTCGTGAATATGTATAACAGTATTTGAGATTGCTGCAGAAAATATGCTGGGTGATCAGTACAACTGCAATTTATTATTCCTTGCTTATGCAATTAAATAGAATCTATAATTTGTGACCATTCAATGATGTTTATTAAACTTGTAGACTGATTTCAGAAGAAACGAGACTATGCCATTTTTCTTATGAAATCAGTAAGCTTGTTTAATAAATATATTAAACATGTTAAAGGTACATGCTCACTCAGTAGGCACAAAATGTTCTTTATAGGAATTAAATAAGTGTATAATTGTGTCAGTATTCCACCAGTTCTACACATTACGAGTGCTATACAGGTATATAGAGAATAGTAGGTTAGTGTCGTGAATGGGAAAAAATATCCGGCAAGGCTCAAGAATTTCTTTATTTCTCATCAGAAGTATATGTTGTGACCACTCATTTGAACCGTCTCGCCGAGACGGTTCAAATGAGTGGTCACAACATATACTTCGGTTCAGAAATAAGGAAAATAGATAGAGAATAGTAGGTTAGTGCCGTGAATGGGAAAACATATCTGGCAAGGCTCAGGAAACGGGATGAGCGAGAGCCCGCTGTACAGATATAATCATTTAGTAGTATTTATCTTACTGATAGTGACGTGCGGTGGTATCAGGCTATTTTCATATGCAAATGAGGCATGATATTTTTTAATTATTTATACTAATTAAAGTATAAAATAACGGATAAAAATAATAGTTTCGACAGTTTATAAAGTATGATCATTGCACATCAAAAAATAAATACAGAGAATAAATAGTAATGTCCGTTAACATTTTAAAAGTCACATTACAAACTATCACTTATTTTCTTCAAAACGCGCTAAAAACAACAACGGCGACCCTAATAACCGATTTCCGGTTCGTTTGTATTTTTCGTGATATTCAGATTTCTCATATCGCACCTTATCTGACACCTATACAGAGCCATGCAATGCATTGGTCATCACTTATTTGTCCTGTTACTGCGACCTACTGGCGCGAGGTGGCGCTGTAAAAATAACCGCTATGACGTAGCAGTAGAACAGCTTACCTGATTGGTGGTTGAAGGTTTCTTATATAATATCATTTGGATTTCTTTGTTTTTGTTGTTTAATATATCTGTTAATCCTTATTTTTTCCTTCGCCTAGTTTACTTGGATTATGTATACGTTGGTTGCAATCATCGGCGACGACTATCTGTGCGGAAGTCGGTTGTAATTCATGGTGAAACAGATCACCAAACTTGGAAAATGACAAGTTACTTCCCTAGAACTATGATCAGGGCTCCAGATAAGCTGCGTATTTGCCTGAAATACCCAATTAAAATTACCAAAAACCCAATTGAAATCAGAAGTAGAGTATCAAAAAGCAATACAAATGTTGTGGTACCTTTATCATGCTGCAGAAAACAATAAACAAATATAGTATATTTTTGTCGCGCCCGCTTGCGGTTAAAGTTTTTGGTTAAGTTGTTTGATTAAGTTTTTTGGTTAAAGTTTTTGGTTAAGTTTTTTGGTTAAAGTTAACAGAAATACGTTAAAGTTATTGTTTTTTCACAATATCTCTTTAACCCCTTGCCAGACTTTGATAATATTTCACATCAATGTTTGTCTAGTAATGATGCTTCATTACGCAGACCCCCACATCCAAATTTTGAAGGTCAAGGTCATTTATTTACTTGTAATGTTCACCGGATTTGTAACAGAAATGCGTTAAAGTTATTGTTTTTTCACAATATCTCTTTAACCCCTTTCCAGACATTGATAATATTTCACATCAATGTTTGTCTACGGATGATGCTTCATTATGCACACACCCCCACATCCAAATTCTAAAGGTCAAGGTAATTTATTTACTTGTAATGTTCACGGTCAAATGCCTCGGCAGGCGCGACACTGCTTCCGTGGCGGAATTCTTGTTTGTTATACTATATCTCTGCAACTGCTTTGCCCATTACCTTGAAACTTCACATGGGTGTTTATCATCATCTATATTTTCATTCTACCCCCCTCCCGTGCGGCCCCTGTGCCCAATGTCAAGGTCAAATTACTTTGAAGTTTTTGGTTAAGTTTTTTGGTTAAAGTTTTTGGTTAAGTTTTTTGGTTAAAGTTTTTCGTTATACTATATCTCTGCAACTGCTTTGCCCATTACCTTAAAACTTCACATGGGTGTTTATCATCATCTATATTTTCATTCTACCCCCCTCCCGTGCGGCCCCTGTGCCCAATGTCAAGGTCAAATTACTTTGAATTTTTTGGTTAAGTTTTTTGGTTAAAGTTTTTGGTTAAGTTTTTTGGTTAAGTTTTTTGGTTAAAGTTTTTGGTTAAGTTTTTTGGTTAAGTTTTTTGGTTAAGTTTTTCGTTATACTATATCTTTTTTTTTAGTGTCCATGCCTCGCCACAAGGCGCGGCATGCAGGCCGCGGCCATCTAGTTCTTATTTTCCATGAGCCAGAATCAGAAAAAAATGTGAAATTAAAAAAATTAAATGTTATATTTCTATTTTCTTTTTACAAAATGCTAATCTCTGACATTTCGTAAATTAATTCTGCTATGCTTTGCAGAATGTTTCTTCAGCATACTTGTGCTTTAACAATTTCAAGTTGAAATAAACAGTGACACGCGTGTGTAGCTATGTTCAAACGGATGCCGCCGGAGGTCATTAATAGCAAACAAGTTATCCGATGATTTGACCACGGTTATTGCCCCTGATATCGGTGTGGAAATTTACGTCTGATATAAAATGTATATTAATGCCAATCAATACGTGGGGTAATGGTGGATGAATGTTTATTTTGTCAGAAAATGTCTCAGATGATGTCTCTGATATAAAGAACATTTTGTGCCAACTGAGTGAGCATGTACCTAATCATCACTCGTGTAAGATTAATATCAACCAACCGCTCATCATTACTTCAGGACATCTCCGACCTTCGTGTAGAGCTCTTGAGGAAAGAGCAGCTGCTGGAGCGACATAACGAACGTCTCAACCGCTGCCAGATGATGCTCCAGTCGAACCCCGCCCCTGCGCCGGGTGTTGCACCCCCGTCCCACCCACCCCAGATGATGCCCCAACAGATGCCCCCGCAAATCCCACCGCCCACCCACATGTCCACGGGTCCGACAATGCCACAGTACCCACCCACCCAGCAACACACGATGCATCAGATCCCGCCGCAGCCACAGTCGATTGGGCAGTTTTCTGCCGGAGGGCAGGGATTCCCGCCCTCGGGGCCGCCCATGCAGGCCCCACCCATGCCCCCACAGATGCAGCCCCATGCCCTGGGCATACCACCCCGCCCACAGCCGCCATCGTACCCACAGGGACCTCTCGCATACCTAGAACAGACCACATCTAATATCGGCATGCCCGACCGACGGTGACGTAATCTTGCTGATTACGGTGTAATCTTGCTGATTACGGTCTATAAATAGATCACCAAACTTGGAAAATGACAAGTTACTTCCCTTAGAACTATGATCAGTGCTCCAGATAAGCTGCGTATTTGCCTTAAATACCCAATTAAAATTTCCAAAAACCCAATTGAAATCAGAAGTAGAGTATCAAAAAGCAATACAAATCTTGTGGTACCTTTATCATGCTGCAGAAAACAAAAACAAATATAGCTTATTGTATCCCCCGACGGTAGTCGGGGGATACTATGGATTTGACAGCGCGCCGCGTCCGCGTCCGCGGTCCGCGTCCGCCGTAGACACTTCTTGTCCGGAGCATAACTCGAACACCCTTTGGAATATTTTCATGAAACTTCACACATGCATAGACCACGACCCGAAGGTGTGTCGCGCACAAGAATGACAACTCTTGCATAGCTAATTTTTTAGTTATCTCCCTTTTTTGTTTCTCGCACTGATTTCGTGTCCGGAGCATAACTCCACCACCCTTTCGAATATTTTCATGAAACTTCACACATGCATAGACCACGACCCGAAGGTGTGTCACGCACAAGAATGACAACTCTTGCATCACTAATTCTTTAGTTATCTCCCTTTGTTTTTCCGTCACTGATTTTGTCTCCGGAGCATAACTCGAACACCCTTTTTTCAAACTACTTGTGTATCTGGGGAGGGGGATACACATGCGCTTGTCGACAAGCGTCCATTTCTAGTTTTTCTTATTTTCCATGTAAACAAATCTTGGTATTTCATTAGAATTGTCTCCAAGGAGACAATTCTAATGAAATGCCAAGACATGTTTTCATTTTGAAGCAAACTATTCAATAATTGCTGTCTGTTGATGTATAAACAGTAGTGTGATTTTATTTTACCCAATTAAATTTTTGAAATACCCAATTGCTTCAGTAATGATGGAGTGACAATACTCAATTACTAATTCCTTATCTGGAGCCATGTATGATGACACTATAGACTAGTCTATAAATGTGGCTGTGACAGAGGATTGGGACTTCTGGGATGTGCTGCCAGTGTAGATCCAGATCAGCTTGTGCATCTGCTGTCTGATCTGGATCTACACTTTTCTCCATTCCATCCATGAAACAGCCGTCGTGCTTTTAACAAGCAATATCGATCATTATCAGGCTACAGGAGTGTGACATTTCATCAGGAGCTACACTGTAACACTGTGACAGTCTATAAATAGGTTACCAAACTTGGAATATCAGGAGTAACGTCCCTTAGAACTACATCCAGCGTATCATGTGTTAAAATTGAGGGAGCTTGTCGGATGCACTGGCTGATCTGGATCTACACTGGTTGCAAAACCCATAAGCCCCATTTCTCCCATCACAGATGCATTTACAACAATTGTAGATGTTCCTGGTCAGACTGCGGATGCACAGGCTGATCTGGATCTAAACTGATCGCATAACCCGTAAACCCTATTTCAGCAGTCACTGCCACAAATGTGGATGTGACTGGAGAAATGGGGTGTATGGGATTTGTGGCCAGTGTAGCTCCTGATCAAATAGCATATTCGTGTAACAATCTATATTGCTTGATTGACGGCGTTTCATTGATGGAATGGCGAACAGTGCAGATCCTGATCAGACTGTGCGGATGCACAGGCTGATCTGGATCTGCACTGATCACAAAACCCATAAGCCCCATTTCTCCAGTCATATCCACAAATAGGTTACCAAACTTGGAGAAATCACTAGTAACCTCCCTTAGAGCTATTTCCGGAGCATCCTTCCCGTATAAAATTGACAGAATTCAGAGCTCCAGATATTAAGCTGCGTATTTGCGCAAATACCCAATTAAAATTGCCAAAAACCCAATTGAAATCAGAAGTAGCGAGTATCAAAAAACAATGAAAACATTTGTGGTACCTTTATCATCTTGATCATGCTACAGAAAACAATAAACAGACCACAAATATAGCGTATTTTTTCTTACTTTCCATGAAAACACATCTTGGTATTTCCTTAGAATTGTCTCCAAGGAGACAATTCTAATGAAATGCCAAGACATGTTTTCATTTCGAAACAAACTATTCAACAATTGCTGTCTGTTGATTTGTAAACAGTAGTGTGATTTTATTTTACCCAATTAAAATTTTGAAATACGCAATTGCTTCAGAAATGATGGAGTGACAATACTCAATTACTAATTCCTTATCTGCAGCCCTGCAGAATTTGTTGGTTTGATATCACGTTGCTTAGTTTAAACCATGCAACGTGACACCAAACCGACAATCTCCGCCAATTCTAACACAGATGATACGCTGGATATAGTACTAAGGGGAAGTTACTCATGATTTTCCAAGTTTGGTAACCTATTTATAGCACTTGTCTATATGGACCAATCATATGCGTAATTGCATAGGGCCCGGTTGCTCAAAGCTTCTGTTAGCTTAACAGACTGTTAAATCCTTAGCATTGCTAAGGATTTAACAGTCTGTTAAGCTAACAGAGGTTTTGAGCAACCGGGATCTGGTGGATAACGTGGATAAAGTAATGGTAATTTTTATTGACTTTCTACCGGTTTCTAAACATAACTAGCAATTTTTGTCACCATTTTACCATCCCTGCCACACTGTATCCATCTGTGAGTAATGGATCATGTGAACGACCAAAAACTAAAGGATCTCAACATCACTATCAACTGCTATCAACTGTTCCCATGCACGGCTTCAGATAAGGAATTAGTAATCAAGTATTTTCACTCCCATCATATCTGAAGCAATTGTGTATTTCAATATTTTAATTGGGTAAAATAAAATCACACTACTGTATACACATAAACAGACAGCAATTATTGAATAGTTTGCTTTGAAATGAAAACATGTCTTGGCATTTCATTAGAATTGTCTCCTTGGAGACAATTCTAAATACCAAGACGTGTTTTCATGGAAAACAAGAAAAATATGCTATATTTTTGGTCTGGTTATTGTTTTATGTAGCATGATAAAGGTACCACAAATTTGCTTTTTGATACTCGCTACTTCTGATTTCAATTGGGTTTTTGGCAATTTTAATTAGGTATTTACGCAAATACCCAGCTTATCTGGAGAACAGATCACAGATGTGAAGACTGATCTATTTCTACACAGGCCACAGAGGCCAATTTTGTTGGGTCGTGTGAGCAGACGAACACTAAGGATGATGCCCACGTTATCATGGATGTGAAGTGTCTGTTTCCACACGGGTCACACGGGCCATTTTTGTCAGCACACATCAGCTAAGTCTCCGCTTTGTTAACGTTGTCAAAGACCAGTAGCCTATTTCACCAACATTGCAAAGTATACTTTTCTAGCAAAGTATACTTTGAGGGAGCAATCATTTATTTTTTCGGAAATACATTATTTCATATAGAACTAACTACTGCATATGTTTGATGATTCAAAGTATGCAGAATTATTATACTGAATTTATTATATTATCACAGCCAAAATGGCTGTGATAATGTAATAAATTCAGTATAATAAAAATTAATAAATTTATCCTAAAATTGAAAATTTCTCCCTCAAAGTATACTTTGCTAGATAAGTATACTTTGCAATGTTGGTGACATAGGCTACTGGGCTCGTTTCACTAAACTTTTTAGGACTAAAATGTTCGCAAGTGCAAATTAGGATCGTCTGGAAATTTCAATTGATGGATTTACATTTATTGAGCTTCAAATACGATTATTTGTAATCCTATTACTTTTAGGGGAAGGGGCCAAGTGATTTTGGTATGGTATGTACCTGGCACCATGTCCAGTTATTATAATTTCAGGGCTGAATATGTATTTATTTTGATGTAAATAGTCCAGTCTGATTTTGTGATTCCCCCCAATGCAGCAGGTTGAATGCTGGATCGAACCCGTTGGCCTGGCTTTAAATGACCGTAGCTGTTGATAGGCCGTTGTACACCATTTAACAAACAAACATTTATTGAGCATATGTGGCATATGTTCAATAAATGTCCATCCAATAATTGGTATAAACCTATTTTATTAAATAATAATTTACGTTAGGTATACAAGCAGTGTTTTAAAAGAGGATTGGCACGAATGATTGCTATCTTATCGAGTTCCTCTCAAATAATTGTTTATTACAAGAAAACATTGTTAAACCTTAGACCGCTATCTTATTTATTTTGTTGTCTGCTGTTTGTTTTCTATTTTCCATTTTCATCATCAAAAACATGCTTTAGAATAATTTTCAACATGCTTTGACAGCACTTCAGAATCATTTCCATTGGAAATGATTCTGAAGTGCTGTCAAAACATGTTTTTATTGAGAAATAAGGCAAGAAATAAAAGCAACAGCAGACGACAATTGTTGTGAGTAGCGGTCTAAGAGTTCATGTGAAATATACAGACTATCATAATTTTGCACTTACGAAGATTTTAGTTGTATGACGTTTAGTAAAACGGGCCACAGTTTCGTCAGATCATAGCACATGTGTTTAGTAACGGCAACACGAAATCATCTATAGCCGACAGACCGACTGGACAACAGCGACAGTGTACATGTAAAACTCTTTACATTCAGCTAAGAAGCGAAGCGACTTAGACCGCTATTTTTTTTGTCGTCTGCTGTTTATTTTTTATTTTCCATTTTTATCATCAAAAACATGCTTTGACAGCACTTCAGAATCATTGGAAATGATTCTGAAGTGCTGTCGAACTATGTTTTTTATAGAGAAATAAGGCAAGATATAAAATTTTGACAGGATACCCAAATAAGGGTATACAAAGTCCATGTAAAATAGTTTCTCTTATATTTCTTTCCTCGAAAATGAGACCACTCATTTGAACCATCTCGTTGAGATGGTACCACTCATTTGAACCGTCTCATCGAGACGGTTCAAATGAGTGGTACCGAGATATAAGACCCATATTCATGTTTTACCAATTGTAAACTGGTGCATGCTCAAAACATACTTTTACCAGAGTTGTTCATCATTAGCGGTGGACACGTCTTGTTGGGTATTACAATGGCAAAGGCATAGACAACCAACACGATGATACAAAACAACACTTTATAGAGGAATGTGCCCTTTTCATATAAATATACATGTATAAAATAAATGTCAAACACAGGTGTTGTTGTTGCATTGTAACTGTTGTTCCCATTTGATCCATGATCCAAAACATCCTTAACACGTAGTCCAAATTTGAAGCAAATCCGCTGGCAGCATTGATTAAAAAAATAATAACATTTTTGCCTCACAAACAAGGTCAACATAAGTCATCAGTGACCTTGGGCGGTCAAACGTGGGTCATATACAAAACAAAGCACAATTCATAGACACACATTGTGGCGAAATATTATCAAAATCGGTGAGGCGGTTCACAAGTTATTGAAAAATTAAAGGGGTTACTAACACACGTACGTACATGGACATAAAATTACTGTCTGTTTCACGAAAGCTGCCCAAATTTTACGGCTATATTAACAATTCAAAAACAAGATTGCTTTTTATATTAAATTAAAGGAAAAATTAAGAATGAGCCTTCTTTTTATTTCGTGAAATTTGGTCAAATATTGATTTTATTGCGAAAAAACAATTTCCCCATGTTAAATCCCCATACACTGTAGACATCTTCACAGAGTGAAGATGTCTATGGGGATTTAACATGGGGAAAATTTTTTGAATTTTAGAAATACTGGACCGATTTTTAAAATTTAACTTTTGTTTTCTTAGTTAGATCATATCCAAGCTATCTAGTCAAGTTTCGGAGTCGATTTGCAATTTTTTTCGTTTTTTGACTCCTCCCACACTTCCTTACCACTTTTTCCCCCATGTTAAATTCCCATAGACAAATCAATTTTTCGTAATAAAATCAATATTTGACCGAATTTCACGAAATAAAAAGAAGGCTCATTCTTAAATTTTCCTTTAATTTAATATTATCGAAAATAATATTGTTTTTGAATTGTCTATATAGCCGTAAAATTTGGGCAGCTTTCGTGAAACAGACTATAGTAAGATAATTACTGATCGTACTGCTTTTGGGAGGGGCCAAGTGATTCTGGTGTGGCGAGGAAATATTATTGTAAATATTCAGTTCTGATTTTGGGATTTTCCCCCCATTTGTATATGTACTTGAACTAACGCTATATCCCCTCTTGCCTATCGGTGAGAGGATGATAATAATCATAAGTAAGTAAAGCTTTTATAATCGGTGGAAAAATCAATTGGTAACTCAGTCTACCTTGTAGACATATTTAAACTGTACTATATGAATATATGAGACGCGCCATGTGATTTTGTACCCAGATCCAGATAAGGTGCGTATTGGCGTATTTTACGCAATTATTTTAGCTGAATACGCATTGATCATCAAAAGGGAGTACAAAATACGCACAGCAATGTGAAAATACGCACAGCAATGTGAAAATACGCACAGCAATGTGAAAATACGCACAGCAATGTGAAAATACACACAGAAATGTGAAAATACGCACAGCAATGTGAAAATACGCATTGATCATGTTGATTTTCAAATCGAGTCGTGAAAATATTGTCATAAAATTGAAAATTCACTTAGTTGAGCTGCAAAAAGCTGTTTGCTTTTTGCAGCTCAAATAAGTGAATGTTTCAATTTGTTATATTTTTTTTATCATTTGTTCCCTATTTAGTTGAAGAAAATCAATAATCAATTTGTAAAAGTAAAATACGCAATGATTTTCAAAGACACAAAGCTTATCTGGAGCTCTAGTGTATCTAGTGATATCTAGTGTAATATATTTACAAAATCTACAATATTTTCCGTAAATGACAGTGAAAGATGACAAAATTTTCATAGCAAATGCGGAATACGTCGCTTACAGAAAAGATCACATTTTCTGTCCATATATTTCATGAAAAATTACACAGGTTCTTAACCTTTAGAAGGCGGGAACCAGAAAACTGTCGTCTGCTGTTGTATTATTTTGTATTTTCTCTAAATAAAAACATGGTTTGGCAGCATTTTAGAATCATTTCCATTGGAAATGATTCTAAAGTGCTGTCAAACCTTGTTTTTGATAAGGAAAATGGAAAATAAACAGCAGACGACAAATTTTAATTCAGCACTGTAAGGGGTTAACCCTTTCCCTGATAGAAACGACTTTTCACGCCTCTGCAGAAGATGTCTTTTGAAAACATTGTGGGAAAAGGAGAAATTGCTTGTAACAAGCAATTCTCCTTTTCCCACAATGTTTTCTACTCTATCAGATAATTTAACCATCATTTGACCCAGCATTTGATTCTTTTATTCAGATGTTTTGGATTTGGAAGAGTCGAAATATTGCAAAACAGGGAAAGGGTTAATATACCTGTACAAAATCGCATGGCGTGTCTCGTATGTGGATGTGACTGGAGCAGTAGAGCTTGTGATATTTGTCGTCATTCTAAGGATTGATCTGCAAGCACACCTTGTATACGATTTGCTAGAAGCATAGACTTAATACTGAACAGTATAGCCCAGGGCCCCAGATAAGCTGCGTATTTGCTTACTAATTCCTTATCTGGAGCCCTGGTATAGACCCTGGTCACATCGGAATGATCTGGGTCTACGCTGGTCACAAATCCTTTAAACTGCCCCTGTTCTCCAGTCACAGCCCCATATACGGACTGGTGTCAAAAATGCACTCCAAATTGAACATTCTGATTAAAATTGCCATATTTAGAGCAAGAGGTTAACATGATTAGCAATATACTGGGATATGTAACCGGTCGTGTTAAAAAAGTTTGCAATCAGTGTAGACCAATATCAGCATTCACCGTCTGATTAGAATTAACGTTATGTGCAGAACTGAGCCGACTCCTTGCGTGTTACAATGGTCAATGTTAAAAAATGCCTTTTTATCAGGTTACATTCCAGCATTGATTGTCACTACATAATTGAATACTTTGTGTCAATTTAGCATTTTCATAATGAATTACCTTGTGAACGGTAAAATATGAGGAGAAAACAAAGTTACCCATCATGCAAGAAATTCCTATGACGCTGAAGGCATGCTTGATTAAACGAGCAGATGCTCGAAAATGGATCAGTGAATGATAGGGTCATGTGACGGTATGAATATGTGACGGGCAGTAACATGAAAATTCTCTCAATATTTTTGTTGCAGGAATAAATGTATATGTATTAATAACTCCAATCCGAAATTCACCAGTGACTACAAACGGTTAGCTCAAAGCAAGCAAAATGTTTCGCACTATTCATTATGTACACCAAGGGCCACACTCGATTTACTGGAATATAATCTATCACATAATTTGGAAGTAGCTGATATGTCAAAATTGTATATTACCTATTCGACCAGTATAGACCCCGTCCACACTTCAGACCTGCGTAGTCTGGTTAGGGTCTACACAGTTCGCTATTTGTACCATCTAGCAAACCATGAGAAATACCAGACTGCGTATGCGTGTGCCGATCAGGGGTCCGTTTCACTAAACTTCGCACGACTAAAATGTGCAAATATAGGATCGTCTGGAAATTTCAATTGATGGATTGACATTTATTGAGCATAGGCTGCATATGCAGCCTATGCTCAATAAATGTAAATCCAATAATTGTTTATAAGAAAACATTGTTAATGTGAAATTTGCAGACTATAATAATTTTGCACTTGCGAACATTTTAGTCGTACAAAGTTTAGTGAAACGGCTCCCAGGATCTACATTGTCCTTATTATGTAACGGATTTTTATGAAATCTGGCACATCAAATGCGTCTTGTTAAGCTGCATTCGGTGGTCTCTGTGCTTCAGCCCAAACTTCTGTCGTTTTTGCGAAGAATCTACCTTTGTCTACCTTTGGAAATCGATTCTTCGCAAAAATGATATAAATCTGTGCCGAACTCCCGGGACAACCAAATGCAGCCCATGAAGACGTGTTTGCTGCGCCATATTTCATAAAAATCCGTTGCATATTAAGTAAAATATCAAATAATAATTACTTAGTGGGCAAAATTTCAACACTTTCAGCCATTGTTGTTGTTGTTGTTGTAACCACTTGATCATGCACCTGGAGTTAACATGATTAAGATAATCCTTAAAGGGACATATCAAGATTTTTTTGGAAAAAATACTATAAAAACGTGTTATCATAATGGCGCTGTGTAAAGTGGTTTAATTGAAGATATATGACGATACTATATATGGACAACAATCGGTGAGGTGTGACCAAATGTGTAATGTTGGATGGTTCCAAAAAAGAGGGGTGCAGATAGAAAAACTACTAAAAACACAAATTTAACGAATATTATATAAAGATGGGAGGCCCGAACTCGCAACCTTGGCTTCCAGTTAATGCCACGCATGTGTCATTGTATGGTATCTCCCCTTAAATGCAAACTCGCCCGTCGCCATGGCGATCTTTGAACATAAAGACTTTGTTGTCCACCTATCATGATAGGACCTGATTTTTTTCAGGATTTTTTTTACAAAAATAATACAAAAAATAAAAATCTGTTTTCATCATGGCCCTGTGTAAAGTGGCTTAATTGACGATATATGACTGGGTTGTTTCAATTTTTACAAATATTGGTACGTAAGTATCGGATTTTCTATCTTGTTCCGTTGAACGCAAGGAAATCCGATATTTATGTACCTATAATTCCAGCACAAAAATATTTACACAATTCCCTAACATTTGATTGGCCCGTAGCAAGTCTCTGTCCAAAATTTATATCCCAGTAAACTCCCACGCCGAACTACTTTCCGTAACCGTGAGGCGCAGTTAAAATAATTCTTAAGAAAACGGAAAATAAACACATTTTCTTGATGAATTTATTTAAAATGCTGGAATTATAAGGAATGAATGGCCTTTTTGTGGAATTTATCGGGGATATAAACTTGGAAAAGTCGCGGGAATACTGGACGAGGCCTTCCGGCCTTCGTCCAGTATTCCCGCGACTTTTCCAAGTTTATACCCCGATAAATTCCACAAAAAGGCCATTCATTCCTATAATATCGGTGACAATAGGAACAACCCAGCGGTCCTAGTATCGTCATATATCTTCAATTAAACCACTTTACACAGGGCCATGATGAAAACACATATTATTTTTGTATTATTTTTCTTAAAAATACTTGAAAAAAATCAGCGGTCCTAGTATTGTCATATATCTTCAATTAAACCACTTTACACAGGGCCATGTAGACGTTTTTATTTTTCATAGTCTTTTTAAATGAAATATCCAGATATGCCCCTTTAAGGACGGATTTATCGCTAAGATTCGCTATTAAGATACGCATAATGTCCCATCCACCGGACATTTTATCGAATCCTACCCTATATCTATTTATTACACCCGAGACTGGATTTCACAACAAACCCAGGCCTTTAGCTGAATCTCATTTGGGTCTCCATTGTTCACTACTCAACGATTCATCCACCCAATCCTCTGAAATACCAGGCTGCGTGGCTGGGGCCCGTTTCACTAAACTTCGTACGACTAAAATGTTCGTAAGTGCAAATTTATGATCGTCTGCAAATTTCAATTGATGGATTTACATGTATTGAGCATAGGCTGCATATGCAGCCTATGCTCAATAAATGTAAATCCAATAATTGTTTACAAGGAATTTGAAGGAAACATTGTTAATGTGAAATTTACAGACTATCATAAGTTTAGACTTACGAACATTTTAGTCGTAAGAAGAGTAGTGAAATGGTCCCCTGATTCCCGACTGGACAAAAATGAATCATCTTCCCATCTACAGTGAAACCTCTCTAAACCGGACACCCTGGGAGGTCCGTCTTAGAGAGGTTTCACTGTAAATCAGTCGTGTGATCATTCTGAGCCATAGTCGTGTGCTATGCGATCATGAACAGACATTATCACCCGAGATAAATTAGTAAGAATCTCGCATCAAAAATAGAATCACTGTGTTTTCTTGGTGTCCGGTTTCGCGAGGTTCCACTGTATGTGGCTGTGGTGAGAGAAATGGGGTGTATGTGTAGTGTAGCTCCTGATCAAATAGCACACTCCTGTAGACTGTTAATGATCTATATGTATTGTTAAAAGCATGCCGTGTGTTTCATTGATGGAATGGCGAACAGTGCAGATCCTGATCCGCACAGGCTGATCTGGATCTGGTCGCAAAACCCATAAACCCATTTCTCCAGTCACAGCCACATATGTGCTTGTGGGTGGAGAAATGGGATGTATGAGATTTGTGACCAGTGTAGCTCCTGATCAATTAGCACACTCCTGTATTGTAGCCTAATAACCAATAACGATCTATATCGCTTGTTGAAAGTAAGAAGAATCACTGGGCATTTCACTGGTGGAATGGCGAACAGTGCAGATCCTGATCAGACTGTGCGGATGCACAGTCTGATCTGGATCTACACTGGTCGCAAAACCCATAAGCCCCATTTCTCCCGTCTACAACAATTGTAGATGTTCCTGATCAGACTGCAGATGCACAGGCTGATCTGGATCTACACAGTTTGCAAATCCCATAAATCCCATTTGTCCTGTCCAAGATGCATTTACAACAATTGTAGGTGTTTCTCAACTCCATAATAATTCTGCTGATGGCAGGCTTATCTCGCTCTAAACTGGTCGCAAAACCAATAAGCACTATTTCTCCAGTCTCGCACAAGAGACTGGATTTCACAGCAATCGGAGCCCGTTGGTGGTGTCCCCAGTTTTCCAGGTATACACGAGACTGGATCTCACAACAATCGGAGCCCGTTGGTGGAGTCGAATTTGTAGGCAGCCCGGCTCCATGTGAGCCCACTACCCTCTGGTGTGTGTGTCGACGGAAATAATACATGCCGCCAAAACGATCTGAAAATAGAGGATTTCAATCATGATTTTGAAATACGGAATTCCTTTCCTTCGATATGCTTGTAAATTTCATAACTTTAATTCTGAAAGCATTGTAAGGGTTAAATGCTAGCAATCTGTTCAATAATATTGAAACAAGGATCGCTAGCTTCTGTCTAATCCATGAAGGTCAAGGTCACTCGCATCACACTCGGTGGATAGCCATGAATGTGAGGAAGCTAACTATGAAGTTTGGTAATGATCTGACTAATGAATCTGGAGATGTTAAACATTTTGACGCAACTGTTGACGTCCACGTCGCCGCACTTGTAATGGATACGTCTCACTTTCAACTAAAATTAATAAGGAAAAGGAAAACAAAACATATTAACCCTTTGAACCCGAAAGCCCGCTATATAGGTTTATGCAAACAGTGCAGATCCAGATGAGCCGGCTCGTAACGAGCCATCTCATGGATCTGCACTTTTTGAAAGTACTGTTCATAATTTTGAAAACAAAAAACACCCCCTTTTCATAAATGGACTAGTCTGAAAATTATTTTGTGACAATTTGATTGGTTGCAAAATTAACATGTCAAATCCATTCCGGTTACTTAGGGGTGAAAGGGTTAATTCCATATGATTTTAAGGGTTGATCATCCATGCTTACTTACCTTTTTCTGTCTGCTATTCCAAGAAAAACCTGCCAATTCTTCAAGAATCCGTAATTGTATGGATTTTTATATATCTGAAATGGTTAAAGAAACCAGAAACTGATTATGTACTAAACATGTCATGGATCACTATGAGATGTGAAAGCGAGACATTCTCAAAAAAATCTCGTGAAAATATAATTCAATTCTCTTATTAAATTTTGTCAAAAAAGAGACTTGAATCAAATTTTCTCCCGCTACAATTGTCGGCGAAAACAATCACTGCATGTAGGTCATGATCTCCCAAAACGTTGATCATTTCATTTAACACTTTCAAACGTGTTCATTAATCAAATGTAGTAAAATACATGTAGCTCATAAAGGTCCAGTAGCCTATTTCACCAACATTGCAAAGTATACTTATCTAGCAAAGTATACTTTGAGGGAGAAATTATCAATTTAAGAATAAATTTATTAATTTTTATTATACTGAATTTATTACATTATCACAGCCATTTTGGCTGTGATAATGTAATAAATTCAGTATAATAATTCTGCATACTTTTAATCATCAAATATATGCAGTCGTTAGTTCTATGTGATATAATGCATTTCGGGAAAAATAAATGATTACTCCCTCAAAGTATACTTTGCTAGATAAGTATACTTTGCGATTTTGATGAAATCGGCTACTGATCTTACATCAGGTGATGATTTCATTTATTTATTTAACGACTTTACTTATGAAATTAGTCAACGAGCTTAATAATTCAATCCAAACACATGTTTGATGATATGTATTGCATAAGCACATCCACATATATTGAAGCTGTACTAATCAGTCAATGTTTCCACTAATGGCATCATTTGTATGGTATATTTATTACAGCGCTCCAGATAAGCTTTGTGTCTAAAGCATACAATAGCCCCTGATTTCAAAATCATTGCGTATTTTACTTTTACAAATGGATTATTGATTTTCTTCATTAATACTAAATAGGGAACAAATGATAAAAAAAAAAAAAATTTAAACATTCACTTATTTGAGCTGCAAAAAGCAAACACTGTTTACTTTTTCCAGCTCAACTATTAGTGAATTTTCAACTTTATGATAGTATTTTCACTACTCGATTTGAAAATCAATGCGTATTTTACAGAGTGAAGATGTCTATGGGGATTTAACATGGGGAAATTTTTAGAATTTCAGAAATACTGGACCAATTTTAAAAATGTAACTTGTTTTCTTAGATAGATAATTTCCAAGCTATCTAGCCAGGTTTCGGAGTCAATTTCCAATTTTTTTTCATTTTTTGACTTCTCCCACAGCTTCTCCACCTCTTTTCCCCCATGTTAAATTCCCATAGACAAATCAATTTTTCGTAAAAAAATCAATATTTGACCAAATTTCACGAAATAAAAGGAAGGCACATTCTTTCATTGTTTATATGGCGGTAAGATCTGGGCAGGTTTCGTGAAACGGACAGTAGTAAAAACAAGAGGCCCAAATGGGCCTGTATCGCTCACCTAAAAGCCTCCATAGTGGTCATCTTGATTTCACAAAGACTCTTCGCTTACAACTTCAAATGTTCCACAGAATTTGTTGGTACCTTCTGATCTAACATATATTGCGAATGTGCATGTGATTTACTGCTATACCTTCGATTTGATATATAAAATGACCATATTCGGTCTAAAATAAAATTTTACCCCTATTTGACCCCTCGGGTCATGACCATTTTTGACCCAGAGGCCACCATATGAACAAATCTGAATCAGCGTTAACTATCGATCATTCATACAAAGTTTCGTCGAAATCGGCCTGGCGGTTTGTGAGAAGAAGATTTTTTTGACAATTTGACCTACTTTTCAACGGCGGACATCTTGGATTTGGTGATGACCTCCATTTTTACAAAAATGAACAGGCTTCACCAACAAACCATTTCAGTTAAGTTTGGTCAATATCGGCCAAGCAGTTCACAAGAAGAAGTCCTTTGAAATCTTTAGTAAAAGAACAACCTTTTGACCTGTCGGTGGCCATCTTGGATGACGTAATCATCTGATTTTGGCAAAAAATGCTCCAGAGTGATCGTCTCGTCGATACCTTGGATTGGATATATTATATGACCATATTCGGTCAAAAATATAATTTGACCCCTAGTTGACCCCTCGGGCCACGCCCATTTTTGACCCAGGTGCCACCATATGAACAAATCTGAAACAGCGTTAAATATCAATCATTCACACCAAGTTTCGTCGAAATCAGCCTGGAGGTTTGTGAGAAGAATTTTTTTTTGACAATTTGACCAACTTTTCAACGGAGGACATCTTAGATTTGGTGATGACCTCCATTTTAACAAAAATGGACATGCTTCACCCACAGACCATTACAGTTAAGTTTGGCCAATATCGGCCAAGCAGTTCACAAGAAGAATACGTTTGAAATCTTTAGTAAAAGAACAACTTTTTTACCTTTCGGTGGCCATCTTGGATGACAAAATCATCTGATTTAGACAAAAAATGCTCCAGAGTGATCGACTAGTCGATACCTTCGATTTGATATATTATATGACCATATTCGAGCAAAGATTTAATTTGACCCCTAGTTGACCCCTCGGGCCATGCCCATTTTTGACCCAGGGGCCACCATATGAACAAATCTGAAACAGCGTTAACTATCAATGATTCACACCAAGTTTCGTCGAAATCGGCCTGGAGGTTTGTGAGAAGAAGATTTTTTGACAATTTGACCTACTTTTCAATGGCGGACATCTTGGATTTGGTGATGACCTCCATTTTAACAAAAATGGACAGGCTTCACCCACAGACCATTACAGTTAAGTTTGGCCAATATCGGCAAAGCAGTTCACAAGAAGAATACGTTTGAAATCTTTAGTAAAATAACAACTTTTTTTACCTTTCTGTGGCCACTTGGATGACAAAAAAGATCATCTGATTTAGACCAAAAAAATGCTCGCCCCAGAGTGATCGACTAGTCGTTGGAAATGAACAATTTCCTTTGGATTTTGGACCATTTTAAAATGGCTTCCTGAGTTTGGAATCGGAACCTTAGTCGATACCTTCGATTTGATATATTATAGACCATATTCGGTCAAAAATAAAATTTGATCCATATTTGACCCCTCGGGCCACGCCCATTTTTAACCCAGGGGCCACCATATGAACAAATCTGAATCAGCATTAACTATCGATCATTCATACAAAGTTTCGTCAAAATCGGCCTGGCGGTTCGTGAGAAGAAGATTTTTTAAGAATTTGACCTACTTTTCCACGGCGGCCATCTTGGATTGTCGATGACCTTCATTTTAACAAATCTGAAATGGCATCACCAATATATCATCCCTGTAAAGTTTCTCCAACATCGGCTCAGCAGTTCGGGAGAAGAAGATGATTGAAAATGTTCACGGACGACGGACGACGGCCACTTTGCCATAAGAATAGCTCACATGAGTTTTGCTCAGGTGAGCTAATAACGAACACAAATTCCAAAATTACCAATTTTTTTTTCTTGTATTTTCTCTCTTCCTTTCTGTTGATATGTACTTCAATGCTGGTTTCCCCATTGGATATAAGTCTGCCGTGCCACAGCATCATCAGACCCAGGGCCAGAGTGACGCCCGAACACAGGATAAACTCGTAGAGCACCGCGACGTGATAGTAGTACTCCTGATAGTTCACGTTGTAGTCGTACAGCTGTGGGTTTGGGATGAGTTGTGCTGGCACGTTTTTGTCCTGCAATATTGAAGCACAGGTTGAAGTAATGCCAATGGACCGAGGTCTATAAATACATTAAATATGCCTAAAAGCATCAATAAATGAAACAAAATAAGCTAAAAATGTTTGTTTACTCCCTCCATATAGACTTATACCGGTATAAGTCTATACGGAGGGAGTAAAAAAAAAATCTTATTTTTTTTCATTTATTGATGCTTTTAGGCATATTTAATGTATTTATAGACCTCGGTCCGTTACTTCAACCTGTGTATTGAAGGGGTCGGTGGATTTTACTTAATGGTCTGTCAACACTCAACAGCTATGGTCATTTTAGGCCCTACTCCCCAAAAATAATAAGATTATTACTAATCTTACTACTTTTATAATAGGCATAACCGGATTCAACTCTCACGTACCAGAAAGCAAAAAATAAATCGAAGGGTCAAACCAGTAGCCGATTTCACCAAAATTGCAAAGTACACTTATCTAGCAAAGTATACTTTGAGGGAGAAATCATTTATTTTTCCCAAAGTGCATTATTTCATACAGAACTAACGACTGCATATATTTGATGATTAAACGTATGCAGAATTATTATACTGAATTTATTACATTATCACAGCCAAATGGCTGTGATAATGTAATAAATTCAGTATAATAAAAATTTAGAAATTGAAAATTTCTCCCTCAAAGTATACTTTGCAATGTTGGTGAAATAGACTACAGGGATATCAGGATTTTGATAACCCATCGTTAAATGTACCCGTCGTATGCTCCCAACCAACCGCCCAATTTTGACAGTAAAATAAGACTTCTTCAGAGCTACAGTTAAGATGCGTAATTTGACCAAATATTCAAGGTATTTTTCTCAGTTCTTCACCAAAAATGGCAAGTTTGGAGTTCTTTAGAATCGTCTCAATGAGACGATTCTGAAGCACTCCCAACTTGCCATGTTTGGTGAAGGAATAACAAAATTCCCCCAAAAGTGGATAAAATTACGCACCTTAACTGGAGCTCTGCTTCTTTTTCATTCACTCGGGCGCCAAATAAGGAATTAGTAATTGAGTATTGTCACTCCATCATTTCTGAAGCAATTGGGTATTTCAACATTTTAATTGGGTAGAATAAAATCACACTACTGTTTACACATCCACAGACAGCAATTATTGAATAGTTTGCTTCGAAATGAAAACATGTCTTGGCATTTCATTAGAGACAATTGTAATGCAATACCAAGAAGTGTTTTCATGGAAAATAAAAAAAAATGCTATATTTCTGGTCGGTTTAGTTTATTGTTTTCTGCAGCATGATAAAGGTACCACAAAATTGTTATTGCTTTTTGATACTCGCTACTTCTGATTTCAATTGGGTTTTTGGCAATTTTAATTGGGTATTTATGCAAATACGCAGTTTATCTGGAGCGCTGTTCACGATAAATAACAAAATATTGTAAATATGCATCTTTTTATGCTTGATTGATCGTGTCCATCCAACATCAATTCTGGACTATGCAATGAACAAATCAACAGGCACACTACCGGTACATAGAGAATAGTAGGTTAGTGCAGAGAATGTGAAAAAATATCTGGCAAGGCTTAGGAAACGGGATGGGCGAGGCTCTGCCGAGCACATCGCGTTTCCATGCCACACCAGATATTTTTTCCCATTCACGGCACTAACCTACTATTCTATTTATCCCGTCAACATCTACAAATAGCTTTAAAATGCAATAACAATAACCCAGGCCACCGCACATATTCATACGCAGTGATTAGGTCATATTGACAGGATATCAAAAATGTTTCATGGCACCGTGTTTCACGGCACATACATACAAAAACAATATTTATTTTCGATAATATTAAATTTTATAAAAATTTAACAATATGCCTTCTTTTTAGTTCGTGAAATTTGGTTAAATAGTGATTTTATTGTGAAAAAACAATTTCCCCATGTTAAGATGTCTATGGAGATTTAACACGTGGATTTTCTTTTCTAATTTCAGAAATAGTGGACCGATTTTCAAAATCTAACTTTTGTTTTCTTAGTTTAGATCATTTCCAAGCTATCTAGTCAGGTTTCTGAGTCAGTTTCCAAATTTCCTCTGCCTCCATTTTCCCCCATGTTAAATTCCCATTAACAAATAAATTTTTCATGATAAAATAAATATTTGACCAAATTTCCCGAAATAAAAAGCAACATCATTCTTAAATTTTGCTATAATATGGTATTATTGAGAAGAAAAAAAAGGTTTTTGCATTGTTTATATAGCCGTAAAATTTGGGCAGCTTTCATGAAACAGACAGTAGTCGTGAAATATACAAGTAGCTTACCTGTGGACTATAGATGGCGTCGTGTAGTGCATTTAATGGATAGAATACCGCTGGAAATGGCGTTGGCTGCAAACACAGTAAAACATGTTTTCAGCAATACAGTGGAATATCTCTAAACCGGACACCCTGGGAGGTTCCACTATAATTCAAATGTATAAGCAACCCAAATAATGTTTGAGTGTTTTGCAATCATAAACAGACATTACAGAACGGTGTTTTCCCGAAACTGTGAAGGGTCTGGGCCAATTTTGTGAAAAATCAGCGCCATTTTCGAGATTTTCGCCAAAATTGCGAGCACATTGAAAATCAAATAATTAACATGGTAATATTGTCATTGAACAATTGAATAAAGATGGTGCATGTAATAATTTGTTGTGAAAAAACATCATATTGAGTATTGTCACTCCATCACTTCTGAAGCAATTGGGTATTTCAAAATTGTAATTGTGTAAACTAGAATCACACTACTGTTTACACATCAGCAGACTACACTTATTCAATAGTTTGCTTCTAAATGAAAACACACCTTGGTATTTCATTAGAATTGTCTCCTTGGAGACAATTCTAATGAAATACCAAGATGTGTTTTCATTTCGAAACAGTGGAAAAAAAACAGTTGTGAAGCCACCGAAGACCGGCCCCTTTTATATAGAGGGAAAAGGTCCTGCATTATCGACAGAGTTCAATTATAGTTATTGCGTGTCCAGCTTGAAGAAGTTTTACTGTATGTACGTGTTTTGTTACAGAACTTGCAAACTCACGAGTAATTTCCATTAACAATTTGCAGGGCATCCATGACGCTAGAATTGGCGGAATTTGTCAGTTGGACCACTTTCTGCGCACTTTATGAGACACGGTATCTATAAACAAAGATGTCTTTACGCAGGGCTCCAGATAAGGTGCGTATTGGTGTATTTTACACTTATTTTAGCAGAATACGCATTGATTACAGTGCTCCAGATAAGCTGTGTATTTGCTTAACTACCCAATTAAAATTGCCAAAATCTGAAGTAGCGAGTAAAAAAAAACAATAAAAAATGTGTGGTACCTTTATCATGCTGCAGAAAACAATAAACAGACCACAAATATAGCATATTTTTATTATTTTCCATGAAAACACATCTTGGTATTTCATTAGAATAGGAGACAATTCTAATGAAATTCCAAGACAGGTTTTCATTTCGAAGCAAACCATTCAATAATTGCTGTCTGTTGATGTGTAAACAGTAGTGTGATTTTATTTTACTCAATTAAAATTTTGAAATACCCAATTGATTCAGAAATGATGGAGAGACACTACTCAATTACAAATTCCTTATCTGGAGCCCTGGATTATCAAAAGCGGGAGCACAAAATACTCGCAGCAATGTGAAAATATGCATTGATTTTCAAATTGAGTAGTGAAAATACTTAGCAGTGTGTTTGTTTTTGCAGCTCAAGTAAGTGCATTTTTTTAAGTTTGTTTTATTTTTTTAAACATTTGTTCCTTATTTAACCATTTCAACACCACATGCGTGTTTAGTGGTATTGGCAAACAGTGTAGATCCAGATGAGCCGGCTTGTGACGAGCCATCTCATCAGGATCTGCACTTTTTGCAAGTAATTTTCATATCTTTGAGAGCAAAAACACCCCCTTTTCATAAATGGTCTAGTCTGAATATCATTTTGTGACAGATGGATTGGTTGCAAAATTAACATATCAAAATCCATTCCAGTTATTTAGGGGTGAAAGGGTTAATAAGGAAGAAAATCTATAATACATTTGTAAAAGTATAATAAGCATTGCATTTGAAATCTGGGGGTATAATACTCTTTAGACACAAAACTTATCTGGAGCCCTGCTGAGCTTTTCTTTTTGTAGCTCAACTAAGTAAATTTTCAACTTTATTACAGTATTTTTCTACTCAATTTGAAAGTCAATGCATATGTTCACATTGCTGTGAGTATTGTGTACTCCCATTGCTGATAATCAGTACGTATTCAGCTAACATAAGCATAAGTGTGTAAAATATGCCGATACACACCTTGGGCCCGTTTCACTAAACTTCGTACGACTAAAATAAATGTCCGTAAGGGCAAATTTTGAATCGTCTGGGAATATCAATTGATGGATTTACATTTATTGAGCATAGGCTGCATATGCAGCCTATGCTCAATAAATGTAAATCCAATCACTCTTTACAAGAACACATTATTAATGTGACATTTACAGACTATCATAATTTTGCACTTACGAACATTTTAGTCGTAGAAAGTTTAGTGAAACGGCCCCCTTATCTGGAGCAATTATACACCTTATCTGGAGCAATTATACATGTAACTAGATACAAACCTGCTCCCCATAGAAGTGTTGCCGGAAGAGGTCGTGTCCCACCCAGCTCACGTAGATCGTTCCCACCCACATGTACACGCAGAACAGGTAGAAGTAGCGATGGTTCCCATGTCCCACGCAGTTGTTCAGCCACGCTGTGTGTAGTTAAGGGGAACCAGTCGACCACAGAATGGAATGGTGCTCAACAGCCCATCAACACAAAAGAGTATCATTTAGGGCCAAGCAATTTTGATGAAGAAGAAAAAATAGTATGTTACATGTGGCCACATAATTATATACCACGCAAAGAGGCTTTGGTATTAGAGACCCTATAGCATCAGAACTCCAGATAACATGCGTATTTGCTTAAATACCCAATTAAAATTGCCAAAAACCCAATTGAAATCAGAAGAAGCGAGTGTCAAAAAGCAATAACAATTTTGTGGTACCTTTATCATGCTGCAGAAAACAATAAACAGACCACAAATATAGCATATTTTTCTTATTTTCCATGAAAATACATCTTGCTATTTCATTAGAGTAAAATTGTCTCCAAGGAGACAATTCTAATGAAATTCCAAGACATGTTTTCATTTCGAAGCAAACTATTCAATAATTGCTGCCTGTTGCAGCGTAAACAGTAGTGTGATTTTATTTTACCCAATTAAAATTTTGAAATACCGAATTGCTTCAGAAGTGATAGAATGAAAATACTCAATTACTAATTCCTTATCTGTAGTCTATTTCATCAACATTGCAAAGTATACTTTCCTAGCAAAGTATACTTTGAGGGAGAAATTTTCAATTTTAGAATAAATTTATTAATTTTTATTATACTGAATTTATTACATTATCACAGCCAAATTTGGCTGTGATAATGTAATAAATTCAGTATAATAATTCTGCATAGCTTTAATCATCAAATATATGCAATCGTTAGTTCTGCTTGAAATATTGCATTTCGGAAAAATCAATGATTGCTCCCTCAAAGTATACTTATCTGGTCCCCTGTAGCATCGCATTGTTTTTTTGATGTGGATTTAGACAAGACGATCACCATCGAGTGTCTCACCCACAAAGGGCAAGGTCATCAAGGTCAATGTCACCTGAACGACACTGGGTGGATAGCCATCTGTGGGGGGAAGCTATTGATGAAGTTTGGTAATGATCCAACTAACGGATAAGGAGATAACATTTGGACGCAATTGTTCACGCCTACAATGTCGGAAATGTGAACGCTATGTCTAGACACTTTCCACTAATGTGGACTTATTTTCAGTAAATTATGTTGACAATTGACAAAATATTCACCACTAATGTGGAATAAAAATCTTCGATACTTCGGCCTATTCTTAGAATCAAAATCAGCCAACTAGAGCCTGGATATTTAGTGTACAATGACGATGTAAAATACGACATTTGGGAAGGACTGTAACTAATGTTGTTACATCTTGTTGCCCAACCAGTTTTCTCTATTTATACACAACAGCCTGCGTTAAAACTTACCAAGATATCAACATTTCTCAACATTTATTACACTCTTGCAAATTATTTGCACGGGTTTCGCTGCGAGAGAAAACCCGTAATCAACTCCTTACAAATAATACACCGTGAAGAGAACACCCGTAATTGTGCGCCTGTTTTCTTGGAAACCACGAGCTACCATGCAAAATGTTTACTTTTTATTACAATGAAAATATAGTTATTTGAAAATTTGGAAAGGGTCTCGACTAATCTAGAATGTTAATGTGATTGAACACATTCCAAACATGCACTCAAATATATCTTGCTCATAGAAACAGCTGCCTAATTTGGATTTCAAAAAGTTTACATGACGTCACATTTGACACAACGTAAAGTCAAAATGCGGGAAAACACGTCATTGTATAACTATTCATGCGCACATCACAATTCATTGATTATAATCTCAAAAATAGACTAAATGTGCAATATATTCGCTGTGGAAGTGTAATAAATAGGATATTCCATCGTACATGTTTGAATAGTGGAAATAATACACACGTGTCCGTCGGAGTCCGTGCAAGCAACTCAACTCCCTCCCATACACAACTGCCTGCGCTAAACTTGCTAAGATGTCAACGTTTCTCAACATATATTGGCAATCTCAACTCCCATACACAACCGCCTGCATTAAACTTGCCAAGATATCAATGTTACAACTTGTAGCCCAACCAGTTTGCTCTATTACACAACTGTATGCGTTAAACTTGCCAAGATATCAACGTTTCTGAACAGGTATTGGCAATCTCAACTCCCATACACAACTGCCTGCGTTAAACTTGCCAAGATATCAATGTTACAACATGTAGCCCAACCAGTTTGCTCTATTACACAACCGCCTGCGTTCAACTTGCCAAGATATCAACGTTTCTCAACATATATTGGCAATCTCAACTCCCATACACAACCGCCTGCGTTAAACTTGCCAAGATATCAATGTTACAACTTGTAGCCCAACCAGTTTGCTCTATTACACAACTGTATGCGTTAAACTTGCCAAGATATCAACATTTCTGAACATATATTGGCAATCTCAACTCCCATACACAACCGCCTGCGCTAAACTTGCCAAGATGTCAACGTTTCTCAACATATATTGGCAATCTCAACTCCCATACACAACCGCCTGCGTTAAACTTGCCAAGATATCAATGTTACAACGTGTAGCCCAACCAGTTTGCTCTATTACACAACCGCCTGCGTTCAACTTGCCAAGATATCAACGTTTCTCAACATATATTGGCAATCTCAACTCCCATACACAACCGCCTGCGCTAAACTTGCCAAGATGTCAACGTTTCTCGACATATATTGGCAATCTCAACTCCCATACACAACCGCCTGTGTTAAACTTGCCAAGATATCAATGTCACAACTTGTAGCCCAACCAGTTTGCTCTATTACACAACTGTAGGCGTTAAACTTGCCAAGATATCAACGTTTCTCAACATATATTGGCAATCTCAACTCCCATACACAACCGCCTGCGCTAAACTTGCCAAGATGTCAACGTTTCTCAACATATATTGGCAATCTCAACTCGCAATAAAGCAGTTTTATTGGCCAATCAATCTGCGTCAGTTGAGGCACACTATTCAAGCATTCTAAAAGAAAACAATCGACAACTATCGGCAAGATTAGCGCAGGTGGCGGTGTAATAGTAAATTGTATCTCTTGAAAATACTTTATACTCAGTGCTCCAGATAAGCTTTGTGTCTAAAGCGTATTATACCCCCTGATTTCAAAATTATTGCGTATTTTACTTTTACAAATGGATTATTGATTTTGTTCCGTTACTAAATAGGGAACAAATGATAATAAATATAACAAATTTAAACATTCACTTATTTGAGCTGCAAAAAGCAAACACTGTTTGCTTTTTGCAGCTCAACTAAGTGAGTGTTCAACTTTATGACAGTAGTTTCATTACTCTATTTGAAAACCAATGTGTATGTGCAGATTGCTGTGCGTATTTTGTACTCCCACTTTTGATAATCAATGCGTATTCAGCTAAAATAATTGTGTAAATTACGCCAACACGCAGCTTATCTGGAGCTCTGTATACTGTCAAAATTGAGCAACAAAATATGTTGAAATTAAATGAAAGCATACGGCAATGATGATCCATCTTCAGCACACAGCGGTTACACACTGTACAGTGATGGGTCCGCGGTGGCTTCGGCGAAATGCATTTCTTACAGATAGACACCACTTCTGGCACATCCTGTATACAATAACCATCAATACAATATCAATATATGAGACACGCCTAGTGATTTTGTACCTTCAGACATCTGCGTAATTTCATTAAATACGTTAGTTGTCAAAAGTTGACAAAATATTCTGAGTACATGCGGTACTCGGAAAATTTCGTCAACTTTTGACTTTCTTTATGAAAGATATTTAATGAAATTAGCAGATGTCCGAAGGTACAAAAGCACATAGCGTGTCTCATATGTGGCTGTGAATAGAGATATGGGGTTTACAAGTTTTGCGACCAATGTAGCTCGGAGATATCTTCTTACAGATGGACACGACTTCTGGTACACATTGTACATGGGAACTATCAATATTATATCAATATTTGGCGAAAAGTGTAAATCCAGATCGGCCTGTGCATCCGCACAATCTGACCAGGATCTGCACTCTTCGCCATTCCACCAATAAAACACCTGTCATGTTTCTATCAAGCAATATATAGATTGTTTTCATACATGAAAACAATCTATATATTGCTTGTTAGAAACAATTTAGGAGTGTGCTATTTGATCAGGAGCTACACTGGTCGCATAACCAATATGCCCCATTTCTCCAGTCACAGCCATATACGAGTTGTAGATCTGAGAAATACACCTCTTACAGATGGACACAACTTCTGGTACACCCTGTACATCGGTATTACAGTCTACACCCGTTTACTTAAACTCCAGGGGGCCGTTTCCCTAAACTTCTTACGACTAAAATGTTTGTAAGTGCAAAATTATGAGAATCTGTAAGTTGCACATTAATAATGTTTTCTTGTAAACAATTGTTGGATTTACATTTATTGAGCATAGGCTGCATATGCAGCCTATGCTCAATAAATGTAAATACATCAATTGAAATTAACAGACGATCCTAAATTTGCACTTACGAACATTTTAGTCGTAGGAAGTTTAGTGAAACGGGCCCCAGGGGACTGGGGAAAATACTTTGACTTAGCAAAATGTTTAGTTAATGAGTCATTAATTTATATAGGAAAACATGTACTTGGGGGCCATCAATTTGACTTTCAGTTATCAGTTGTTTCACTGAAGAGAGTTTGAGGTGACGAGTGTAGACTGTATACCACTATATGTGACTGTCACTGGAGAAATGGGGCTTATGGGTTTTACGAGCAGTGTAGCCCCAGACCAGCCTGCGTGTCCATGCAGTCTAATCAGGTTCTACACTGGTCAAAATTCCCATAAGCTTCATTTCTCCAGTCACGGCCACGTATGATTGGAACAACACACTATTCGCAGGTCGAATTGATCTAATTTATTATGGAAGGTATCTGCCATAACAGCAGAGTTATGATACAATAATATGAATTGAACAAAATATTTATTTATTATCTAATGGTGTATAATGGCCCATCAACAGCTGAAGTCATCCTAGGCCAGGATAATTGGGTCGAATCTCATATTTCACCTGTTGTGATGGTGAGAAAATCCCAAAATCAGAACTGAACATTTACAAATTGGAATAACCATTCATAGTGCCAGGTCCTAACCGCACCATAGTCACTTAGCCCATCCCCTAAAAGTAATACGATCAGTACTAATCATACTACTACTATTATAATGGGTATAACCAGATTCAACTCGCAAGCAACAAGGAAAAAAACAGCGATATCGGGTTTCCGATAAGGATGAAACCCATCATTAAATTTACCCCTCGCATACTCCTAACCAATCACGAACTAATTAAACAGAATTGGCATGAAATGCTTACATTACCTGTTTAGGCGGGGTACCGGGGTGTGTGAACACGGCCATCACATAATGGAACACGATGTTCATCAGGAGCCAGTGGCCGAAGATCAAGTGGAACACCGTCCAGGCCGTACTCAGGTTGTACACGTGCGGCAACAAACACGCATAGAATATTGTCACCACCGACGTCACCAACACAACCACCATTGTAACGAATACCTGTAATGTTTGTACATTTTAACTCTTGCACCCCTAAGTAACTGGAATGGACACTTTAATGTTATGTGTTTAAGATTATACCACCTATCAGAAAGGGTTATTGTTTTAGAAATAATAAAATATCTGCAAATGGTGCAGATCCTGATGAGACAGCTCGTTACGAGCTGGCTCATCTGGATCTACACTGTTTGCAAACATTATGATAGAGGTCTGTAGTGTTGAACGGGTTAACTATCGTTACAAGCCGGCTCATCTGGATCTACACTGTTTGCCAACATTATGATAGAGGTCTGTAGTATTGAAAGGGTAAACCATCGTTACGAGCCGGCTCATCTGGATCTACATGTACATTGTTTGCAAACATTATGATAGAGGTCTGTAGTGTTGAAAGGATTAACTAACCTTTACCATGTTGAGTTTCTATTTATTTTAAATACTCTTTGAAAAAAAAGGTTTTACAGGATATGTATGAGAATCATCTCCAGTGGATGATCATTATCATGTTCTGTCCAAATATGTCATTGTCAAAAGAAATAAAGACAACAAATTAACAAGCCATACAATAAATGTGGCCATAACTTTTGAATTTTGGCTGTAATATAAAATGATGTAAAGTGACATTAATTTGTCATCAGTAAAATAATTGATTAACTATTGAAAAACATGTTTATAATAATTATGATACAAATCTACAATTAAACTATTTTTTTTCTATTCTGTGTCATCACCTTAGATACAGCCTGCCTGGACCCTTTCGTACCTAGACTAACATGCCATGTCTCTATATCATGTTTAACTTCTATTTTTCATTATCTGACTTTTATCATTTATTATTTACTTTGATAGGTATTGTAGTAAAGCCATAGTGCTATGTCTATCCCGTACCATACGTACTGTACATATGGTACGGGAGGGTCACAGAGTTACAGGCTGCAACTACACATTCTATGCATATCTGAGATCCAGTGCCTTTAAAAATCTGGGGCCTGTTTCACTAAGCTTCGTACGTCTAAAATGTTCGTAAGTGCAAATTTGGAATCGTCTGGAAATTTCAATTGATGGATTTACATTTATTGAGCATAGGTTGCATATGCATAAATGTAAATCCAATAATTGTTCACAAGAAAACATTGTTAATGTTAAATTTAGAGACTCATAAGTTTGCACGTATGAACATTTTAGTCGTAAGAAGTTTAGTGAAACGGCCCCCTGATAATGTTGAGGACAGATAGGCATTGCTCAGACAGTTGTCTCTGGGTTGACACTGGTAACAAAGACAATAAACCTGGTTTTGTCGGAACATGGCCCAAATACTTACTGGCCCCAGATATCGGGCAAATCTGTCGACAAACCAGAAGAGTGGCTCCATACACGTCTCCATGACGATCATCCACGTGGTATAGTAGTTGTAGCACAGTGTTCGGTAGAGCAGACCGAAGTAGGCTGGGAGACGACATAGTCGCCGCTTGGTGCGACGCGGAATACGCCTACACACAAAACTCAGGTTCACTATCGACATCTGTGGCTGCACCAGTATACACATACACCGCTGAAAATACAACACATATGACCAGTCATGACTCTTTCAACCCTAAGTAACTGGTATGGACCCTTCCATGTAGACTACCGGGCCAGAGCTCCAGATAAGCTGCGTATTTGCTTAAATACCCAATTAAAATTACCCAAAACCCAATTGAAATCAGAAGTGGCGAGTATCAAAAAGCAATAACAATTTTGCGGTACCTTTATCATGCTGCAGAAAACAATAAACATACCACAAATATAGCATATTTTTCTTATTTTCCATGAAAACACATCTTGGTATTTCATTCAAATCAATTCTAATAAAATGCCAAGACATGGTTTCATTTCGAAGCAAACTATTCAATACTTGCTGTCTGTTGTCGTGTAAACAGTAGTGTGATTTTATTTTACCCAATTAAAATTTTGAAATACCCAATTGCTTCAGAAGTGATGGAGTAAAAATACTCAATTACTAATTCCTTATCTGGAGCCCTGCCGGGCCATATCCATCATCAGAGCTCCAGCTAAGGTGTGTAATTTGACTAACTTGGGGTGAAGTTTTGTTATTTCTTCATCAAAAATGGCAAGTTGGGAGTCCTTTAGAATCGTTTAGAATTTATTACGTAAGATCAGTAAATTTATATGCATCAATGATATCTCTAGCTTCAAAAGATGAATCGATAATAACAGCTTCAAGGGTTAGTAGGGACAGGTTGGGGTGGGGGTGGTAGACAAATAAATACGACGCTAACCGCTACGTACGATATTATTTCGCTAAGGAAGCGACCCAGGTGAAGGAAGCGACCCAGTAAGCGGATTGAAACTGTGGAAAACCTTGCTCTAGGGTGGGGGTGGGTAGACATAGCACTATGGCTTTACTACCGTTCTGTAGCAAAGTAAATAATAAATTATAAAAGTCAGATAATGGAAAATAGAAGTTAAACATGATAATTATAGAGTCTAGGGGATGGGGGAGGGGGAGTAGCTAATTTTGGAGTACACATTCCGTCTATTTATACCTGAACCGTTGTGCTGATACAGTCAGAGGTGAACAAAAAATATAACCAATAAACATGTTGTGTTACCTTTCCCTGAGTAAATATATCTGTGTGAGGTAAAATAAGAAGAAAATAATAGATAATAATAATCTGCAATTTGTTGTTGTTGTTGTATGTCCGTAATTCGGGCGCTTATTTTTCGCCTCACTCGTTTTATAGACATGAGAAGATAATCCATGTTCTGACCAATTTGATTCTTTCGTTCTAACGCATTCGAATTCGTTCTAACGCATTCGAATTCGTTTTAACGCATTCAAATTTGTTCTAACGATTTCAATTATTTCGTTCAAACGCATTCAAATTATTTCTAACGAATTTGAATTGGTTCTAATTAACATCGTTCCAACACGGTTAAATTCAATTTGATTATTGCGTTTTAACGAATTCACATATTTTGTTCTAACTCATTACAATTCGTTGTAACGCATTTAAATTCGTTGTAACAGACTACAATTCATTCTAACCAGTTAAATTATTTTGTTCTAACGAATTAATAATTGAATTGGTTATGGATTGGAAGAATGGATTATGCATGCACATTGTATATCGCATAGCTGATTTTATCCGTACGTGACATACTACTCTACCATTGCTACAGCTCCTTAGAAACATTCCCCATTGTCTTGGCTGTTTGCTACACTTGTTGCAGTGTAGATATGCAACTATATGCAGAGTACTAAAACTACAATCTATTAATTGCACCGTGTCACACATTGTTACACGAAATCTCCAATAGTTTGCATAATTCTATATATCGATCTCTTCATATTGCTTCACATCCTGGCTCATGGGTACTTTTGAGCAGATGTACGCCTACGGTGTCTGTCAATTTAGGTTTAGAAAATATGAAAATAAGGAAGATAAGGGATCAACAGTGATAGTTTGGTTACAAGTCAAATATGGGTAAATGAAGGTTAAACACATTATATGTACTACAGGATTTATGGTTTTGAATGGTGGATGTTACTAATCGCAAGCTTAAACAAACGCAAGTCTTGCTATAGTATGACATTCTCGGGTAGTGCATTCCATTGTACAATGGCCAAAGCGGGATAAAAGGGATACTTGTAGCGATTTACAGAGTGGCAATATCTAGATAGTCTAATGAGATGTTGCACATATTCTGGCACGGCCACGGATCCATGCCGCTGTTCTGCCTATGTCATTAGGCGTTCTAGAAAATGAGTTTTCATACTCGCGTATCAGATACGCTATAGTTGTTGTTTTTGACTAGCATTTACATTTGAGTTTTTCAACATTTCCTGAATCCACTCACTTCTGCTACTATATTTATCAGGGACAGAATAGGAGCTACTACCTGTTGCATCCAATTCAGTCGCAAACACACCATGGGAGCTGTTACCTGCTGCTCCCAAAGCTGACTGAGTATCTTTTCCCGAACATACATCCAAGTAGTCTACAGCCGTAAACGTTCCGATGTTTGTGTTTTTATACAAAACAGCATTATCCGAAGACAGGTTAATCAGCCGTACTGGAATTCGTTTATGAGCTGCATCTGCCACCACCCGGGCCACTAGTAAGTAAGTCACTTGCTCCACCGTGTTGTTGTTTCGGTTCAAATAATTATACCTATACCGTACGGGTACTGAAAACCTCGACCTTTACTTTGTAACTTCGCAGTGACTATCAATTCATGCCTTGTTGGAATAGAAACGGCCTCTACTGCTGAAACTCTGCACACACTAAAGGTTCCCTTGTGTGATTGCATCGATGTTGATGTATTGCCAACCACTCATGGATTTAAAATCTACAGTAACTTTATTTCTTTGAAGGAAATCAGTACCAACAAGCATTCGTGAGCCAAGTCATTCACTACCATAATTTTCTGATCATACACATTGTTTTCGATCTGGATAGGCATTGTTACCTGCCCTATGATATGCAATAGCTCATTATTTGCGGATATTACTGACTCGAAAAAATGGATGTAATATATCCTCGCATTTTCTAAATTTACATACAGACCTTCAATCCCAGCTATACTCCGTTACCCGATCAATTTTTCTAGCGTGTGCATTCAAATTGGCGATGACCCTATTGGCCACAGTGCCAACATTGAAAGCGTGCCGCTCATTCCGCATGTGCCCCCCACCTGACCGAATTACCAGCAAGTTTCGTCAGCACGTTCTGAAGGATGACCACGTCTCATTCGACCTATGTTTGATGCAGAGCCACCCCTACTGTATCCTCTTCCTCTAGCAGATCCGATCCGTCTCCGTCTGACTTCAATAAGGCACTCGATCATCTCTCTCATTATACCTACAAGCTCATCTCGTTGCCCAGTGATAATATTCGTATTGATTTAGCTAGAGCTAGGGAGGTGACGACTAGCTACAATAATTCGCCTCCGATATGTTATGTACGGCTACAATTTGACGCATTAAAAAAATGTGAGCAACCGAAGTGCATACCCAAACCTGTTGATGTTATGTCAAACGTTAGTAAAATGTATGTTTAATACCTTTAAACAAATAATATTTGATGTAGAACTAGTAAATTTCCAAAAATAATAGAACAGGGAAATCATTTTCCCATGGAAGCTTATCTTTTCTCTAGTTGTTGTTCAACTTTCAACATAACGAAATTAAGCCTTCAAATTTACAAGATATGCATGTACATGTCAGATAACCACATTGATACGGTAAAAAAAATAATTCTGCATGTGTATGTTCTTTACTAATAATGTATTGATACAGTTTGACAGTTTTATATCGCTAACATATCAAACACGCAGGATAACCGATTGCAAAAATCACTCTTCCATGCGCTACATTAAAGAGATGGGGTTAAATTGCTACCCTCGAGAGAGGTATGGAGCGGGGTAGCAATTTTGTTTCTATGTGACGACCTGCCGCCTCTCCTATACCACCAGCTACAGCTGTTAGATTGTTTCCGGTGTCTTCTACATTCTCCCATTCAATTGCAGCTCTTATCGCGTCATCTAAATATTTTGAAAAGTGGTGTCGTAACTCTAGCGCAAGTTGTTTTCCACTGTCCAATGCTCTTATGAACTGATCACGCGCCAACTCATCTCGGATGTTGTTGGGCACCTCCGAATATGCTTTGCCTGCTAGAACTCGTATTGCATTGCCAATCTTTGGTAGAGGTTCTCCAGCTTCCCCATGTCTAGATAAGAATTGAGATTTGTACAATTCCTGGTCTTTTGTACTGCGAAAGTCGTTTTGGGAGTTTTAGCAACAAACATCTCTTCCCCTTCATCAGTCATGACTTACCAGCAGATTATTCAGTATTTCTTCTTTTAAAATCCCAGTCAGATTCCTGAGAATATAGGGTTAACTGTATTGTAATTTTCAAATTTGCGGCGTATATCAGAAAATGATAGGTCGGAAAATCTGTTTATGTTTTCCGACCTATCATATTCTGATATACGCCGCAAATTTCAAAATGACAATGGGGTTAACCTATTTCTAATGCACTCCTTTACTACTGGCGTAAGAATACATATTTAAATAATTTGCGACCGTTTATCAACAATGATATACCTGTAATGCATGACCATCAGCCAATCAGATTGCGTGATATTTATAGAGTGCATTATAATCAGTAATTCACCATCATAAGGCAACAGCACACAGAATATCAATATTCATATGCAAATTAAAAGAATATGATGACAGAAAGGAATTATCATTCACAACATCAATACTGCTAAATATGCCCGATGACGTGGTAAAACACTGGCACACCACAACATTCAATTCAGATACAGCACAAACAGTACTTTCATGTTCGAATCACAAAGCCTCAAAGGCCGAGTTGGAACGGGTCGAGTTTTACTGAAAAAGGGCCGAATGTTTGCGTTTTCCGCTGCCACCAATGTACTATCATCAGATAAGGGAACAGTCAACACATGTGGAAACATTCATTCATTCATTTATTTTGCAATGGTATCAAGTGGATAACAACACAATCAAAGTCCTTCAATTTAAACTTCAACAGCAACAAGGTACCAATCCAGTAATTGTTAGTGAACTCTCATTCCTCGACTAATTAAATGTTTAACCCTTTGAACCCGAAAGCCCGCTACATCGGTTTATGCAACAAGTGCAGATCCAGATGAGCCGGCTCGTAACGAGCCGTCTCATCAGGATCTGCACTGTTTGAAAGTAATTTTCATATTTTTTAGAAAAACAAATACCCCCTTTTTAGCCGAGCTATTAGCTCGGATTTAGTAACTATATGAAACTTCTCAGTCATTGCAGATATGCTAATGAGTTAAGTGGCGGTCGCAGTGTCACTGTTTGCGGGTTTAACATTAGAAAAACACACGGTACTACGCCATAAAAAAGTAGTTCAACAACAGTAAAACAGCGAGCTATCTTACCGTTTCAGCGTAATACATGTGTTGTTTGCTTTTTTGTGCTATATGTGTGTTATTGTAAAAGTTTGTGTATTAATACGAGTTCTTTGTTATGTATGTTGATATTTTGCGCAATGATATAGTAGGGGGCGGGATTTCCCTGTGACGTTTTTCTTGAATGACGACATTGGACAGCGAAATGATGATGATTTAAAGCAGAACCATTGTTTTTTGAAAGTTACATACTGTTTTAATCATCTTGAGCCATCGATATTATTAATCAGTGTCCATTTTACTTACAAAATCAACTAATCTATAATGAATTTAGTAAAACAGTTCGCGCGGAAATCCAAACTTTCCAAAGAGGTGCTAGCAATTTTTTGATAATTACACGTCGTGTGTGTTAGCGCATACGCTGCCGACAGTCTTGCGACTTGACGTTACACAGCATATACAGTACGATACACTTCACAAAGGAAACGTTGTCTTGAGTTTGAATAAGGATAATAATTATCTCTAGATTATTTGTATTATGAATTAAAAAAAGTATATTTAAATAATTAGATATTAATTTAAATAAATATTTCGGCATCATTTACTCAATAAATTAAAATTGAATGTGTAGCTGAAATGAAAGTGAAAGTAGAACGTTTTTGTTATATCCTCCGGGTTACAAATCGCTGAGGATTCTTATTTGAATTGGAAAATGATATGAATTTTAAATTTAGGAGACTGTGTCAGGAGAAAATGGACTGATAACATATGTCACCAGTCTAGTTCCTGAGCTATGACTGTGACAGGAACAAAGGGACTGATGACATATGTCACCGGTCGTGTTCCATGCATGACTGCTCGCTCTTGTTTGTAATTGTTGTAAAATATATAAAGTTTAAAGGCCCTGAACGGCTCAGTATTACAATTTTCCGATTTTTTCAAACACAAAAACATGTTTGGCAACTGATTTAGTACACAAAACTAACATATACTGCCTAATAGATACATCTCAAGTCTTGAGATTTACATCTTAATCGCAATGTGAAGACAACGAAAACTTGTTTTGTGTACCACTCAGTGCAAAATGTCAATATTGACAATTTCATTTCCGTAACCCAACGGCTTCGGCTCGGAAGCGAGTCGATAAACTCCGGCTATCGGAATTCATCGGCCGCGAATCGGGCAGTTGAGGAGTTGACCCGAGCGTCTATCGGAAAATCGATCGGGCTTTGAAACACGCACACCTGCTGTTTATTTATCAAAAAACATTGATATTTAAATCGACTACAAACTAATTTTTGTACCAAAATGAATGCAAACAGTTTCAAAGTGTGTGTAAATAGAAACCTGTTGGATTTATGTGTGGGAAAACCCAATAGGAGGCCAAATTCGGCAACTTGAGCCGCATAGGGGCTTTAAACTGTATATATACCCCCCCCCCCCCACGTTAATGAGTTTGGGTACCCATTATCTCTGTGACGGAAAGTCGGATGGACCTCAAACTTCATATACTTCCTTATCATCAACCATATTTTCATTCCATACCACACTCATGCGGCCTTCATTTCCAAGGTCAAGGTCAAATTACTTAGACATTTGCATCCGTACGATTTTCCTTAAGGTTTTTTTGCAACCGTAAGTCAGATTGACTTCAAACTTCATATGCTTCCTTATCATCATCCATATTTTCATTCCGTACATGTACCACACCCATGTGGTCTCACCCATGTGGTCTTCACGTCCAAGGTCAAGGTGAAATTACTTTGAACAATCATGTTTGTCAAGATAAATATTGTTTTTGCAGCATTGCTAATGTATACTGATTCGATGAATATATTGATTTTAAATGGAGTATATATGATTTTTTGTGTGAAATATTAAAATGGTTGAGCACGTACTGCGAAGGATTTCAGGACTTTCAGTCCTTTGATTATAAATGGAATAGTCTGAAAATCATTTTGCGATGATTGGATTGGTTGCAAAACGAACATATCACAGCCCATTCAGTTACTTAGGGGTGAAAGGGTTAAACAAATGCACACTATAGTATACTTTTCTCGTTTGGCCATAACTATACTGTAGCAAGCTGTCCGTATCATAGCAAATAATTACGCCGGTGATGGTGTACATTGCACAAATAATTACGCCGGTGATGGTGTACATTGCACAAACAATTACGCCGGTGATGGTGTACATTGCACAAATAATTACGCCGGTGATGGTGTACATTGCACCCTGTCCGTCAAGTCCGCTTGGCATGATATAATTGGCCAATTAAAACGCATGAAACAATTTAATCTAGTGAAATGAACATGATGAATATGACTAACCGCCACCACAGATTCTAGAAGAACGGTTCATATTTCATGTTTTATGGGTTATTTCGGTATCTCTGGTGGGTTGGGTGCATTGTTACTAACATACAATTTAAGTCACCTCCCGCAAGTTACACGTATAGGTACGAATTTATAAGAACGGACCTTCTACCCGCGTACGTTTTTAAGCAATACAATAATTTTATCCCGTCAACACAGTGCGTATGTGCCGTGAAACACGGTGCCGTGAAACATTTTTAATATCATGTCAATACGACATAATCACTGTGTATGAATATGTGCGGTGGCTGGCGTTATATGTTTGCATTGTACAGCCATTTGTAGGTGTTGACGGGATAAATAGAATAGTAGATTAGTGCCGTGAATGGGAAAACATATCTGGCGCGGCACGTAAACGGGATGTGCTCGATAGAGCCTCGCCCATCCCGTTTACTGAGCCTTGTCAGATATTTTTCCCATTCACGGCACTAACCTACTATTTCTGTATATTCGTTAACCGATAACAATACAACCGGTCCCATATTGTCTGTATATATTAATGTAATGCACCTGAACCGCCAGTGCAAGTCAAACATTTATATATCGCCTGAAAAACATCAAATATTTCTGTGAAAGCGGATAACTGTGGTTACGCATCCTTACATAGACGCGTACACCTCTTTACTTCGCGACGCTCATTAGCGGACATCTAATAATAGCGTGACGGGGAGATGTCATAGTGGATGTTGACACATCGCGGGAAATGGGTATCCAATCAAATGGCGGGCCACCCGTGTATCTCCGCTTTCACAGCTCGTTGGAAAATCGCACAATCGTATGGCTTTTAATGTCTTAAATGTAGGAACAGATCAATGCAGTTCACGTATTCTATCGGCATCAGCAAATTGATATATGTCTCATGAATCGATCATGTCGATAGAACCCGAATTTGGAGTTTGCAATTGAAAATTGATGAGATAATCGGTCTGAAAGCAACGCATGTTGGAAATTTTATTGACAAAACATTGAAAAAGCTTTCTTTCCTTTGAATATTTTGACAATAAGAAAGGGGCCCGAAAGTTCGAAACGGTGGATGTGTAGATATTTGACGATTTCTGTCGTGTGTAATGATTGAGCATTAGTAGTTTACAAAACTACATAATTCTTATATTACCAAAAACCAACGAAGTCCACCCAAATCTACCCAAAATACAAACAAATACCAATGTGACACCAACATTCTGACCATCGGTTCAAACACATATGTGAACCAGGCCCGTACGCAGAGGGGCTGCGACGGGTGCGTACGCACCCCCTTAACCCGTTCAACACCACAGGCCTGTATAGTGGTATTGGCAAAAATTGTAGATCCAGATGAGCCGGCTCGTGACGAGCCGTCTCATCAGGATCTACACTTTTTGCAAGTAATTTTCATAATTTTGAGAACAAAAACACCTCATGTTCATAAATGGACTGGTCTGAAAATCATTTTGTGATGATTGGAATGGGTTGCAAAATTAATATATCAAAATCCATTCCAGTTATTTAGAGGTGAACGGGTTAATCTGCCGAGGTGTGTCCGTGAATGTGCAAAACAAACAATGTTTAGCCCTTCGCGCCGTCGATAACGCACCCCCTACATTAATTCCTGCGCACGGCCCTGTGAACGCGACGTGCAATGTGACTTCGTTAAGTGGGAGAATAGAGAGACCCAATAAGTGGACTAAAACTGGGATACCCTGCTATTATAATTTCATTCCAACCGTCCCCGAGGATGGGTAGGTCTGTTGATTTATACTTTCCGTTATGCCATCAATATGATTGTTAATGTCAGATTGTGATATAATTTGCATAGGCCTGTAGCTGTGGAGGAGGTGGAAATGAATATTTACAGAAAAACATGATATATTCTGCCCTGAAATTAGAATAATCTGCTCTGGTGCCAGGTCATAATTACACCAGAATCACTTAGCCCCACTCCTAAAAAGTAATTATATCAGTACTAATCTTACTACTTTTATAATGGGTATAACCGGATTCAACTCTCACATAGCGAGAAAGCCAAATATAAAATGTACCCGAGGGCCAAACTAGGGATATCGGGATTCCAGTAAGGATGAATCCCATCGTTAAACTTACCCTTCACATGCTTCCGACCATCCCCCTAAGGAGACAGTTCAAACGAGTTGTCACAACATATATTTTTGTTCAGAAATAAGACTAGTATTCATGCGTTTTCAACATTCAACAGGTGCATTCTCAAAACATACTGTTATCCGAGTGGTTCATTATTAGCCCTGTACTCTCAAGGTGTATGAACAACAAGTACCGATTCAAAGTACGTATTCTTTTATAGTGTCCTTATTACGTAACGGATTTTGATGTAATATGGCGCATTAAACGCGTCTTGTTAAGCTGCATTTGCATTTGCATTTGGACACGGAAATCGATTCTTCGCAAAAACGACATAAGTCTGTGCCAAACTCTCTAGACCACCAAATTCAGCCCATGAAGACGCGTTTGCTGCGCCATATTTCATCAAAATCCGTTGCATATTAAGTATTCTATCAAGTAATATTGACTTTGGAGTGGGCGACGTTGTTGTTGTTGTTGTAACCACGTGATCATACACCTGTACTCTTGTTGGGTATTACAATGGCGAAGGCAGAGACAACGAACACGTTGATACAAAACAACACTTTATAGAGGAATGTGCCGTAGTCATATACATATACATGTATACAATATGTCAAACATAGGTGTTGTTGCATTGTAAAGGTTGATTCAAGATTCAAAGTTTTGGGCTATAAATAGTTAAAAAATAGTGGACGAAAATTAATCTTGGAATTTCATTATAATTGTGGTGGATGGGTTGTGGCATAGGAACACACAAACATAGGTTGTGGTTCAAACCTCGCCTTAGGCTAAGGCATCAGAAATACTTTCGCAGTATCCTTTCAACAACCAATAGCCGATTTCACCAACATTGCAAAGTATACTTATCTAGCTTATCTTATCTCTAGGGAGTAGTAATTTTTTAATTATTTGTCCCAAAATGCATTGTCATATACAATACAATACAATACAATATATTTTAATCTGGTATATAACATATATTACATGTTTTTACCATAAGAAAATGTAGTACAGTGAGACATGATAAATTAAATTAATTATCGTATATATTTGATGATTAAAAGAATGCAGAATTATTATACTGAATTTATTACATTATCACAGCCAAAATTGGCTGTGATAATGTAATAAATTCAGTATAATAACAAATAATAAACCTCAGTTTCAAGTCTCATGTATGAAATACTATGAAAGTCCTTTTCATTCTTAGGGCGGGGATTGTTTTTGAACCCGCAACCTCTGATATTGAAGTCCAGAGCTCCAACCTCTAGTCCACAACGCATCCCTACCTAGGGTGGGGTTTGAACCCGCAACTTCTGATATTGAAATCCAGAGCTCCAACCTCTAGGCCACAACCCATCCCTACCTAGGGCCGGGTTTGAACCCACAACCTCTGATATTGAAGTCCAGAGCTCCAACCTCTAGGCCACAACCTATCCCTACCTAGGGCCGGGATTGAACCCACAACCTCTGATATTGAAGTCCAGAGCTCTAACCTCTAGGCCACAACCCATCCATACCTAGGGCGGGGTTTCAACCCACAACCTCTGATATTGAAGTCCAGAGCTCCATCCTCTAGGCCACAACCCATCCCTATTGTGGATCATACACGTTTGAGATGTGTGACCAGTGTAGTTCCTGATCAATTAGCACACTCCTGTGGTGTAGCCTGATAACCAATAACGATCTATATCGCTTGTTTAAAGTAATAAGTATCATTGGGTGTTTCATTGGTGAAATGGCGAACAGTGCAGATCCTGATCAGACTGTGCGGATGCACAGACTGATCTGGATCTACACTGGTTGCAAAACCCATAAGCCCCATTTCTCCCGTCACAGATGCATTTACAACAATTGAAGGTGTTCCTGATCAGACTGCGGATGCACAGGCTGATCTGGATCTACACTGGTTGCAAAACCCATAAGCCCCATTTCTCCCGTCACAGATACATTTACAACAATTGTAGGTGTTTCTCATCTGCAACACCAACTCCATAGGATTATAATTTAATCATTCTGCTAATGGCAGGCTGATCAGCATCTACACTGGTTGCAAAACCACGAAGCGAATTCTCCAATTATACACGAGACTGGAGTTCACAGCAATTTGAGCCCGTTGGTGGTGTCCCCATTTTCCCAGTTATACACGAGACTGGATCTCACAACAATCGGTGCTCGTTGGCGGAGTCGAACTTGTAGGCAGCTCGGCTCCACGTGAGCCCACTACCCTCTGGTGGGTGTGTCGACGGAAATAATATATGCCGCCAAAAGGATCTGAAAAATTGTTGAATCATGATTTTTAAATACGGAATTTATTTCCTTCGCTACGTTTGTAAATTTGATAACATTAATTCGGACAGCATTGTAAGGGTTAAAAGCTAGCAATTAATAATATTGATACAAGGATGGCCATCAATGGGAGGAAGCTACCTATGAAGTTTGGTAATGATCCGACTAACGAATCGGGAGATATTCAACATGTTGACACAACTGTTGATGCCTACGTTGCTGTAATTGTGATCACTATGTCTCACTTTCAACAAAAGTGAGACATAGAGAATAGTAGGTTAGTGCCGTGAATGGGAAAAAATATCCGGCAAGGCTCAAGAATTTCTTTATTTCTCATCAGAAGTATATGTTGTGACCACTCATTTGAACCGTCTCGCCGAGACGGTTCAAATGAGTGGTCACAACATATATTTCGGTTCAGAAATAAGGAAAATAGATAGAGAATAGTAGGTTAGTGCCGTGAATGGGAAAACATATCTGGCAAGGCTCAGGAAACGGGATGGGCGAGGCTCTGCCGTTTCCGTGCTGCGCCAGATATTTTTTCCCATTCACAGCACTACATGTAACCTACTATTCTATTTATCCCGTCAACACCTACAAATGGCTGTAAAATGCAAAAATAGTATTGACTGGATAGCAAAAATGTTTCACGGCACTGTGTTTCACGGCACATAGCACTGTGTTGACACGATAAAATTAACACTTTTGACACCACAGCCCACAATAGCGGTGTTTGCAAACAGTGTAGAGCCAGATGAGCCGACTCATAACGAACAATCTGCAGTAATTTCTATATTTTTTAGAAGAAAAAAGAACACCCTTTTTACTAGAAATGTGGCCTATCGGCACACGAATGCCCCCGCTGGCAGCCAAAGAAAACGAGGCATATTTGATTACAAGCCATTTACCCGAGTACGGACGGACGCCGGTAACACTATATGCCCCACTCACCATTCGGTTGCGGGGGCATAAAAAGGTGAAGGTCAAAGGTCAAGGTCGAAGTACTGGGTGGTTGAGTGTGTAGGGCATGTTCATATGTATCATGTGTATAAATATTTAAGCGATTGGCAAAAGTATTGAGAAGTTATTGTAGGATTGAGAAACGTGCACGTAGATTTGTCCCAAAGTGCTAAGTAAACATTTAAAGTAGAAAAGGTGAAGGTCAAAGGTAAAGGTCGAAGTACTGGGTGGTGGAGTGTGTAGGGCATGTTCATATGTATCATGTGTATAAATATCTAAGGGATTGGCAAAAGTATTGAGAAGTTATTGTAGTATTGAGAAACGTGCACGTAGATTTGTCCCAAGTGCTACGTAAACATTTTAAAGTAGAAAAGGTGAAGGTCAAAGGTCAAGGTCGAAGTACTGGTGTTGCCAAGTCTGCTGTAGGGCCGTTCATATTATCATGTGTATCAAAATATATAAGGGATTGCAAAAGTATTGAGAAGTTATTGTAGATTGAGAAACGTGCACGTAGATTTTGTCCAAAGTGCTAAATAAACATTTAAATAGAAAAGGTGAAGGTCAAAGTGAAGGTCGAAAGTAATGGGTGGTGGAGTGTGTAGGGGCATGTACTAATGTATCATGTGGTATACAAATATTTAAGGATTGGCAAAATTATTTAGAAGTTATTTGTAGAATTGAGGAAACGTGCACGAAGATATGTCCCAAAGTGCAAGTAAACATTTAAAGTAGAAAAGGAGAAGTCAAAGGTAAAGGTCGAAGTACTGGGTGGTGGAGTGTGTAGGGCATGTTCATATGTATCATGTGTATAAATATTTAAGGGATGGCAAAAAAATATTGAAAGTTATAGTAAGATTGAGAAACGTGCACGTAAGATTTGTCCCAAAGTGGTAAGTAAACAATTTAAAGTAAAAAGGTTAAGGTCAAAGGTCAAGGTCGAAGTACTGGGTGGTGAGTGTGTAGGGCATGTTCATATGTCTATCATGTGTATAAATATTTAAGCGATTGGCAAAAGTATTTGAGAAGTTATTGTAGGATTAGAGAAACGTGTACGTAGATTTGTCCCAAAGTGCTAAGTAAACATTTAAAGTAGAAAATGTCGAAGGTCAAAGTCAAGGTCGAAGAGTACTGGTGGTGGAGTGTGTAGGGCATGTTCATATGTATCATGTGTATAAATATTTAAGGGTTTTGCAAAAGTATTGAGAAGTTATTGTAGGATTAGAGAAACGTGACGTAGTATTTGTCAAAGTGGTAAGTAAACATTTATGTAGAAAAGGTGAAGTCATCCCAAAAGGTCAAGGTCGTGAAGTACTGCGTGTGGAGTGTGTAGGGCATGTTCATATGATATATGTAAGATATATATTTATGGGATGCAAAAGTATTGCAAAAGAATGAGAATTATTGTAGGATTGAGAAACGTGTCACGTAGATTTGTCCCAAAGTGGTAGTAAACATAGTGAAAAGGTGAAGGTCAAGGTCAAGGTCGATGTATGGGTGTGGAGGTGTGTGAGGGCATGTTCATATGTATCATGTGTATTAAATATATTATTGCGTTGGCAAAAGTATTGAGAAGTATTGTGGATTGAGAAACGTGCACGTTGATTTGTCCCAAAGTGCTACGTAAACATTTAAAGTAGAAAATGTGAAGGTCAAAGGTCAAGGTCGAAGTACTGGGTGGTGCAGTGTGTATGGCATGTTCATATGTATCATGTGTATAAATATCTAAGGGATTGGCAAAAGTATTGAGAAGTTATTGTAGTATTGAGAAACGTGCACGTAGATTTGTCCCAAAGTGCTAAATAAACATTTAAAGTATAAAAGGTGAAGGTCAAAGGTGAAGGTCGAAGTAATGGGTGGTGGAGTGTGTAGGGCATGTTCATATGTATCATGTGTATAAATATTTAAGCGATTGGCAAAAGTATTGAGAAGTTATTGTAGGATTCAGAAACGTGCACGTTCAGATTTGTCCAAAGTGTACTGTAAACATTTAAAGTAGCAAAAGGTGAAGGTCAAAGGTCAGGTCGAAGTAGGGTGGTGGCAGTGTGTAGGGCATGTTCATATGTATCATGTGATATAAAATATCTAAGGGTTGGCAAAAGTATTGAGAAGTTATTGTGAGTATTGAGAAACAGTGCAGTAGATTGTCCCAAAGTGCTAAATAAACATTTAAAGTAGAAAAGGTGAAGGTAAAGGTGAGGTCGAAGTAAAATGGGTGGTGGTGTCGTGTAGGGCATGTTCATATGTATCATGTGTATATATATTTAGGGATTCGGCAAAAATATTGAGAAGTTATTGTAGGAATGTGAAACGTTGCACGTAGATTTTGTCCAAAATTGCTAAGTAAACATTTAAAGTAGAAAAAGGTGCAGGTCAAAGGTAAGGTCGAAGTACTGGGTGGTGGAGTGTGTAGGGCATGTTTCATATGTTTCATTGTGTTAAATATTTAAGGATTGGCAAAAATATGAGAATGTTATTGTAGGATGAGAAACGTGCACGTTGATTTGTCCCCAAAGTGGAAGTAAAATTTAAAGTAGAAAAAGGTTGAAGGTCAAAGGTCAAGATACGAAGTACTGATGGTTGGTGGAGTGTGTAGGGCATGTTCATATGTATCATGTGTATAAATATTAAGGCGAATGGCAAAAGTATTGAGAAGTTATTGTAGGATTGAGAAACGGGTACGTAGATTTGTACCAAAGTGCTTAAGTAAACATTTAAAGTAGAAAAGGTGAAGGTCAAAGGTCAAGGTTCGAAGTACTGGTGGTGGGAGTGTGTAGGGCATGTCTTATGTATATGTGTATAAATCTTTAAGGGTTGGCCAAAAGTATTGAGAAGTTAAGTAGGATTGAGAAACGTGAACGTAGGATTTGTCCAAAGTGGTAAGTAAACATTTAAGTAGAAAAGGTGAAGGTCAAGGTCAAGGTCGGAAGTACTGGGTGGTGCGTGGTGCAGTGAGTAGGGTTCATGTTTCATATGTATCTATGTAGTACAAATATCTAAGGGATTGGCAAAAGTATGAGAAGTTATTGTAGTATTGAGAAACGTGCACGTAGATTTGATCCCCAAAGTGCTATAAACATTTAAAGTAGAAAAGGTGAAGGTCAAAGGTGGAAGGTCGAAGTAATGGGTGGTGAGTGTGTAGGGCATGTTCATATGTATCATGTGTATAAATATTTTAAGGGATTGGCAAAAGTATTGAGAAGTTATTGTATGAGGAATTGAGAAACGTGCACGTAATATTTGTCCCAAAGTGGCAAAGTAAAACATTTAAAAAGTTAAAAAGGTTGAGTCAAATTTGTTCAAGGTCGAAGTACTGGGTGGTGGAGTGTGTAGGACATGTTCATATGTATCATGTGTATACATATTTAAGGGATTGGCAAAAGTATTGAGAAGTTATTGTAGGATTGAGAAACGTGCACGTAGATTTGTCCCAAAGTGCCAAGCAAACATTTAAAGTGGAAAAGGTCAAGGCCAAAGGTCAAGGTGGAAGTATTGGGGAGGGGGGGGGGGGGTGGAGTGTGTAAGGGATGTTCATATGTATCACGTGTATAAATATTGACATAATATGTGAAGCCATGTAGAAGTTACTAAAGAATTTAATATCGGGACGTACGGACGGACGGGACGGACGTACGGGACGGACGTACGGACGGACGCCGGTAACACTATATGCCCCCGTACCTTTCGGTAGCGGGGGCATAGTAAATGGACGAGTCTGAAAATCATTTTGTGACAAGTGCAAGGTGCACGATCACGTGGTTACAAAAACAACAACGTCGCCCACTCCAAAGTAAGTATTATTTAATATGCAACGAATTTTGATGACTGAATATGGCGCAGCAAACGCGTCTTCATGAGATGCATTTGGTGGTCCAGGGAGTTCGGCACATACTTATGTAAAAAATGACAGAAGTTTGGGCGAAAATACAGAGACCACCAAATGCAGCTTGACAAGATGCGTTTGATGCGACATATGTCATCAAAATCCGTTACGTAATAAGGACAATATGAAAGAATACGTACTTTCAATCGGATGGTTTCTGGAAGCTTTAGTACTTGTTGTTGTTGTTAGTACCACGTGATCATACCCCTTGAAGTGGATTTGTTGGAAAATAAACATATCACAGTCAATTCCAGTTAGGGGTGAAAGCGGTCAAAAGTTAAAAAAAAATAATTAATTCCAAATGATTTTAAAGGTTGATCATCCATGTCACATACTTACCTATTTCTGTCTATAGCCCCAGAAAAACCTGCCAATTAATAAGGAAAAGGAAAACAAAACTATTAATTCCACATGATTTTAAGGATTGATCATCCATGCCACATACTTACCTTTTTCTGTCTGCTATTCCCAGAAAAACCTGCCAATTCTTCAAGAACCCGTAATTGTATGGATTTTTATATATCTGAAATGGTTAAAGAAACCAGAAAAGTGAGTCTGTACTAAACATGCCGGGCAACATTTTGAGACGTGAACATGAGAGATTATCACAAAATACGGAAAATCAATTCTCTCATTCAATTTTGTCAAAAAAGAGACTCAAATCAAAATGTTCTCCCACTATAATTGTTGGCGAAAACAGTCCCTGCATGTAGGTAATGATCTCCCAAAAACGTTGACCATTTCATTTAACCCTTTCAAACGTGTTCACTACGGTGGCACAGAGGGGACATGGAAATATTGTTTACTATTGCGTGCGCACGCGATAGCTACTGCGTGCGCACGCGATAGCTATCACGTGCGCACGCGATAGATATTGCGTGCGCACGCGATAGCTATTACTCTATCGCGTGCGCACGCAATAGTAACAAATATTTCCATGTCCCCTCTGTGCCACCGTAGTTAAATAATCAAATGCAGTCAAATACATGTAGCTCATAGAGAATCTTACATCAGTGATGATTTCATTTATTTATTTAATGACTTTACTTATGAAATCAGTCAACGAGTTTAATAATTTAATCCAAACAAACGTTTGATGATACTTATTACCCCCCCCCCCTCCCGCAACGAGTTGTTGGGGGGGTATATCCGTTCGTCCGTCTGTGCGTCCGTCCGTCATAGAACTTAACATCAGAGAAATATGTTATAACTTCTATTTCCTTCATCTAAAATGCTTAATATTTCACACATGCATTCCTGTAAGGCTCTACTACCATGCTGTGCCAAATTCACGACCGTCGAACCCCCGCTGATCCCAAGGTCAAGGTCAAATACTTAGTCTCTTTACAAAACTTAACATCAGAGAAATATGTTATAACTTCTACTTCTTTCATCGAAAATTCTTAATATTTCATGCATGCATTCCTCTAAGGCTCTACTATCATGCTGTGACAAATCCCCGCTGATCTCGAGGTCAATGTCACATACTTAGCCTCTTTACAAAACTTAACATCAGAGAAATTGATTATAACTTCTCTTTCCTTGCTCGAATCTGCTTCACATTTCGCACACGCATTGCTCCAATTGACCTCTACCAAACTTCACGTTCGTGCTGTCAAGGTCACACACAAGCCCACACACTTGGATTTTTGTTTACATATTTAGGGGTACCTGGGCCCACGTGGGGGTATTCCGTAAGCCGCGCTTATTGACCAATCTAGTTAGATATTAAGCACATCCGGATATATTGAAGTTGTAGTGATCAGCCAATATGTTTGCATTAACGGCATCATTTGTACGGTATATTTATTATAGGAATGAATGTTCCACAAAAAGGCCATTCATTCCTTATAATTCCAGCATTTTAAATAAATTCATCAAGAAAATGTGTTTATTTTCCGTTTTCTTAAGAATTATTTTAACTGCGCCTAACGGTTACGGAAAGTAGTTCAGCATGGGAGTTTACTGGGATACAAATTTTGGAAAGAGACTTGCTACGGGCCAATCAAATGTTAGGGAATTGTGTAAATATTTTTATGCTGGAATTATTACACTATAAAGTGTATAATGATTTAAACACTGTGAAAGCCCATTGTATGTAATAATACATCAAACAGAAGTAAACTACAAACACGAATGTGCAATTTGTCTTCTGTCAGGTAATCAGGGGTGTGAACAGGAAATTGTGAAAAAAGAGGAAGTTTGTTAAAAAGAAAAAACAGGAAACGCCCCTATCTGATCCAAGACTTTTTAGAAGTTTTGCACACCATTCAGCAACTGTTCGTCAAAAAAGGAAATCCTCTAAAAAGAGGAAAATTGACATCGCTGAGTAATGTAAATGTAATGGTGGTCACACATAAAATTTAAAAATAACGAACACAAATTCCAAATTTACCATGTTTCTTTTCTTGAATTCCTTCTCTTCCTGTCTGTTGATATGCATCTCAATATTGGTTTCCCCATTGGATATAAGTCGGCCGTGCCAGAGCATCAAAAAACCGAGGGCTAGAGCGACGCCCGAACACAAGATAAACTCGTAGATCACCGCGGCCTGGTAGTAGACCTGATACTTCACGTTGTGGTCGTACTGCTGCGGATTTGGGATCAGTTGCGCTGGCTCGTTCTGGTTCTGCGATATTGAAGGGGTTACTGTCTGTTTCACGAAAGCTGCCCAAATTTTACGGCTATATAAACAATTCAAAAACAAGATTTCTTTTGATAATATTAAATTAAAGGAAACAAAGGATGAGCCTTCTTTTTATTTCGTGAAATTTGGTCAAATATTGATTTTATTGCGAAAAAACAATTTCCCCATGTTAAATCCCCATAGACATATTCACGGAGTGAAGATGTCTATGGGGATTTAACATGGGGAAATCTTTTAGAATAATTATTAGAAATACTGGACCGATTTTTAAAATTTAACTTTTGTTTTCTTTGTTAGATCATATCCAAGCTATCTAGTCAGGTTTCGGAGTCACTTTCCAAAACAATTCGTTTTTTGACTCCTCCCACACTTCCTTACCTTTTTTTCCCCCATGTTAAATTCCCATAGACAAATCAATTTTTCGTAATAAAATCAATATTTGACCGAATTTCATGAAATAAAAAGAAGGCTCATTCTTAAATTTTCCTTTAATTTCATATTATCGAAAATAATATTGTTTTTGAATTGTCTATATAGCCGTACAATTTGGGCAGCTTTCGTGAAACAGACTATAGTGGATTTCATTTGATGTTTAAAAGCGGAAATGTGAAAACATGTGAAAGGGTTTAAAGTCTCAGCAACACCAACGGCCTGTTCTTTTCATGCGATATTCACAGATGGGAACAGTTCGAAATGCCAAATCATAATCAAAGAACTGACAATACTGAAATATGTTGTCTCCACACAAACTGATCACTTGCGGAACTAGAGACTGAAAGTTGCATATTTTCATCATCCAGTGGCAAATGCACTGTGCTGATGCAAACCCATTCCCATCCACACGTTTTCTTTAGAATAAATTACTGTTTGTAACTCCCAGAACAACTTGTCCGAAATTGGTGGCTAACTGGTCACTGCTACCTAACTGTGAGAACTAAAAGATAATAGCTGCTGTATTCATACGCACGAAATGTCTGGATTCGTATTTTCCATAATTTAACTGATAAACTGCGCCATAACTGTGAAATTTATAGAGAATAGTATATGTAGAGTTTTAGATACAAAGCAAGACAGACCAAAAAGCCATAGGATACGTTGGCACAGGGCACTATTTTCTTGGTCGTACTAACCGTTGAGGCGTAGCACGACAATATGACTGTCCCCATATAAATTTGCGTGACATAATATGCTATCTCAAGGGTGATACAATGTAGCATATACAAATGGCTAAACAAACACATTGTCTGCACCAACAGATACTTACACCCCTGGTTATTGACGAGGTCGGTGAAAGAAGGTGGCTAAGTCGCTCATAGGTGGCTAAGTCCCTCAGGGACTTAGCCACCTATGAGGGACTTAGCTACCTTTTGATTTCAGTCCATGGGGTACGTAGCATTCTCATTCAACTGACCCATTCAGTTTGTGATTATCGTGGTTACAAGTTTAGGGCAATCAACCAGCTATGAACGGCAATAAATGGTATATCTTAATGTTACCCAGTGATTTACCGTATTCTTGTATTCGTCCAAGCCGGTCACGATACGTAATTGACGTCACGTTGACGTCATTTCAGGTGAATAAACAATTCATACGCTAACGTTAAAATTGCTGGTCTAAGAGCAAATTTCACATTTTTCGAAGAGCATGTAATATACAATTTATTCCACTACCAGTTTGTAATACCGGATTTATTTCCATTGACATCTGTAAATCCGACAAAGAAACTGTGCTCCACTTTATCGTATTTACAGATGTCTCGGGAAATAAATCCCGTATTTGAAAATGGTAGTTGAATAAACTCTATGTACCAAGTGAGGTTTATGAGCTAGTCTGTGTTAAGTAACATTATTTTCCTCAGTCCCATAGACTTTGAGTAAACGAGTAGACTGTATTTACTAGTGAAATATGCAGCAGAGCTCCAGATAAGTAAATACCCAATTAAAATTGCCAAAATAAACCAATTCAAATCAGAAGTAGCGAGTATCAAAAAGCAATAAACAATTGGTGGTACCTTGATCATGCTGCAGAAAATAATAAACAGACCACCAATATAGCCTATTTTTCTTATTTTCCATGAAAACACATCTTGGTATTTCATTCCAAGGAGACAATTCTAATGAAATTCCAAGACATGTATGTTTTCATTTCGAAGCAAACTATTCAATACTTGCTGTCTGTTGATGTGTAAACAGTCGTGTGGTTTTATTTTACCCAATTAAAATTTTGAAATACCCAATTGCTTCAGAAATGATGGAGTGACAATATTCAATTACTAATTCCTTATCTGGAGCCCTGATGCAGGTAGCTTACCTGTGGATGATAGATGACGTAGTGTAGTGCATTTAATGGATAGAATACCGCTGGAAATGGCGTTGGCTGCAAACACAGTAAAACATGTATTCAGCAATACAGTGGAATATCTCTAAACTGGACACCCTGGGAGGTTCCACTGTAATTCAGGGCCCGGTTGCTCAAAACATCAGTTAGCTTAACGGACTGTTAAATCCTTAACTGAATGGTTAAAATCTCTGTTTTAACAGAGATTTTAACCATTCAGTTAAGGATTTAACAGTCCGTTAAGGATTTAACAGTCCGTTAAGCTAACTGGTGTTTTGAACAACCGGGCCAGATGTATAAAGCAACCCCAATACTGTTTGAGTGTCTTGCAATTATAAACATGCATTCCAGCACCTTTTTTTACAAAAACTGTAAAGAGGACTGGGCATACCAATTTTGTGAAAATACTTCACAAATTTTCACCAATCTTTTTGAAAAACGAGATTTTCGCCAAATCTGCCAACACAGTGAAAATCATATAATTAACATGGTAATATTGTGATTGAACAATTGGATAAAGATGGTGCATTTAATAATTTAATTTTGTTCCCCTCAGCTGTGAAAAAAACATCATATTTCCGATTGTGAAGCCACCGAAGATCGACCACAATTACAAGGTGTATGATCACGTTGTTACAACAAAAACAATTACTGAAATTTCCAGAAGCCCTCCGATTCAAAATACGTATTCTTTTATTGTTTCCTTATTATGTAACGGATTTTGACGAAATATGGCGCATCAAACGAGTCTTGTTAAGCTGCATTTGGTGGTATCTGTACGTTTGCCAAAACTTCTGTCGTTTTTGTGAAGAATCGATTCTTCGCAAACACGACATAAGTATGTTACGAACTCCCGGGACCACCAAATAATTAAGGCTCATGAAGACGCGTTTGCTGTGCCATATTTCATCAAAATCTGTTGCATATAAGGGAAATATCAAATAATACTTTGGAGTGAGCAAGCTTTCAACACTGTCAGTCATTGTTGTTATTGTTGTAACCACGTGATCAGACACCTTGCATTATATAGAGGGAAAAAGCCCTGCATTATCGACAGAGTTCGGTTATAGTTATTGTGTGTCCAGCTTGAATGTCATTTGGGTCTCCATTGTTCACTACTCAATGATCCATACAACCAATCCTCTGAAATAACAGGCTGCGTGTCTGGGGCCCGTTTCACTAAACTTCGTACGACTAAAATGTTTGTAAGTGCAAAATTATGATAGTCTGTAAATTTCACATTAACAATGTTTTCTTGTAAACAATTACTGGATTTACATTTATTGAGCATATGCTGCATATGCAGCCTATGCTCAATAAATGCAAATCCATCAAATGAAATTTACAGACGATCCTAAATTTGCACTTACGACGTTTAGTGAAACGGGCCCCTGATTCCTGACCGGACAAAAATGAATCATCTTCCCATCTACAGTGAAACCTCTCTAAACCGGACACCCAGGGTGTCCGGCTTAGATAGGTTTCACTGTAAATAAGTCGTGTGATCATTCTGAGCCATAGTCGTGTGCTAGGTGTCCAACTTGTGTCCAGCTTGAAGAGTTTTTACTGCGAGTGTTTTTTTACAGAACTTGAAAACTCATGAGTAACTTCCATTAACAATTTCCAGGGCATCCATGACACTAGAATTGGTGGAATGTGTCAGTTTGACCACTTTCTGCGCATAGCTGAGACACAGTATCTGTAAACAAAGATGTATACACCAGGGGGCCGTTTCACTAAACTTCGTACGACTAAAACTAATGGACTTACATTTATTGAGCATAGGATGCATATATGCAGCCTATGCTCAATAAATGTAAATACAATGTACATCAATTAAAATTTCCAGACGATCCTAAATTTGCACTTACGAACATTTTAGTCGTACGAAGTCTAGTGAAACGGCCCCCAGTACCGTAACCAGAATGTGGCAGACGAGGCTCGTGTGTCATGTTGCCGACTTTTTTATGCGAAGAATTGAACAAATCCCAGGGGACATGGGCCTCACGAGCATTTTTGAAAAGGGGGTTCGAAGCAACCGAAATATGTAACCCAGGGCTCCAGATATGGAATTAGCAATTGAGTATTTTCACTCCACCGTATCTGAAGCAATTGGATATTTCAATATTTTAATTGGGTAAAATAAAATCACACTACTGTTTACACATCAACAGACAGAAATTATTGAATAGTTTGCTTCAAAATGAAAACATGTCTTGGCATTTCATTAGAATTGTCTCCTTGTCTCCAGATAAGCTGCGTATTTGCTTAAATACCCAAATAAAATTGCCAACAACCCAATTGGAATCAGAAGTAGCGAGTATCAAAAAGCAATAAAAAAATGTGTGGTACCTTTTTCATGCTGCAGAAAACAATAAACAAACCACAAATATAGCATATTTTTCTTATTTTCCATGAAAAAATATCTTGGTATTGAAATACCAAGATGTGTTTTCATTTCGAAGCAAACTATTCAATAATTGCTGTATGTTGATGTGTAAACAGTAGTGTGGTTTTATTTTACCCAATTACACTTTTGAAATACCCAATTGCTTCAGAAATGATGCAGTGACAATACTCAATTACGAATTCCTTATTCGGAGCCCTGAGCTTCTGGGCAAATAGTTTTACGTCGCGTATTTCTGAAAATTAGCATATTGCAATATATACGTTTGGCGCCGCTTGACTGAATTTTAGTAGGACATTTGAATACTATAGTGTCTGCTCATTCATGCACTGAAAATAGCTATTGCGGACCTTATTTATATAAACAAAATCCTTCTGGCTCAAACAAAATGGGGATTGCTACGAACCCATCATGATCGAACCTCCCCTGACGACGCCTTAGGGGAAGAACGCTCCCTGACCCCATATCAGGACTTGGGGCTCGTTTAACTAAACTTCGTACGACTAAAATGTTCGTAAGTGCAACATTAGGATCGTCTGGAAATGTTAATTGATGGATTTACATTTATTAGCATAGGCTATGCTCACTAAATGTAAATCCAACAATTGTTTACAAGAAAACATTGTTAATGTGAAATTTACAGATTATCATAAATTTGCACTTACGAACATTTTAGTCGTACGAAGTTTAGTGAAACGGCCCCTAATAATGTTTATGATACTTAACATGTAGGACTCACTTTGACAAAAAGAGCAATCTTGATATTTTGTCCAGTGTAGCTCCTGTAGCCGATTTCACCAACATTGCAAAGTTTACTTTAGTAGCAAAGTATACTTTGAGGGAGAAATTTTCAATTTTATGATAAATTTATTAATTTTTATTATACTGAATTTATTACATTATCACAGCCAATTTGGCTGTGATAATGTAATAAATTCAGTATAATAATTCTGCATACTTTTAGAGAAACGCCCCCCAGGTTCGCCTCGTCTAGTTTTGACCTCTGGTTACGACCCTGTATACATGAATCTGGATACTGACCAGCTCCCCATAGAAGTGTTGCCGGAAGAGCTCGTGTCCCACCCAGCTCACGTAGATAGTTCCCACCCACATGTACACGCTGAACAGGTAGAAGTAGCGATGGTTCCCGTGTCCCACGCAGTTGTTCAGCAACGCTGGTGTAGTTAAGGGGAACCAGTCGATCACAGATGCAAGGGACATAATTATGTGGCGCACCATTAAGTTTTAGTGTTACCTCCCTTATGGAAATACCATATTTTTTCTGATATTTATTTAAAACTCAGACCTGTTTTTCGGAAATTATGTTGACACTTGACAACAAAATTAGAGCTCGTGGGAATTTAATTGATTGATGTATTGGTGTTTAATGGCCTGTTAACAGCTAGGGGCATTTTAGGCCGGGTTAACGGGGTTGAATCCTATATTTAACATGTATGAATGGAGTCATGCGGAATTAAACTCCTCAATATTTCGGTCAATTCGTAGAATCAGAAGCATCTATGCAAGCAGCCAACTAGGCAGCGCAATGATGTACATTGGATATTGTCCATATAAAGGATACGATATTTGGGAAGGGATATATAGAGAATAGTAGGTTAGTGCCGTGAATGGGAAAACATATCTGGCAAGGCTCAGGAAACGGGATGGGCGAGGCTCTGCCGAGCACATCCCGTTTCCGTGCCGCGCCAGATATTTTTTTCCCATTCACGGCACTAACCTACTGTTCTATTTATCCCGTCAACACCTACAAATGGCTGTAAAATGCAAAACTTGTATTGACTGGATATCAAAAATGTTTCACGGCACCGTGTTTCACGGCACATACGCACTGTGTTGACGGGATAAACTAATTTATCCCGTAAACACAGTGCGCATGTGCCGTGAAACACGGTGCCGTGAAACATTTTTGATATCCTGTCAATACGACATAATCACTGCGTATGAATATGTGCGGTGGCTGTGGTTATTTTGTTTTGCATTTTAAAGCCATTTGTAGGTGTTGACGGGATAAATAGAATAGTAGGTTAGTGCCGTGAATGGGAAAAAACTAACCTACTATTCTCTATATTGTTACAACTTGTAGCCCAACCAGTTTGCTCTATTACACAACCGCCTGCGTTAAGCTTGCCAAAATGTCAACGTTTCTCAACATATATTGGCAATTTCAACTCGCAATCAAGCGGTTTGATTGGCTGTGCCTGAGCTGTAGAACTCAGCCAAGCAATCTGCTTGAGTTGTGGCACAATATTCTAGCATTCTGAAAGAAAACAATTGACAACTATTGGCAAGATTAGGACAGGCGGTGGTGTAATAATAAATGGTATACATTGGAACTACCGTATACTGTCTAAAACGAGCAATAAAGTACATTGTATGTTTAAATGAAAGGAAAGGATACGACAATGATGGTCCATCTTCAGCACACAGCGGTTACACACTCTACAGTGATGGGTCCGAGGTGGCTTGGGCGAAATACAGTTCTGACAGATGGACACGACTTCTGGCACATCCTGTAGATGGGAACCATCAATATGATTACTAGGTTAGCTCCCTTGGTGACTATAGCAGTCGGTCGTAGAGATGGAATGTCAACTCTTTCTACATTTAAAACTACCATTATGAGTGTCAAAAAGAGGTATTGCACCAGTTTGCCTGATGATCTCTGAACAGAGCCGCTGAACACACAAGTTGAAGTAACGAACCAAGTTATATATATACATGCATGTACATTAAATATACCTAAAAGCATCAATAAGTGAGAGAAAAAAATAAGCTAACATTTTTTGTACTCCATCTTATATCATTAATGTGTATAGGAGGGAGTAAAGATTTGTAAAGCCTATTTGTTTGGCTTCTGTATGTGTTTTTTTTTGTATATTTAATGTATTTATAGACCATGGTCTGTCACTTCAACATGTGGCCGGACACACACCACATCTGACACACCGATGCTGTGTATTGGTGTTGTGTATTGAGGCAGCAACTGCTGATTAGATTCAGCCGTTGATTTTTCGGTTCATTCTCTCCCAGGCACAGAGAGCAGGATAGTACATGTAATTGTTTGGTCAATAAGGTTAGACACCTCCACTGGAAGGATGGGGTGTGACCAGCAGTATACGTCTACATCTACATGTAGCTCCGAATGTGCGAGCACATCCATGTTCCCTGATAGAGAATAGTATGTTAGTGTCGTGAATGGGAAAACATATATGGCAAGGCTTAGGAAACGGGATGGGCGAGGCTCTGCCGAGCACATCCCGTTTCCGTGCCGCGCCAGATATTTTTCCCTATTCACGACACTAACCTACTATTCTAGTTATCCCGTCAACACCAACAAATTTCTTTAAAGGTTAGCCACCTCCAAATAGTTTAACTATATAATTTAAACGAATGCCATCCAATAAGGCCAGTCTCTCCTACTTTCATTATTCGTATGGATGCTGTGGGAGCCACTTGTACATGACCTGCAGCCAGTCTGTACTGGTTATGCATAAACTAAACAATAGGTTCACTTACTCATAAGAAAGAAAAATCCAACCTTGTCATATCCTCCAATATTGTTTACATTGTTTGGCCACGGAAACTCTGTTTACATCACGTGACCAACAGGTTCAGTGTTGTCTTTTAAATGCTACAAATATGCTGAAAACTGGTGTTAAAGGCACCCCAAAATGTTATCAAGTGAAACCGGGTAGTAATGGATCAAGATTTGCAAGCAAACGGTGTCTGTGACCTCAAAATACCCGCACTATTTTGTTATACCGGACTATTTTTGCACCATTTGGTATCCTCTAACCATAATACGTGTTGGTTTCCATACACGGTGAAACGTTTAATAGTAAATTGAATCTGTTGATGTAGCTGGGTGGCAGACATCACTATTGTGGGTGTCTTCATAAATATGTAGTTACTGTGTATATAGTATTTCAAAATATAATGGATTGATGGTGAACATCAATTTTCATTGTTAGATTATATATGCTAGATCGGAAGATTTTCTGGTGTGCGAAGCCATGTACACTTTCCATGTGTTTTCAAATTGATTCACGTAGTATAACAACAATGGCACATCATTGAGCTCGCGTGAACTGTCCGACATGTGACACACATATTTCCGGTGTTGAGTCTGTCAAAATACAAAAGGCGAACTTTACTTGTATACATGTACTTGTTTCTGATAATTATCAAAATAAATGTAAAGTGTGCGAATCCACGTACACTGACTGTATTTTTTTGTCTGTAAATATTCTGTTCTGATTTTGGGATTTTCCTTCTTCCCTACACATGAAATATGGGAGTTTACCCGGATCACCGACTAAAATGACTTTAGCTGATGATAAGCTATTACACATCATTATATAAATAAATAATACGTATTAGTAATCTTGTGGAGCTAACCTAGTTTCAGTACTTTCAGTACTTTGATATCAATATATGAGACACGCCATGTGATTTATTAGCTTATGGGATTTGCGACCAGATGGACATTACTTCTGGTACACCCGATAGCATGAGATTATATCAATATATCTGGATGTGCCCACAGGTGGAAGACTTGGACCTATGACACCAAAAAAATGCCTATTAAAAAAATCCCATTACCCCACCCACTTGGTCTCGTACATTACCATCTTCTATTTATATAAGATGGTAATGTACGAGACCAGGTGGGTGGGGTAATGGGTAATGGGATTTTTTTTAATAGGCATTTTTTTGGTGTCATAGGTCTGAGTCTTCCACCTGTGGATGTGCCTGAAGAAATGGCGCTTATGAGTTTTACGACCAGCGTAACTCTAAGACAATCACTTCTTACAGATGCACACGACTTCTGGCACACCCTGTATGTGGGAACCATCAATATTTATAGATTATTTGATTTGTATGTAGATATACCGGTATGCACGAGTTCCGCAGCGTTCGATATTGAGCAACTCTATAAGGTATATGATCACGTGGTACTAACAACAACAACACGTACCGATTCAAAGTACGTATTATTTTATAGTGTCCTTATTACGTAACGGATTTTGATGAAATATGGCGCATCAAATGCGTCTTGCTAAGCTGCATTTGGTGGTCTCTGTAATTTCGCCAAAACTTCTGTCGTTTTTGCGAAGAATCGATTTCCGTGTCTCCGACACGGAAATCGATTCTTCGCAAAAACAACATAAGTCTGTGCCAAACTCCCTAGACCACCAAATGCAGCTCACGAAGGCGCGTTTGCTGCGGCATATTTATCAAAATCCGTTGATTATTAAGGAAAATATCAAATAATACTTACTTTGGAGTGGGCGACGTTGTTGTTGTTGTAACCACGTGAGCATGTACCTTGAACTTTAGGAGCGCAATATCGTTGCGCGACGGAACGAGTGACATATATACGGAACGAGTGACATATATCCACATACAAATCAAATAACCATTTTCTTATATACATACATGACACTAACAATGTCAATAAATATGCAAAATATAAATAAAATAAACAAAATAGTGGAGATTTAGATCAGGTTATACTGCAGGGCTCCAGATAAGGAATTAGTAATTGAGTATTGTCACTCCATCATTTCTGAAGCAATTGGGTATTTCAAAATTTTAATTGGGTAAAATAAAACCACACTACTGTTTACACATCAACCGACAGCAAGCATTGAATAGTTTCCTTGGAAATGAAAACATATCTTGGCATTTCATTAGAATTGTCTCCTTGGAGACAATTCTAATGAAATACCAAGATGTGTTTTCATGGAAAATAAGAAAAATATGCTATATTTGTGGTCTGTTTATTGTCTTCCGCAGCATGATAAAGGTACCACCAATTTTGTATTGCTTTTTGATACTCGCTACTTCTGATTTCAATTGGGCTGTTGGCAATTTTAATTGGGTATTTAAGCAAATACGCAGCTTATCTGTGAAAAAAAACCATCAGAGTTCCGATTGTGAAGACACTAAGATCGGCCCCTATTATATAGGGGGGGGGGGGGGGGTGGGGACGCGCTGGAGTGCTTACATTACCTGTTTAGGCGGGGTACCGGGGGGTGTGAACACGCCCATCACATAATGGAACACGATGTTCATGAGGAGCCAGTTTCCGAAGATCAGGTGGAACACCGTCCATGCCGTGCTCAGGTGGTACACGTGCGGCAGCAAACATGCGTAGAATATTGTCACCACCGACGTCAACAACACAACCACCAGTATAACGAACAACTGCAATGTTAGTAGATGTTAACCATTTGACCCCTAAGTAACTGGAATGGACATACCTAATATTAATTTTCAGACTATTCCATTTATCAGAAATTATTATAAATAATTAGAAATAAGAGAAAATATCCGCAAATGATGCAGATCCTGATGGCTCGTTACGACGAGTCTGCTCATCTGGATCAACATTTACTCTGTTTGTAGTATCCATGAAAACACATCTTGGTATTTCATTAGAATTTTCTCCAAGGACACAATTCTAATGAAATACCAAGATGTGTTTTCATGTAGTGTTGAAAGGGTGAACTAACCTTTACCATGTTGAGTTTCTATTTATTTTAAATATTGTTTGAAAAAAGTGTTTTACATGATATGACAATCATCTCCGGTGGATGATCATTATCATGTTCTGTCAAAATATGTCATTGTCAAAAGAAATAAGTGTGGCCATAACTTTAAATGTTGGCTGTAATATACGGAGCCCCGCAGGGGAAGTAGAATTATTTTTTTATTAATTCGTTCCCACGAAATAACAATTCGTTCCCTCAATTTAACAATTTGTTCCCACGAATTAACAATTCTTTCCCTCGATTTAACAACAATTCGAACGCAGTGTCAATTCGAGGGAATTAATTTTTAATTCGTGGGAATGAATTGTTAAATTGAGGGAACGAATTGTCATTTCATGGGAACCAATTGTTAATTCGAGGGAACGAATTGTTATATCGTGGGAACGAAGTGTTAATTCGAGGGAACGAATTGTTTAATTGAGTGAACGAATTGTTATTTCGTGGGAACGAATTAATAAAAAAAATAATCCATGTCCCCTGCGGGGCTCCGTAGTAATATAATATGCGGTAAGGTGAAATTAATTTACCATAAGACTTAAGTAAAATAAGTTATCAACATATATTTGTAATATGGTACAAATCTACAATCAAACTATTTTTTGCTATTCTGTGTCATCACTTTATAGGCATATCTGAGACCCAGTGCCTGTATCTGAGTATCTGATAATGTTGTGGACAGGTAGGCATTGCTCAGACAGTTGGCTCTGGGTTGACACTGGTAACAAAGGCAATAAGCCTGGTTTTGTCAGAACATGGCCCAAATACTTACTGGCCCCAGATATCTGGCAAACCACAAGAGTGGCTCCATACACGTCTCCGTGACAATCATCCGCGTGGTATGGTAGTTGTAGCACAGTGTTCGGTAGAGCAGACCGAAGTAGGCTGGGAGACGACATAGTCGCCGCTTGGTGCGCCGCGGAATACGCCTACACACAAAACTCAGGTTCACTATCGACATCTATGGCTGCACCAGTATACACATACACCGCTGAAAATACAACACACATGACCAGTTATGACTTTCCATGTAGACTTTTGATACCGGGCCATATCTCAGTGCAGCGCTCCAGATAAGTATCGAAAGAGTCTTATACTCCCAGATTTCAAAATTCAATGCGTATTTTGCTTTTACATATGTATTATTGATTTTCTTCCGTATTAAGTAGGGAACAAAATAATTGATGATAAAAGAATAAAACAAATTTAAAAATTCAATTGTTTGACCTTCAAACATTGCACAGCTAAGTATATGTTCAACTTTATTACAGAATTTTCACTACTCAATTTGAAAATGAATGCGTATTTCCACATTGCTGTGAGTATTTTGTACTCCCACTTTTGATAATGAATGCGTATTCTGCTAAAAATAAGTGCGTAAAGTACGCCAATACGCATCTTATCTGGAGCGCTGTCAGTGACGGTGTAACTTGACAGATCTATCATGTCCACGGAACATGCAAATTTACAGTTTTCACCTTTTCAATTAATTTATCATACCGTAGAATACCGTAGAATCGTTGCTAAGCTCAGAAGGCAGGATCATATATCCTTTTTAAGCCTACATCGTTGTATCTTCTTGATAAAAATGTACTGCTTTGAACTTGTACATATTTTGTGTTTATCCGAGTTCATGAAATATTCAAATGTATTGTTAGCCTTTCCATAATGTATTACTTTACATTTTGCAACATTGAATATTAATTCCCATGCTGTGGCCCAACTACTGAAATAGAGAATAGTAGGTTAGTGCCGTGAATGGGGAAAAATATCCGGCAAGGCTCAATAATTTCTTTATTTCTCATCAGAAGTATATGTTGTGACCACTCATTTGAACCGTCTCGCCGAGACGGTTCAAATGAGTGGTCACAACATATACTTTGGTTCAGAAATAAGGAAAATAGATAGAGAATAGTAGGTTAGTGCCGTGAATGGGGAAAAATATCTGGCAAGGCTCAGGAAACGGGATGGGCGAGGCTCTGCCGAGCACATCCCGTTTCCGTGCCGCGCCAGATATTTTTTCCCATTCACGGCAATAACCTACTATTCTATTTATCCCGTCAACACCTACACATGGCTGTGAAATGCAAAAATGGTATTGACAGGATATCAAAAATGTTTCACGGCACATACGCACTGTGTTGACGGGATACAATATTTAAATCGACTTGTAGACTGTTACAATTGTCTGTAGTTTCATAAAATTTAGTGTCATCGGCAAAAATCTTGATGTTGCTGTTGATAATGTTCGGCAAATCGTTTACATATAGAATAAACAACATCGGTACAAGGAGGCTGCCCTGAGGAACACATGATAATACATCTTTTCACTCTGAGCTATGACCTTTCACATTTAAACATTGTTTTCTTCACTAAGAAAATCATCAACCCAATTCAAAACACTTCCTTCTATCCCGTTTGCTGATAATTTCATTAACTGTCGTTTGTGGCTCACTTTGTCGAAGGCCTTTGCCAAATCTAAATATACAAAGTCGCAAGATTGGTTTTTCATCTACGTAGTCAGACCAATCTTCTAACACATCCAACAGCTGTAATACACATGATCGACCGGGGCGAAAACCGAATTATTGGTCCGATAGTAAATGATTCCAATCCAAGTGCATGTTCCCTATCACTAGTTGTAAATGAGCCGTCATTCTTCTTTAAGTTCTTAACATATCTCCAGAAATGTTTTGGTTCAGATTTTGCACTCGAAGCTATCTTTTTTTCATATTCAACTTTGGCCTTTTTAACATGCTCATTTACTGCATTTCTTATTTTCTTGTAATCCTGGAAGTCTGCGTCCTTCCTTGTGGCTAAATATTTTGCCCACGCATGTCTCTTTCTCTTGATATTTTTCAATACTTCGGGAGTCATCCAACTTTAGGTTTAGGTTTACATTCTGGTCTTGGTTTAGATTTTGGCACAAACTTCTCAGTACTATTTTCACATTGCGTGTTAAAGTCTGTCCACGTTTCCTCAACGTCTAAGTTCTCAAATATTTCATCCCAATTGATCACTTCCCATTCACGTTGAAACCCTAACACATCACACTTAAAGTATATTAGTGTTGTAGCATTACTCTAACTTTCATCGCAAGTACGGGCATAATCAAAACTAATTGTAGGATGATCACCAGCTGCAAGTGATGAAGAAATATTTTGATTGTCTATGTCGTGTATGCTATTCAGAATGAATATAGTGCTACAAGACTGCCAACCAATGTATTTCATATTTAAATCACCTGTGATCAATACTTTATCACTAGACCGCACAGCTTCGGATAATACATCGTTCAAAACCTCGCACATTTCAGGGAGTGACGGAGATCAGTAGCCTATTTCACCAACATTGCAAAGTATACGTATCTAGCAAAGTATACTTGAGGGAGAATTTTTCAATTTAAGGATAAATATATTAATTTTTATTGTACTGAATTTATTACATTATCACAGCCATTTTGGCTGTGATCATGTAATAAATTCAGTATACTAATTCTGCATACTTTTAATCATCAAATATATGCAGTTGTTAGTTCTATATTAAATAACGCATATTGGGAAAAATAAATTATTACTCCCTCAAAGTATGCTTTGCTAGATAAGTATACTTTGCAATTTTTATGAAATCGGCTACTGCACACAGAAGTCACTAATGTGTTTACATTATCCATTTTCCAATTGCACCAATATGCATCATTATAAAGTGAGTTTAAAAGACTGGGAAAAGAGTCAAACCCGTCTATTGCATATAACACAGTAGCTGCACGTTTTCCGCTTTATAGACAACTGGTTGCACAATATCGTTACACCACGCTACACAGTAAACATATGCGTAATAGCATTTACACTTCGCGCCTTGTGCGTTAACGTTCATAATCGCTATACACTGTAATGTTATTGAGAGACAATTCTACAATATGACACAAAAATACTACTATAAACTTACCTAATAAAGTGTGTATTAGCAGAAATCATAGGTAACTCTCCACGAAGTAGAAAGTAAACAAAGAACGCTTCAGACGCACATTTGGAAAGACGAGTCCGTCAAAACTCTTATGCAATGCAGTGTAATCCGAACTAAACTAATAACACAGATTGAACAGGATGTAGTTGCGAGCAGCTTAATGTTATATTGATTAGTATGCTGGTATATAACTGATACGGTAGTAAGACGGTAGTAATTGAGAGTTACACTTAAGCAACTAAATTGTACAGGATGCATAATGGAGTACACATTTCCGTCTATTTATATATCCACCGTTGTGCTACAGTATAGTGATACAGTACAAGTTAAAAATAAATTACAACTAATAACCATGTTGTATTACCTTTCCTTGAGTAAAATTAATGTATCTGTGTGAGGTAAAGTAAACTTTATAAAGAGGACATGGGTTAACTTGTATCATATCCAACTTTCGCGGCCATCGTACCTGGACAAAATCCATAGTGACCGCATGGTCAATTTCAGCTGACCAATACGTGATGGTCAGTCGGCAATTTCCGTGATATCGGCTTTTTCCGTAATCTGTCGGAAATCTACAGGTGTCACGTGATGTACGTAATTGTATCGATATGTAAATCGATAATGGATTACATGTGCGGACGTAATACACTCATGTCACCCATAAGTCCACTCAGTCCATCTTATGATAGACCGCGCGAGACACGGGGGCGGGTCATAGCTCCCTTACGCGTGTCTCGTCCCGAATGGCAGGGTGACAGTTGTTTGTATTTTTTACTACATCCAAGCACGCAATAATAGCTTACTTCCGCCCAACACGGACGGTCCCTTACACGCATAGGCATTATACATGTACACAATACTCCGCACAGCAGCGTGTAGTGTAGTAAAGAATATGCATAACATAAACAAATATAAACTCACACACCCATTGTGTCCGGTAAAACCACTAAGGCGATCAAGTCAACATATGAAGTCATAGAAGACGGAAGCTGCTCCCGCTGATTGAAAGCCGGGAGTGCTTGGTGAACCCGGGTGTCACAAATAACCGGTGGATCCACTCCATACAGACACGACGCTAGAAGACAGAAGCACAAGAACGGGGGATTTCTGCCTGCATCAATATACCTCAAAGCGCCGAACTGTTTCTGTGCAGTTTGTGGTCGAGCCGGTCATAGTGGTCTCATCATATTGTCCATATAGTCAATCAACAGAAGCTGGCCCTATAGGGACCAGCTATTTCGCCCTTAGGTAGATTAGCCAAGTCCTTATGACATTGGACATAACACTGAAAGACACACTTAGATAGGCACGCACCCACAACATACACAATCCAGATAAGGGCATCTGTGATTTTCATGCATACAGCTCACTCAAACACAAACCAGATGCGGTCCTCGCGATGTAGCCAGACGCCTACGACACCAACAAATAGAAGATCAGAACCAACTTAATCCCCCCCCCCCCCCCTCCTCGGGGACAAGGCCTCGCTCGTGTCTACCACCCACTCCGTGGGAGGTGGCCTAGGCCTCTGTGGACCCGACATCGGGTCGTTTACTCTGTGTTGCATACTGGGCAGTGTCATGCTATATGCGCCTTGGGATCTGTGGCGGAATGAGCTGCCTGGGGGTTGCCAGTGGCGGCCTTGTGGGTGGCTTGGGCATGGCTTTAACTTAATATTTCGGACAATATACATGTAGCCTAATGCAAAACAGCGATTGAAACCAGTGTATACCCAGATCAAGCTGCGCATCCGCACATTCTGAACGGGGTCTATCATGGTTGTACAAATATAATTCAATGAGGTTTAGTTTAGTTTGCAGTAAATAATTCGCGATGATTCTGCTTAATTCCCTGGAAATAAAAACAACATATTTCCATTTATTATGACAGAAAATGAAAGTAGTAGTACAGTGTAACCTGCTGCGTGGGCATGTACCTTTAATATTGCCGTGAAATCAAGGGAAAACATGCAACGATACAAATAGTTAAAACCAGCGTAAGTAATCATAGTTTGTAAACTAACGTAGTCTGATCCAAGATTTATAATTCCCCTGTATGTAAAAAGGGAATTACGTTAATTATGTCTAACCATATCAAATAAAGATGAAATTATATTAAGTATTGCAAGTTGCAATTGTGTCAAAGATAATCAAATGAGACAACGTCTATGCTGAAATTACAAATCAGTAGAATATGTTTGCCGTACTGCAAATTTAAGAGAAACCCTTTTTATTAGGGTCTCATAATTTAACGCACACATCTAAAACAGAGCAATATAGGCCAGCTCAGCTTTATCAACCAGCGTTAGTACATTTGTAAACTAACGTAGTCTGACCAAGATTTATAATTACCGTGGACGTAAAAAGGGAATTACGTTAATTATTTCTAACCATATCAAATAAAGATGAACTTATATTAAGTACAGTAGAAAATTGATCTCTCGAACAGGTCTCAAACCTCGACTGAGAATATATATTTTGTATTTTAATTTTGTTCTCACAATTTTATAATTTTTATCAAAATAGCTATATCAAGATAGACACTTTATACCAACAATAAAACTGTGTGCGTATTTTGTTATAATACACGTATATACTGGAGAAACGGGACTTCAAACAAGCGTTATTAGACTACAGGATCGTGCTATTTGATCAGGATCTACAATGGTCACAAATACCATAAGCCCCATTTTCCCAGTAACATGACACATAAGTATATACAAAGCAAGTCAATTTGACTTCCAAAAGTTGTAAGTTCCATTTTGTTTACCAGTGTACAACATAGCCAGTCAAAACAACATGTAGCGCATGCACATGAAAACCAACATGGTTGGCATGTTGACTTCCTCACCCATCAGTTAACTAATACTGGTCGGTGTTTGAAATGTTTCAATTTCATCAACATATATATGGATACATGTATAACAACATCGATGGTATCCCAAGGATTTTAATTTTAACGTTGAAATAAAACATTATTAGGTAAACATATTTTATGTGGGATTTGCAAACAGGGCACGTTTTCTCGTGCACCTGTCCCCATTTGGAGAAGCCTAATATTGATTTGTTTAAGCCGACAATATAGAAGGCTGTTACACAGGCCAACAATTGGACGCTGATGTGTAAGTGTGATTTACCTCAAGATAAACTGGATTAGTTTTTACTGATATTCATGCGCAATCGAGAGAACATTAAGTTCTCTCGATTGCGCAAGGATATCAGTAAAAACTAATCCAGTTTATCTTGAGGTTTATCTTGAGGTATAACATTTAAAATATACAAATATTATTTAAAGGAGTACCGATATGATATATTTAAATCCCGTTAATATTGCCTTGAATTTAAAGTAATGCAACAATATAGTTTATCAAGAGAAACGAGCGATATACAGATTTTCAACCAGCAAAGATAATTTCATACTGCATAGTTGACCAACATTTATAACGTAGACAAAAAAAGTAAATGATAATTACCATGTTACCGATAATTATTTTTAGCTGTATACTGAACACAGAATAACAAGTGAACATTATATAAATTACTTCTAGCTGCAATATTGACAATTACATAATTGCGAAAAATATTTTATTATGCTCCATAAAGGTACACAATGAGATGTAATAAATCAACAACAAAATGTATGCTGTTTTGTAATCACTGTAATGTACATGAACACGAGTCTGATCAGGGTTTGCACTGTTCGCTGTGAAGTCTTTACTACTTACACAGCCGCGAGTGGGGCGGTAGCAGAATCCTTGGACAAATTATACAATACTGTGTCCCAGTACAATCTGATCAGGGCTTGTACTGTACGTTATTTAGTCTGTACTGGGACTCAATATACTATAATTTGTCACAGTCTGTACTACTAGTATACAGATTAAAGTATGATCAGACCGGATGAATGTCAACCACAACATAATCTCCTTCATTTAGAATTGTGTAGCTAACATTAGAACGTAGTCTGGGAGATGAAGCCATGCCTGCTACCATAGATCGTATGTCTGTATGAAGATACAGACGTGTGAAGAATTGTCTCTTAATTGAGTAGTCTTGTCGACATCTAAAAAAACACAAATCTCAGTTTGCACGGCAGTTACTAATTAACTGCTTTTAATTGGCAACCATGACGTTAGTTTCGGATTAGCGGTGAAATTTGTTAGATAATCAGCAGTGTTTAAAATGAGCGATTAATATTTCAGTGACAAACACACTCGTCTCCAATTATTAGCTTCAAAGTACTTGAAAATGAAAGTCTAATTTGGTTACTTTGTTCACAAATACTTTTACCGACAACACGGTCATGCCTCGGGTAACATACAATCGTCCCACCGCCGCTAAGCACCGTAAGCAGGTGCCCGTTTCAACGAATATCACGGAAATTGCCGAAGATTTCCGTGATACGGTAACTGGAAAATGAAAACAGATGGTGTCGGTATTATTATCTAAAAAGGAACAAAATAATATTAACTTAGAAACATAATTTTGATATCAATAGATAGAAAAATGAATGAGCTAATTGAAAATACCTGTGCATTTTTTGTCACTATTCTTATAAAAAGAGATTTTGCAATTTTCCCAACGAAAATCGAGAAGAAAAATATTCAAATTGCTATATAAATCATATAACTAGATGGCCGCGGCCTGCATGTCGCGCCTTGTGACGAGGCATGGACACTAACAAAAAAGATATAGTATAACGAAAAACTTTAACCAAAAAACTTAACCAAAAAACTTAACCAAAAACTTTAACCAAAAAACTTAACCAAAAACTTCAAAGTAATTTGACCTTGACATTGGGCACAGGGGCCGCACGGGAGGGGGGTAGAATGAAAATATAGATGATGATAAACACCCATATGAAGTTTCAAGGTAATGGGCAAAGCAGTTGCAGAGATATAGTATAACAAAAAACTTTAACCAAAAAACTTAACCAAAAAACTTAACCAAAAACTTTAACCAAAAAACTTAACCAAAAACTTCAAAGTAATTTGACCTTGACATTGGGCACAGGGCCGCACGGAAGGGGGGTAGAATGAAAATATAGATGATGATAAACACCCATGTGAAGTTTCAAGGTAATGGGCAAAGCAGTTGCAGAGATATAGTATAACGAAAAACTTTAACCAAAAAACTTCACCAAAAAACTTAACCAAAAAACTTAACCAAAAACTTTAACCAAATAACTCAACCAAAAACTTTAACCAAAAAACTTAACCAAACAACTTTAACCAAAGAACTTAACCAAAAACTTTAACAAAAAAACTTAACCTTACAGCTTAACCAAAAACTTTAACCGGACACACGTACGTACGTACGTATGTACGTACGTACGTACGCCAAACGGCCGACTATATCGCGCTTTCCGCAAGCGGGCGCGACAAAAACTTAACCAAAAACTTTAACCAAAAACTTTTACCAAATTTGACCTTGACATTGGGCACAGGGGCCGCACGGAAGGGGGGTAGAATGAAAATATAGATGATGATAAACACCCATGTGAAGTTTCAAGGTAATGGGCAAAGCAGTTGCAGAGATATAGTATAACGACAAACTTTAACGAAAAACTTTAACCAAAAAACTTAACCAAAAACCTTAACCAAAAACTTTAACCAAAAAACTTAACCAAAAAACTTAACCAAAAACTTTAACCAAAGAACTTAACCAAAAACTTCAAAGTAATTTGACCTTCACATTGGGCACAGGGGCCCCACAGGAGGGGGTAGAATGAAAATATAGATGATGATAAACACCCGTATGAAGTTTCAAGGTAATGGGCAAAGCAGTTGCAGAGATATAGTATAACGAAAAACTTTAACCAAAAAACTTAAGCAAAAAACTTAACCAAAAACTTCAAAGTAATTTGACCTTGACATTGGGCACAGGGGCCGCACGGGAGGGGGGTAGAATGAAAATATAGATGATGATAAACACCCATGTGAAGTTTCAAGATAATGGGCAAAGCAGTTGCAGAGATATAGTATAACGAAAAACTTTAACGAAAAACAAAANTTTAACCAAAAAACTTAACCAAAAAACTTAACCAAAAACTTTAACCAAAAAACTTAACCAAAAACTTCAAAGTAATTTGACCTTGACATTGGGCACAGGGGTCGCACGCAAGGGGAGTAGAATGAAAATATAGATGATGATAAACACCCATGTGAAGTTTCAAGGTAATGGGCAATGCAGTTGCAGAGATATAGTATAGCGAAAAACTTTAACCCAAAAAAAACTTAACCAAAAACCTTAACCAAAAACTTTAACCAAAAACTTAACCAAAAAACTTAACCAAAAACTTCAAAGTAATTTGACCTTGACATTGGGCACAGGGGCCGCACAGGAGGGGGTAGAATGAAAATATAGATGATGATAAACACCCATATGAAGTTTCAAGGTAATGGGCAAAGCAGTTGCAGAGATATAGTATAACGAAAAACTTTAACAAAGAAACTTAAGCACAAAACTTAGCCAAAAACTTTAACCAAAAAACTTAACCAAAAACTTCAAAGTAATTTGACCTTGACATTGGGCACAGGGGCCGCACGGGAGGGGTTAGAATGAAAATATAGATGATGATAAACACCCATGTGAAGTTTCAAGGTAATGGGCAAAGCAGTTGCAGAGATATAGTATAACGAAAAACTTTAACCAAAAACTTTAACCAAAAAACTTAACCAAAAAACTTAATCAAAAACTTTAACCAAAGAACTTAACCAAAAACTTTAACCAAAAAAGTTAACCAAACAACTTAACCAAAAAACAAAAAACTTAACCAAAAACTTTACCATAGAACTTAACCAAAAACTTTGACCAAAAAACTTAACCTTACAGCTTAACCAAAAACTTTAACCGGACACACAAACGGCTGACTATATCGCGCTTTCCGCAAGCGGGCGCGACAAAAACTTAACCAAAAACTTCAACCAAAAAACATAACCAAAAACTTCAAAGTAATTTGACCTTGACATTGGGCACAGGGCCGCACAGGGGGGGGGGGGGGTGGGGGGGGGGGGGGGGGGGGGGGGGGGGGGGGGGGGGGGGGGTGGGGGGGGGGGGGGGGGGGGGGGGTAGAATGAAAATAGATGATGATAAACACCCATATGAAGTTTCAAGGTAATGGGCAAAGCAGTTGCAGAGATGTAGTATAACAAAAACCTTTAAGCAAAAAACGTAAGCAAAAAACTTAACCCAAAACTTCAAAGTAATTTGACCTTGACATTGGGCACAGGGGCCGCATGGGAGGGGGGTAGAATGAAAATATAGATGATGATAAACACCCATGTGAAGTTTCAAGGTAATGGGCAAAGCAGTTGCAGAGATATAGTATAACGAAAAACTTGAACCGAAAACTTTAACCAAAAAACTTAACCAAAAAACTTAACCATAAACTTTAACCAAAGAACTTAACCAAAAACTTTAACCAAAAAACTTAACCAAACAACTTAACCAAAAAACTTAACCAAAAACTTTAACCAAAGAATTTAACCAAAAACTTTTAACCAAAAAACTTAACCAAACAACTTAACCAAAAACTTTAATCGGACACACGTACGTACGTACGTACGTACGTACGCCAAACGGCCGACTATATCGCGCTTTCCGCAAGCGGGCGCGACAAAAACTTAACCAAAAACTTTAAACAAAAAACTTAACCAAAATCTTCAAAGTAATTTGACCTTGACATTGGGCACAGGGGCCGCACTGGAGGGGGGTAGAATGAAAATATAGATGATGATAAACACCCATGTGAAGTTTCAAGGTAATGGCCAAAGCAGTTGCAGAGATATAGCATAACAAAAAACTTTAACCAAAAAACTTAACCAAAAAACTTAACCAAAAACTTTAACCACAAAACTTAACCACAAAACTTAACCAAAAACTTTAACCAAAGAACTTAACCAGAAACTTCAAAGTAATTTGACCTTGACATTGGGCACAGGGGCCGCACGGGAGGGGGGTAGAATGAAAATATAGATGATGATAAACACCCATATGAAGTTTCAAGGTAATGAGCAAAGCAGTTGCAGAGATATAGTATAACGAAAAACTTTAACCAAAAAACTTAACCAAAAACTTAACCAAAAACTTTAACCAAAAACTTCAAAGTAATTTGACCTTGACATTGGGCACAGGGGCCGCACGGAAGGGGGGTAGAATGAAAATATAGATGATGATAAACACCCATGTGAAGTGTCAAGGTAATGGGCAAAGCAGTTGCAGAGATATAGTATAACGAAAAACTTTAACAAAAAACTTTAACCAAAAAACTTAACCAAAAAACAAATTAACCAAAAACTTCAAAGTAATTTGACCTTGACATTGGCACAGGGGTCGCACGGAAGGGGGGTAGAATGAAAATATAGATGATGATAAACACCCATGTGAAGTTTCAAGGTAATGGGCAAAGCAGTTTGCAGAGATATAGTATAACGACAAACTTTAACGAAAAACTTTCCCAACCAAAAAACTTAACCAAAAACCTTAACCAAAAACTTTAACCAAAAAACCAAAAAATTAACCAAAAAACTTAACCAAAAACTTTAACCAAAGAACTTAACCAAAAACTTCAAAGTAATTTGACCTTCACATTGGGCACAGGGGCCCCACAGGAGGGGGTAGAATGAAAATATAGATGATGATAAACACCCGTATGAAGTTTCAAGGTAATGGGCAAAGCAGTTGCAGAGATATAGTATACGAAAAACTTTAACCAAAAACTTAAGCAAAAAACTTAACCAAAAACTTCAAAGTAATTTGACCTTGACATTGGGCACAGGGGCCGCACGGGAGGGGGTGGGGGGTAGAATGAAAATATAGATGATGATAAACACCCATGTGAAGTTTCAAGATAATGGGCAAAGCAGTTGCAGAGATATAGTATAACGAAAAACTTTAACGAAAAACTTTAACCAAAAAACTTAACCAAAAAACATTAACCAAAAACTTTAACCAAAAAACAAAAAATTAACCAAAAACTTCAAAAGTAATTTGACCTTGACATTGGGCACAGGGGTCGCACGCAAGGGGAGTAGAATGAAAATATGATGATGATAAACACCCATGGAAGTTTCAAGGTAATGGGCAATGCATTGCAGAGATATAGTATAGCGAAAAACTTTAACCCAAAAAAAAACTTAACCAAAAACCTTAACCAAAAACTTTAACCAAAAACTTAACCAAAAAACTTAACCAAAACTTCAAAGTAATTTGACCTTTGACATTGGGCACAGGGGCCGCACAGGAGGGGGTAGAATGAAAATATGATGATGATAAACACCCATGAAGTTTCAAGTAATGGGCAAAGCAGTTGCAGAGATAGTATACGAAAAATTTAACCCAAAAAAAACTTAAACCAAAACCTTAACCAAAAATTTAAAACCAAAAACTTAACCAAAAAACTTAACCAAAAACTTCAAATAATTTGACCTGACATTGGGCACAGGGGCCACCAGAGGGGTAGAAAGAAAAATATAGATGAATACACCCATATGAAGTTTCCAAAGGTAATGGGCAAAGCATTGCAGAATATTATAACGAAAAACTTTAACAAAGAAACTTAAGCACAAAACTTAGCCAAAAACTTTAACCAAAAAACTTAACCAAAAACTTCAAAGTAATTTGACCTTGACATTGGGCACAGGGGCCGCACGGGAGGGGTTATAGAAAATATAGATGATGATAAACACCCATGTGAAGTTTCAAGGTAATGGGCAAAGCAGTTGCAGAGATATAGTATAACGAAAAACTTTAACCAAAAACTTTAACCAAAAAACTTAACCAAAAAACTTAATCAAAAACTTTAACCAAAGAACTTAACCAAAAACTTTAACCAAAAAAGTTAACCAAACAACTTAACCAAAAAACTTAACCAAAAACTTTAACCATAGAACTTAACCAAAAACTTTGACCAAAAAACTTAACCTTACAGCTTAACCAAAAACTTTAACCGGACACACAAACGGCTGACTATATCGCGCTTTCCGCAAGCGGGCGCGACAAAAACTTAACCAAAAACTTCAACCAAAAAACATAACCAAAAACTTCAAAGTAATTTGACCTTGACATTGGGCACAGGGGCCGCACAGGGGGGGTAGTGGGGGGGGGGGGGGGGGGGGGGGGGGGGGGGGGGGGGGGGGGGTAGAATGAAAATATAGATGATGATAAACACCCATATGAAGTTTCAAGGTAATGGGCAAAGCAGTTGCAGAGATGTAGTATAACAAAAACCTTTAAGCAAAAAACGTAAGCAAAAAACTTAACCCAAAACTTCAAAGTAATTTGACCTTGACATTGGGCACAGGGGCCGCATGGGAGGGGGTAGAATGAAAATATAGATGATGATAAACACCCATGTGAAGTTTCAAGGTAATGGGCAAAGCAGTTGCAGAGATATAGTATAACGAAAAACTTGAACCGAAAACTTTAACCAAAAAAAACCTAAAAAACTTAACCAAAAAACTAACCATAAACTTTAACCAAAGAACTTAACCAAAAAACAATTTAACAAAAAACTTAAACCAAACAACTTAACCAAAAAACTTAACCAAAAACTTTAACCAAAGAATTTAACCAAAAACTTTTAACCAAAAAACTTAACCAAACAACTTAACCAAAAACTTTAATCGGACACACGTACGTACGTACGTACGTACGTACGCCAAACGGCCGACTATATCGCGCTTTCCGCAAGCGGGCGCGACAAAAACTTAACCAAAAACTTTAAACAAAAAACTTAACCAAAATCTTCAAAGTAAATTTGACCTTGACATTGGGCACAGGGGCCGCACTGGAGGGGGGTAGAATGAAAATATAGATGAGATAAACACCCATGTGAAGTTTTTCTCAAGGTAATGGCCAAAGCAGTTGCAGAGATATAGCATAACAAAAAACTTTAACCAAAAAACTTTAAAACCAACAACCAAAAAACTTAACCAAAACTTTAACCACCAAAACAAAACCTTAAAACCACAAAAACTTAACCAAAAACTTTAAAACCCAAAGAACTTAACCAGAAAACTTCAAAGTAATTTGACCTTGACATTGGGCACAGGGGCCGCACGGGAGGGGGTAGAATGAAAATATAGATGATGATAAACACCCATATGAAGTTTCAAGGTAATGAGCAAAGCAGTTGCAGAGATATAGTATAACGAAAAACTTTAAAAAACTTTAACCAAAAAACTTAACCAAAAACTTTAACCAAAAACTTCAAAGTAATTTGACCTTGACATTGGGCACAGGGGCCGCACGGAAGGGGGGTAGAATGAAAATATAGATGATGATAAACACCCATGTGAAGTGTCAAGGTAATGGGCAAAGCAGTTGCAGAGATATAGTATAACGAAAAACTTTAACAAAAAACTTTAACCAAAAAACTTAACCAAAAAACTTAACCAAAAACTTCAAAGTAATTTGACCTTGACATTGGGCACAGGGGTCGCACGGAAGGGGGGTAGAATGAAAATATAGATGATGATAAACACCCATGTGAAGTTTCAAGGTAATGGGCAAAGCAGTTGCAGAGATATAGTATAACGAAAAACTTTAACCAAAAAACTTAACCAAAAACCTTAACCAAAAACTTTAAAAACCAAAAAACCCAAAAACTTAACCAAAAAACTTAACCAAAAACGTTAACCAAAGAACTTAACCAAAAACTTCAAAGTAATTTGACCTTCACATTGGGCAGGGGCGCACAGAGGGGGTAGAATGAAATATGAAGTTTCAAGGTAATGGGCAAAGCAGTTGCAGAGATATAGTATAACGAAAAACTTTAACAAAAAACTTTAACCAAAAAACTTAACCAAAAACTTCAAAGTAATTTGACCTTGACATTGGGCACAGGGGTCGCACGGAAGGGGGGTAGAATGAAAATATAGATGATGATAAACACCCATGTGAAGTTTCAAGGTAATGGGCAAAGCAGTTGCAGAGATATAGTATAACGAAAAACTTTAACCAAAAAACTTAACCAAAAAACTTAACCAAAAACTTAACCAAAAAACTTAACCAAAAACTTCAAAGTAATTTGACCTTGACATTGGGCACAGGGGTCGCACGCAAGGGGAGTAGAATGAAAATATAGATGATGATAAACACCATGTGAAGTTTCAAGGTAATGGGGCAATGCAGTTGCAGAGATATAGTATAACGAAAAACTTTAACCAAAAAACTTAAGCAAAAAACTTAACCAAAATCTTTAACCAAAAAACAATTAACCAAAAACTTCAAAGTAATTTGACCTTGACATTGGGCACAGGGGCCGCACGGGAGAGGGGTAGAATGAAAATATAGGATGATAAACACCCATGTGAAGTTTCAAGGTAATTGGCAAAGCAGTTGCAGAGATAGTATAACGAAAAACTACCAAAAATAACATTACCGAAAAACTTAATAAAAACCAAAAAAATTTAACAAGACTTAACAAAAAACTTAACCAAAAAACTTAACCAAAAAAACAATTAACAAAAAACTTAACAAAAAACTTTAACAAAGAACTTACCAACTTTAACCACTAACTAACAAAGCTTAACTTTAACAAAAAACTTTAACCAAACTTAACCAAAAAACAATTTAACAAATTAAGAACTTAACCAAAAACTTTAACCAAAAAACTTAACCTTACAGCTTAACCAAAAACTTTAACCGGACACACATACGTACGTACGTACGTCAAACGGCCGACTATATCGCGCTTTCCGCAAGCGGGCGCGACAAAAACTACCGATTATGTTTAAAGCTAAAAGGACCAAAATATTTTTATTTTAAAAACACGATCGAAACATCATCATAAAGTACAATAATTGAAGTTTAAAATATGACTTGTCCATTTTTAATCGGTTGTGTAGGTTAAAATTTAATTAAGAAGGTAATAGTCTCCTATATAATTACATATAAAACTCGCCGCTACTGATGCAGACTTTCTACAGGTAAGGTGGCCGCGAAAGTTGGATATGTGTAATTTGAAATTTGCTGCGTATATCAGAAACTCTGTTTAACGGGGGCGCGCTAGCGGAGCCATTACACATGTTTTCCGACCTATCATTTTCGGATATACGCCGCAAATTTCAACATTACAATGCGGTTAACCTATTCATAATGCACTACTTTACTGTTTTGCAAATTATATCGAGTGTAGTTGGAAAGTCGTACCGGAGTGCAAGCTTCTTGCGCAGGTCATACCGGACCGATCACACAAATAATTTTCTACGGAAAATAGTTCCAACACAATTACAAAACATTAGCAATTTGTGCTTGTAATGTATATGGGCCACGCTCTGCGAAAATCAGCCTTAATGACAACGTCATGAAAGGCTGAACATGACGTCGCAAAGTTACGCATAAAACCAACGTCACGTCGGATTTTGACACTTGGAATTGTTGCGTCATTGCAATAAGTTTAGGGGATAACCATGCTTTGTTTTTCGATTTGGAGCGGTATGTGGGAGGTTTTATGGTCTGTGAATCAGTTTTACGGCGACGCGTCAGCGGAAGCATGGTTATCCCCATTCTAATGCACCTAGTGTGCTCCCCGATTTCTATAAACGTCGTAGCATATCACGAACAGTGATCTTTTTCATTACGTCAGCAGGTTGTTGTCGTCATATCGATAACCGCCTCACTCCAAATGAATTTGAAGAAATTTAACTCCGCCGAAGAATATTCCCATTTCAAATAGAGATTAACGGGACTTTTTTCTAAGACATCATACATTTATTCAACTGTAATGTTTATATTAACTATTGTATTGCTTTTGTATGTGTAGTTGCAACAGTTATTTGCTTTTATTCATTTAAAGAAATGCCAACAATTCTGCATTGGGTTCGTGTGATTTTACAAAGGAAATGTCAGCAACAACTTGTGTCAACAGGCCTAGGATTTCCCTGGATTTACGCCTAATTCAGGTGAATACCCATCTGCAATACAGTTTATTATGTATAGTCATGTATATGCACATTGGAATTCGTAAAGTTATAGGCTGGTACTGGAATATTGAGTTTGCATTTGAGCACTTTATTAAATTCTTCTGCATTTTGGGCGGGTGGGGTAATATTTTTAGGTTAATTTGTTGAAGGGCCACGACACTGAAGCCACGTTTGTCAGCCGTTGGTAGATTCTCTTTCCCGCTTTGGGTTGTACATGTCAATATGGCCGAATGGATAACCGAAAATGTACCGAAATTAATTTGGAAATATTTACATTCCCCGCCGCGCTGGCCATTGTTTACAAAAGCGCGTAGGGTTACATAAATATGTCAAGTTGTAAAACACAGACTGGTAAAACGGAGGTTTTATAGGCTGTGATTTTTCATATTTTATAGGCTCTGATTTCAATTGACCAATCAGATGCGGCTTTCTAGTTTCGGTGCATTAGAATGTCCTATTTATAGCCGTACGCTTTACCGCTCGCAGAATTGTACGGTTGTTTTCATAGTGGTTCAGATAGTTGTCCTTTTTTTTTCTTCGGTTTCTTCAAGGAAATACGTAGTAATTTTGTCGATTATTTTTATACAAATGGGCATATTGCATTTATGATTTTTATAATATATTATATGGACGACTTGTGAAATGACATTTGAAACTAAATAACCATACGACCAGTATTTTTAGATAACACATAACACAATCAATATTATGTAATCATAATCATAATGCTACTATTTCTTTTAAACTTTATTTATATATTTATATAACAATTACAAACAAACGCGAGAACAATTGTAGTCGAAGTAGATGGAGGCGTCTGCATGTTTCGTAATTTGCGTTGAAACCGGAATACTCAAAGAAAACAAACTTATCCGATCTGACGACCACCATCAGATATACATGTACTTACAACTTGAAGATCGAACCCGGGCGCATGTGTGCGCTCTTTACTAATTATGCTATACGGTCCCGTTCAGATTAGAGCGGGGTCGGGTGTTTTCGGCCGTCGAAGACGGAACCGTACACGCTGTACAAACCCAGTTCCGATTTTGGGATTTATTTACAGATTAGACTGCATTACGCATTTTGATGAGTAACGCTAACTTTCATTGTTACATGGTTTCCGTTGTTTGCAAACATATAGCGCGTGCTGTTTGCATATGGCTTTAGGCAATGCTCATTCCGGGGCCGCGCGTAATGGAGGTGCCTTCATAACGACACTACGCGGAAGTGCCTTCATGACGTCACTACTTCATGACGTTCATGACGTTCATGACGCGGCCCCGGAATATCAATACCGAAAATTATCTACATGAATGGGAAGATTTATAAAATTACTGAAAATACTGAATATAATGCTCAAATTACATCAGTTTTTTGTTGGAAATGTAACAATAACGTTTGATCATGTCCAGGCGTGTGCAAACGTTTGCTGTGGTCCTCGGGAACTGTTTGAACCCGCAGCCTGCGGCATTCAAACCTTATATTTGAATGTGACAATATCGATTTTCGAAATATGTAGACACACTCGGGTAAATTTGCATTCATGTATTCATGACTTAATTATGTGTCTACGTATATCTGCATATTGCATGATCATATTTATGAAAAGGTCTTGGTTTACAGATCTCGTTCTATGGAAAACGATTTAATTCGTATTAGCAATACTTTCTTACGGAGCCTTATAAGGGACATGAGTATGGAAGGTAATATCCGCCATAATTCTATTAGGCTTGATGCTTGCTTGCTGATGACAATCTAAGTTCTACCCGTCTTATTACAATTCTATGTGGCTTGATGCTTGCTGACTGGTGCCATTACAACTTTCATGTTATTTTATTCGTCATTCGTGTTTGTGACATTTGAAATCTTCTTGCTTATAGTCTAAATTGCATGTGCATTTGGCTTGATGCTTTATTCATTCGCACTGTTTCAATGCGTTTGTGTTATTTACGTTCTAAGTAGCTTGATGATTCATTCTTAGTGACATCCGGAGTTCCATTATTGAATATTCCATCGCTGTTTTGCCATGCGGTTGTTACCTGGTTAAGCCACGCCCCTTGACAACAACAATGGCAACAGTAATTTGGGAACAACCATTATGACGCCAGGTGCGCTGCTAAAACTTAAAATAGTTCTCCCTAAAATGATGTAATATGCTGGTACCCGTCCTATAATGCGTTACTCTCTAAATTGGTTCCATGTCCCTAACGGTGTTGATGTAGATTGATGCCGCCTTTTCTGTTGCGCCATGTTTAGGTTAAAAGACACCAAATAGTTTTACTGTATAATTTAACCGAATCCCAGCCAGTCTTTCCTACTTTCACTATTCGTATGGATGTTGTGGGACCAACCTCGTCATGTCTCCCAATATTGTTCACATTATTTGGCCACGGAAACTCTGTTTACATCAAGTGAACAACAGGCTCAGTGTTTTATTTTAAATGCTTCAAATATGCTGAAAACTGGTGTTAAAAACACCCCTTTTCTAACCTTAAACCTAGAGTGTACATGCCAGGTTATAAAATAGGGAGACATGTTTTTCTTTATTCTTTCAATCTGACATTTTTCTGGCAAAATTGTAACCATTTCCAGACGTACTAATTGACATTATTATACTTTTTATATCAAACGCGAAATGCCAGTTTGATATCAGGGGCGATAACCGGGGTTCCTTAAAATGATAACGGGAGCAACTATTTATAACATTTAATTATTTTTTGATGTGCAATATCATACTTTATGATATGTCGATACAAATAGTTATTCAGCATTTAGTTGATATAAATAATTGAAAAATACTGCATCATTTGCCTATGGAACTAGCTTGATACCACCGCGAGTCTCTATGAGTACATTAAAGATTACTAACTAATTATATCTGTGTAGCTGGCACTCGTAATTTTTAAAAGTGGTGGACTAGTTGCAATTATACACTTATTTAAGTTCCACAAAGAAAAGTTTGTACCTACTAGATGGGACCCCAGCTTCAACAATAATTAAATCTCTATTTTAATTAGTCAATATCCAGAGCAGAATGCCAATGGGTGCAGGTTATTGGAAATTAGGTCCCACAACATCCATAAGAAAAATGAAAGTAGCAGAGAATAGCAAAATCTGTGGTAACGGGTTAGTGTTTTAGAGAAATTCAATGGTGGTGGCCCACCTTAGTCTGATCCCGCACGGTTATTGGTTTGCATCGGTAACGGGCCAGTTTGACAGTCAACCTGTCTTAGGAGATCTTAGGAGTAAGTGAAGCAATTGTTTAATTCATGCAGAACCAGTACAGACCGGCTGCCGTTCATGTACAAGTAGGTCCCACAACATCCATACGAATAGTGAAAGTAGGAGAAACTGACCTTATTGGATGGAATTCGGTTAAAGTGTATAGTAAAACTACTTGGTGTCTTCTAACCTATACTGTGATCATTTGTAGGTGAAATCTTACACCAATACCGGCATTGGAGGTGTGCCTCAAACAGCCAATCACATCTCGTACTATTATTTATTAGTCGGAGGATTCCTAACATTGACAGCAGTGCCATCTGGCGTCATACTGAGGCACTACTAACCTATATATTGCTTGCATCATTCTGCTTGTGGCGTGATACTTTCTGCTTGCGTGTTTCCGCTTTCGGACTCTGGCTTACTTCCTGCGGCTTTGTCCTTACTGCTTTCGGCCTTATTCAAAGTGCTAAGTGCTTGTTCTTACTTTCTATTGCAAATGCTTAGTGCAATAAAACAGGGACACGAATAAGGACGTATCAATAATTGTAATGTAAATAAGACGAATGAACAAAGCAATCTGCAGAATGGACATGTAAGAAAGACAAATACAATTACAACAAGCAGATTTCAAATGTAATAAATACAAATGACGAATGAAATAACATGAATATAAGTTGTAATGTCATCAGCACGCAAGCATCAAGTCACATAGAATTATGGCGGATATTACCTTCCATACTATGAGAAGAGGAAATAATGTTCGGACAAATTTGATTATTTCGTTAGAATGCATTCCAACTCGTTCTAACGCATTCAAATTCGTTCTAACTATTTCAATTATTTTGTTCTAACGAATTCGAATTCGTTCTAACGAATTCGAATTCGTTCTAACGCATTGCAATTCGTTCTAACGGATTACATCTCGTTCTAACGCATTCCAATTCGTTCTAACGCATTCATTTATTGCGTTCTAACGCATTCAGATTCGTTCTAACGATTTCAATTATTTCGTTCTAACGAATTCGAATTCGTTCTAACGCATTGAAATTCGTTCATTGCAATTCGTTCAAACGCATTCAATTATTGCATTTTAACGCATTGCAATTCGTTCTAACGATTTCAATTATTTCGTTCTAATGCATTCCAATTCGTTCTGACGATTACAAATGTTTCGTTCTAACGAATTCGAATTCGTTCTAATGCATTCGAATTCGTTCTAATGCATTCCAATTCGTTCTAACGCATTCCATTATTGCGTTCTAACGCATTCAAATTTCGTTCAAACAATTTCAATTATTTCGTTCTAACGAATTCGAATTCGTTCTAACGCATTGCAATTCGTTCTAACGAATTCCTATTCGTTCTAACGCATTCAGTGATTGCGTTCTAACGCATTCGAATTCGTTCTAACGCATTCAATTATTGCGTTCTAACGCATTCAAACCAGTTCTAACGATTTCAATTATTTCGTTCTAACGAATGCCAATTCGTTCTAACGCATTCCAATTCGTTCTAACGCATTCAATTATTCCGTTCTAACGCTTTCAATTATTTCGTTCTAGCGAATTCGAATTCGTTCTAACGCATTCAAATTCGTTCTAACGCATTCCATTATAGCACTTTGTTGTAGGGGGTGGTCGATTTTTCTATTTTCGTGCATTTCTGACTTCAATTGACCACCATACTTGAAAACGGGATTCAGGCGACGGTTGAAAATAGCCAAAATTGACCTGCTTTTCTGAGGGCGGCGGGTGACTTATAAAAATCACCGCCTCTCACAATCAGTTAAGGTGTCTCTTGCGATAAATAAAAATGCAGTAATCGCATCAGATGCGTTTAATTATTGTTTTACAAAGTTACCCCACCCACCTATTTTTGGCCAGAAATTTAAACACGACTGAATTTGTTGGAATTGTTTTCATGAAAACATGAGGCACAGAGACTTTGTTATGTCTTGTTCTATCACTTGTAACACCACACCATTTCATGAAAATGATTCCAAAGCGGGGTCATAACCACCTCAAATTTGCGCTGCAGATGTCCGCAAAATACCTTAAATTCTGACGCGAAACCGTACCGGCGAGACAGCATAGCATGCGCCATTTTCCAAGATGTCAAAATCAACCTAACATTCAGTTTCGTAGAATTATGAAATACTCTAAAAGATACACCTAGTCAAGCCTCCCAAAGTCAAGAAATATTCATAAACCTATTTTTCTCGACACACTGGTGTAGTAAATTATTTTCATGGAGACGTACTTTAATAGGATCTCATTTGTATAATACATTGTACTTAGTCTAGGGTATTATACATTTGTAATACATAGTCAGTTTTATTATATGTACACAAGGAAATTCCATTTACTCACGTTTTCTCCTTCGTTAATTCTTCCCGTAGATCTTTCAGTTCATTCTGGTTGTTCAGTCTGTACATACAAATATATTGACCGCTGTGACTGGAGAAATGGGGCTTATGGGATTCATGACCAGTGTAGATCCAGATCAAATGGCACACTCATGTGGCATGATACCAATCTATACTGATCTGGATATACGTTGGTTGCAAAACCTATAATCCCAATGTCTCCAGTCACAGCCACATTTCAGTTTAACCTCTAAATATCCCTCACAATCTATTCCATGCTATAATGGACTGTTCTAAATTTCACATCATAGTAATTAGTATATAGTTTCTCATGTGTTTCAAAAATGTAGACTATATATGTGTAATAATATACAGTTATGTTCGCATTAAATAAATATCTCATTGATAGCCTATTATTCACTGGCAGACAGAAGGTACACAACGTTAGTATGTTAGTAGTATCAGTGATGTTATAGAGATACGGATGTACATATTATCAGTAGTGAAGGAGTTCCAATGTCCTGAACATTCAGCGAATAATCGGGAGGTCAGCTGACACAGGGTCGGTAGTGAAGTATATAGAAAAACACCTTTTTAAAGCCGCCCACTGTCCCGTGAGACCTTAGACATGCCAATGGCGGTAATGGCACTGTTGTGTTGTTGTTACTGCACTGTTTATTTGAAATCCAGCCGCTGAGTTTTGAATTTGAATTCCGTAGAACGAGCTAATTGAAATCGTTAGAACGAATTTGAATGCGTTAGAACGCAACAATGGAATGCGTTAGAACGAATTGGAATGCGTTCGAACGAATTCGAATTCGTTAGAACGAAATAATTGAAATCGTTAGAACGAATTCGAATGCGTTAGAACGCAATACTTGAATGCGTTAGAACGAATTGGAATGAGTTAGAACGAACTGGAATGCGTTAGAACGAAATAATTGAATCGTTAGAACGAATTTGAATGCGTTAAAACGCAATAATTGAAATCGTTAGAACGAATTCGAATGCGTTAGAAAGAATTAATTCATTAGAACTAAATAATTGAAATCGTTAGAACGAATTCGAATGCGTTAGAACGAATTCGAATTCATTAGAACGAAATAATTGAAATCGTTAGAACGAATTCGAATGCGTCAGAACGAATTGGAATTCGTTAGAACGAATTGGAATGCGTTCTAACGAAATAATAAAATTTGTCAGAACATTTTTTTTCTCTTCTCATGTCCCTTATAAGGCTCCGTAGATATCCGCGCGACAGCATACGTATATATTTTGAAAATGGAATGCATAGTTGTTAAAATCGAAAGTGGTCAACAGAACATTCCGAGCAAAATTATCCATTACTGTGTATTTTTATATTTGTGTGGGTTTGAATTTTTATGCCACCGGGTTTCGAAGAAACGGGTGGCATATAGTGTTTGGACCGTCCGTCTGTCTGTCTGTCTGTCTGTCCGTCTGTCCGTCCGTCCGTCACACTTTTCGGTTAACCAATTTGTCACAGTTTCTCAAATATGCTGCAGGTGGCATCCGCGTTCGACAGACGCATTTCTTGTTGATAATGGTTTACCATTTGAATTTTTCTTTTCATAAACCTGCAATATGTATACATCAATGTCGGGAAAATGTGGAGATGTAAGGGAAGAAAAGGACTCGGAAAGGGGTGCGCGAAACGCCACAGGAAAGTGTTGCGTGATAACATCCAGTATCACAAAGCCAGCTATCCGTCGTTTGGGTCACCGAGGTGAATTGAATTTGAAGCGAATCTCTGCCCAGTAGCCTATTTCACCAACATTGAAAAGTATACTTATCTAGCAAAGTATACTTTGAGGGAGAAATTTTCAATTTAAGGATAAATTTATTAATTTTTATTATACTGAATTTATTACATTATCACAGCCATTTTGGCTGTGATAATGTAATCAAATCAGTATAATTATTCTGCATACTTTTAATCATCAAATTATGCAGTCGTTAGTTCTATATGAAATAATGCATTTTGGGAAAAATAAATGATTACTCCCTCGAAGTATACTTTGCTAGAAAAGCATACTTGCACTGTCGATGAAATAGGCTACTGATCTACGAAGAGACCCATTGTGTCCTCAAGGTTTTCCTCGAGAATGTAATCCGTGATATAATCACTTACACCGAGCACGCCAAGAGGAAGAATGTAACCGCCCCTGTTGAACCTTATATGTCACAGAAACGGATATATCACACGTGTGATATATTCGTGTGAATGCGTCACACATGGTGAAGAATACGTACGAATACATCACACAAATGTGTGACGTTTACGTTTGGCATCACTACCCCTTGCTACAAAAACGAATGTGTCACATATTACAAAACTGGAACAAAAATTAATAAAATATTGTCCAGACGAATATGTCACATGAACATTCGAATGGGGGATAACAATACAATAAAACAGAATAGAGCAGGCATATTCGCCGGGTTATTTGAAAGTCATGACACGCATGCCGACAAGGTAAATGTAAATGCTTTGATTTAACGACGACACTGGCTCGATGACCATGCATGTCGATACCGACTATTTAAGTCCCCGTCCGATAGGACTAGGCTATCACAAATGTGTCTTTTCTTGCCCAAGGACACGCCGAATCGACCAGTGGCCTCGGGGTCTCCCGATCCGGAATCCGATGCTCTACCCACTGAGCTATTCCAGCTGATTTCAGACAGCACTAGGGGCGTATCATGTTATGGCGCTCATCGTCTGTCCGTCTGTTAGCGATTTGGTTTGCGCTCAAAATAATATTGACATAGGATCCTCAAACTTGGTATGCAGGTCAGTAACGACCAGTGTATGACCAATTTAACTTGAATACAGTGTGTCAAAGGTCAGAATCGCGGTGACTTTAGACAATAAAACAGTTGCAGCTCTATAACCCGAGAACGCCATGACCTAGGATGCCAAGTATTGGTTTTCAAGTTAGTCATGACCAGCATATTACCCCTATTGATTTGAGGTCAATAGGTCATAGGTCAAGGTCGCGGGGTGACCTTGGACACTAAAAGGAGTTCGGCTCAGTAACTCAAGAACAGTTGGTGCCAGAATGCTCAAACTTTTGATCTTGAGGCCACTATGCACATGGTGGCATCACTGCGTGTCTTTTTGAGAAGGGGGGGGGGGGGCTTATATGTTTGACAAACAACTGTTGTTAAACGAATATGCACTTGTATTCATTAATACCCTTTCAACACCAAGTTACTGAGATGGAATCTTCCATGTTATATTTCAGACTATTCCATTAACCATCAGATGTTCATTATAAATGTAAAACATTTTACATTTTGTTGTCAGGTATTGGCGGTAAATATAGAAAATGTTGTCACAAACAGTGCAGATCCTGATCAGACTGTGTGGATGCATATGCTGATCGGAATCTACAACTGGTCGGAAAGTGGGTGGCAGGTGGAAGCATGCGATGGGTAATTTAAAGGCAAAATAAACATTCATTCACCATTACCCCACGTATTGATTGACATTATTATACATTTTATATCAGACGTAAATTTCCACATTTATATCAGGGCGATAACCGTGTTTCCTTAAAATGTTAACGGACATTACTATTTAACGATCGGGATTCAACATTAACGTTGACATTATTGTATGTGAGAGTTGAATCTGGTTACACCCCTTATATGTATAATACGAGTATACGTAATCCTATTACTTTAGGGGAAGGAAGGTGGCTTTAGTGTGACTTTAGTGTGGTATGGACCTGCCACCATGTCAGGTTATTCTAATTCCAGGGCTGAAGATAATATTTTTTAAATATTCCGTTCTGATTTTTGGATCCCCCACCCACCACCCCAATGCAACAAGTTAAATGAGGGATCGAACCCATTGACCCTACCTTAAATGACCTTAGCTGTTGATATGCCGTTACACATCAATACATCACATCACTGGTCGCAAAACCCATAAGCCCTATTCCTCCAGTCAAAGCCACATATCTTATATAATGGCAAATTAAGCCTACTTGACTATCGCGCGATTTATTGGTGTACAAATGGCGGCACGCTTCGTAGCATGCACTTTGCGTATCTCATTATAGATCAAAACATAACTTCCTGCTAAAAAGTATGTGCTGTTTGTTAGAGGTACACTCAGTAGGCACAAAACTGTTCTCAATATGAATTAAATAAGTACATAAGTGTGTCACTATTCCACCAGTTCTAAAAAATACGAGTGCTTTTATTATCTTATATTTAAGGGTAGCAATTGGCTCGATGACCTTCCAAACCCGGCATTTGAGCCCAAAAATGGCAAGACCAATGACCGTTTGTCCGTTTGTTTCCGAATTTACAAATATCTGCCATACAGTCGATATATGTGCATTAAATGAATGAGGCAATGAGGCGGTTAATTTAAGCTAGCTTGTTCATTCTCCTATCGCACGAAGCATAATACCGTGAAAAAGACTGAGTGTGAGTGCCTTTTTCACGGTCTTACAAAAATACATTAGGTCATGCCTTTTGTATTTGTATATTTACGTAAAACCTAATAAGCATATGTCACTTTTAAATGACACCCATCTTATGATAGTGATGATGCATTCCGCAAGGTCACAGTTTAAACGGGCATGCATGCATTCGAAGGTAAAATATGTCTGAAAATTATGCCATAATCTGTGTAAATAGTACTAATACCTGCACCCCCCCCCCCCACCCCCCGCATCGACCCCCCCCCCCCGCCCCCCACCCCCGAAAATAGAGGGGCTTTAAATAATTATGCTGTTAAATCCAGTAAATGTCCCGGTAAAATACCCCGCAGTGCAGGGCCATTTGGTAGGTGAACGTCGCAGCACATTTTAGCAACAGTTAAAGAACCTGTAATGTCACCGCAGTGCGGGACATCATCAGCGGTTAAAGCACCGGTGCATGCCCAATAAGCCCGGATAAAGCCCCGCTACTCACCTGGAGGGGAGTGGTGCGGGAATATACATTGACTGATGATAAAATATGCTTTTAAAAGCTAAAGCTGATCTCATTTTAATCATATAAATAGAACACCCAATGATTGGAACATTATTATATATGTAAAGTGTATTGGACATGTAAATATTGAACAGGCGAAACTGACCATCGGTTAACAATTTGTGCCATAATGTTTTATATTTAGTTACTATTATCATAGAAGTGTACATTTCATGCGATAGACTCTATATCACAGACATGGAGATTAAAAAGTAATATAGGAAGAGGCCCAAATGGGCCTGTTTCGCTCACCTGAAATTATTATCCAAATTATAATGTAAGTCAGAACTGGTCCAGACTGTCTATTACATGTATATATACCATCAAAATTGTTCTGTCCACCATAGTAATAGTTTTCTTGAGACATAAAAATTGAGAACAATGTAAACAATATAATGGTTATAAAACAGCATTAACAAATGTGATGCAGAACAAATACGAATAAATGATAAACGGTATATATAACAGACAGTCCGATGCACAAGGAAAATACGCTTGAAATCACTAATAAACTTTCGGCGGGATGTCATCTTAAATTATCTAATCATTCGATGTCGACCAAAAATGCTCCAGAGTGATCGTCTTGTCGATACCTTTGAGTTGATATATGACATGACCATAAACGGTAAAATCTGAAATTTGATCCCTACTTGACCCCTCCGGCCCGCCCTTTCTTGACACAGGGGCCACCATTTGAACAAATCTGAAACAGCGTTAACTATCGATCATTCCTACCAAGTGTCATCGAAATCCATTAATAAAACATCTGTTATGCTTCTAACTAGAAACACAATTGCTACCCCGCTCCATACCTCTCGCGAGGGTAGCGATTTAACACCATCTCTTTAATGTAACGCATGGAAGAGTGATTTTTTACAATCGGTTATCCGGCGTATTTGATATGTTAGCGATATAAAACTGTCAAAGCTGTATCAATAAAGTATTAATAAAGAACATACACATGAATAAATTGGTTATTTTAACATGTCAAGGTGTTTATCTGTCATTTACATGTATATCTTGTAAATATGAAAGCTTCATTTCGTTATGTTGAATGTTGAACAACTAGAGAAAAGATGGCTTCCATGGGAACATGATTTCCCTGTTCTATTATTTTTGGCAATTTACTGGTTCTACATCAAAGATTATTTGTTTATAGGTATAAAATATACAGTTTACTAAATGTTGACCTACATGCAACAGGTTCGGGTATGCACCTCCGTTGCTCACATTTTTTTGAATGGGTCAAACTGTAGCCGTAGATACATGTAACATATCGGAGGCGAGTTATTGTAGCTAGCTTCTAACTAGTAATATGGATTGTTATCAGGCTACTTGTGTGTGGTATTTCATCAGGAGCTACACTGGTCACGAATCCCATAAGCCCCATTTCTCCAGCCACAGCCACAGTCACACATTATACTGCATATCACATATGACTTATGTCTATAGGGGATCGTAGCTAGTTATTTCCCTTTGCAAATCTATTTATAGAGATCCGGCTACGTACGACTAAAATGTTCGTAAGTGCAAAATTATGTAAATGTAAATTATGTAAAATTATGTAAATTTAACAGTAACAGTGATTTCTCGTAAACAATTATTGGATTTGCATTTATTGAGCATAGGCTGCAGCCTATGTTCACTAAATGTAAATCCATCAATTGAAATTTCCAGACGATCCTAAATTTGCACTTAAGAATATTTTAGTCCTTTGGTTTATATTATTTTAGCGTTTATTTCTTACTGAATAAGTTGCAAAAATAAAGACTACACACAGGGTAGACTCAGATCGGACTGCGCATATGTGCAGTCTGATCTGGGTCTACACTGATTGCAATACAATTAATAAGTGTGTACATATGAATCCGGAAAATAATGCAGTTCCGGCTCAGATTGCGCAGATATGTAGGATGATCTCATTCTGGACCAACACTAGTCGAAATCAATAATAATGGCTTCTTTACACAACAATTCATGCGATATAACAAGCAATTAGGCTTTCTACAAATACATTCAAAGGGAATTAACCACCTACGATCCCCCTTTATAAGCCATTTTCTATCACGGAAGATCATACATTATCAAGGTGCATGATCACGTGGTTACAACAACAACAACGTCGCCCACTCCAAAGTAAGTATTATCTGATATTTTCCTTAATATGCAACGGATTTTGATGAAATATGGCGCAGCAAACGCGTCTTCATGCGCTACATTTGGTGGTCCAGGAAGTTTGGCACATACTTATGTCGTTTTTTGCGAAGACTCGATTTTCGTGTCGGAGACACGAAAATAGATTCTTCTCAAAAACGACAGAAGTTTTGATGCGCCATATTTCATCAAAATCCGTAATAAGGACACTATAAAAGAATACGTACTTTGAATCAGATGGATTCTGGAAATGTCAATACTTGTGTTGTTGTTAGTACCACGTGATCATACACCTTGATTATAGATATCTTCACAAACAACATTGATATGACTCGCGATGAAAAAGTATTTACTGACTGTTCCACGTTTTGCTGCCGACGAAAGTTTGGCTATTAAACACTTTAAATCTAAAAAATATTTAAAAGTAAGTACAGTCGAACCTCCCCGAACGGCCACCTCTCTACAACAGCCACCTCTCTGTAACAGCCGCTATTTTATATCCCAAATGGATGATTTTATCTATATCTAACCCTTACACTGCTGAGCATGAACATTGTCGTTTGATGTTGATTTTGCATTCTTTCTCAATAAAAACATGTTTTGACAGCATTTTAGAATCATTTCCATTGGAAATGATTCTAAAATGCTGTCAAAACATGTTTTTATTGAGAATTATTGAAGAAAATAAATACATCAGACGATAAAATTGTATTCAGCATTAACCTCTCTACAAGAGCCACCTCTCTATAACAGCCAATTTTGCCTCTTCCCATGGGTGGCTGTTGTAGAGAGGTTGCACTGTACTTTTGTATAAATAACAAAAAAGTCACCCTTCCCCAAAAAAAGTTAACACTATATGTGTGCACTATATAATAACGAATGTCTATACACATAGAGGCGTCGCCAGAGGTGGGTAGGTGGGGGCCGTAGGAGTCATCTTTTAATTCCACACTCTAGTCTCCTTTTACATGTGCCTACCCATATATACATGTACAGTCGAACCTCCCTGAACTGCCACCTCTCTACAACAACACCCTCTCTGTAACAGCCACTATTTTATATCCCAAATAGATGATGTCTTCTATATTTAGACTGCTGAGCACAAACATTGTCGTCTGCTTTTGCTTTATATTTTGCCTTAATTCTCAATAAAAACATGGTTTGGCAGCACTTTACAATCATTTCCATTGGAAATGATTCTAAAATGCTGTCAAAGCATGTTTTTTATGAGAATAATGGCGGAATAAAATAAATAAACACAGACGACAAAATTTAATTCAGCATTAACCTCCCTACAACAGCCACCCCTCTACAACAGCCAATTTTGTGTCTTCCCATGGGTGGCTGTTGTAGAGAGGTTGCACTGTAGTTTATTGTTAAGAATGTAGACCCAGAACAACATGCACGGATGCGCAATTTGGTCTCTGTCTAAACTGGTCGAAAATATAGCACATATATGAGCGCCGCTGTGCGATTTCCAACGTTAGGCTCAAAATAACGTTACGTCGGAAATCCTGGTTGTTTGACGTCACCATGTGGAGCAGACGACGTTTCAGAATAGAGTCGCTTACCGTCTAACGTTAATTTATGTGACAAACTTAGCTGGGAAACTGAGAGTCCACAATTTCGATCTAAGTAGAAACTTTGCATATAGTTTGATTATTGATGTTTGTATGTTTGCTGGAAGTTGGGTGGATGACAGAAATGTATGATAGGTTTGAGTAATATGTTTAGCAACGTTGTCAAAAATGGATTACTGTGGAAGTATGGAGGGACTGACGTGCTTACGCATTGACGAATAGTGACCTGCTTTGTCCGATCCGCTTTGTCCGACCTTCTACATTGCAATCAATGTCATCAGGAACAGAAACGTGACAATACAAATCACCATACCATACACTGTTACTGGGATAACATATATTAAGAAATTCAATGCGATGTTTGAAGTAAATACATCGAAACTGATGCATTAGTGAAATTAGAAACTGAAACATGAAACCGGTTGACTGCTTTGTTGTATATCACAGTATTTTTTGTCACGTCATGCAACATCAAATGAACTCACGTGACATAGTCTGGTGATGTAATAGAATATGCCCTTGATACATCAGGTGACGATGCAATCACCGACGTGACTCACTGTGGCTGGTTACAATACAACCCTTATTGTCTGGGCGGCTACGTGTATCGAGTCTAGAACATATATATGGCCACACAGCTAACAACATGAAGAGCTCATGCACAGTGAGGCAGGTAACTGTAACCTCAATTTTGTTACATCCTGATATCAATACATATAATTTGCACGTAGCAGCAAGATGTTGATGATTTATCAAAATTTAAGATATATCCACAATAATTGTACTTGGTTGCATACATCTGCTCCAAACATACATGTGGCACCAACACAATATAATTGTTTGCTATGCCCCTGGATATGGTACAACCGTACCAATAGTATAAGATAATATGATCTGCTCTTTATATATGCAATGTACCAATATTATGCGTATGTGATATTTATACGAGTATTATATATATACATGCATATGAAGTTTCAAGTCAATGAGTGAAGTGGTTGAGGAGATGTAACATACGTAACATCTTTAACGTAAAGTTTACAAAACTTTAACGCAAACTTCTAAGACATTTGACCTTGACCTTGGGCATGTGGGCGGCATGGGTGTTGCGCACAGTGAATATTTGGAGAATGGTAAACATGCATATTAAGTTTCAAGTCAATGATTGAAGCGGTTGTAGACGGCCCGCCAAGGCCAATAAAAGGCCTCCAATAAAGTTTTGATGGCATGTTTTGTTATAAATGGGTACCCATGCTGATCAACTTATGATATGTAAGCTGTTGGATAGAGTTAATGAAATTTAAAATAAAAAAAGAACAGAAACAAATACAACTTATTTTCAATGTATTTTAAATCTTAATTACTTAATTGTTATGTTATGAAAATGTAATGTTTATAATATACAAATTTATTTATTTTATTTTAAAGACTAGAATAATAGATTTATAATGTAGTTTTACAGGTACCTGGTCCATTCGTAACCATACCATTTCGTACCCATACCATTTCGTATCCGGTTTGGTATCCGGTTTGGTCATTTCGTTTTCTTTTTTACGTTCAACGTGGCTGGCATCTATATAGTTTAGTTTAGTCAAATTCCAGGAGTTTGTGTTAATATTAATGTATCCGTTTTTATTTGGGATTCTGTTTATGCATGGTAAAACATTGTAGAAAACGCGATAATTGTCATTTCCATTTACAGCCGCGACAGCCGCGTACCGCCCGCACACACCCGCGTTCTCTACATCTGGCCCACTGGGACAAAGCTTTCATGTCCCGAACTGGCTCCGTACATTTGTTTAATGTCAAATTGCGTACACTACCCTTTGTTTAATAGTAACTTGCACCATTATATTTCTCACATTTATGTGTACGCTCTGCTTTATTTTAAATTCCATTTTTCAATTATATTTTCTACTATCTCCTTATCTGGAGAACTGGATGCCATATGCTACATGTGAATTGTGGAACATAATACAGTGTATGTACTTCATCACAAATAAAGGTACCGATATTTTATAATGCAATTTTATGAACTATTAAATTAAGTGATTCCGCATAGACAGTGCATAGAAATTTGAACCGTTATGTTTCTCTGCAATTTATGATGACGTCGACGACATTGCGTTTGCGTAAAAAACTTACGCCAACACGTGTGTTGTTTGTGACGTCATAGCAACTTAACTAGATGGAATATTTACAAAATTCAATGTTTTTGGGAACTACATTGTCTGTGCTACAAAAAAAGTGTCAAAAAGTAAAGATGTGAATTCGGACCCTATGGTTGGAAATTGCACAGCAGAGCTCATATAAATATTACATGTGTTAGAACCTATCGAAGAATAAAACATTTAAACTTTATTTATTTTACAACGATTACAAACAAACACTTATACAAATGCTTTCGTTGGCACGCATGAAGGCGTAATGGCGGTCATTAACGTGGGAGTAAACCGGAGTACCCGGAGGAAACCCACTTGTCCGACCACCTCACATACTGCCCCGACCGAGGATCGAACCCGGGAGAACCATTGGTGAGAAGCACGCTTTTTACCGATTGCGCTAACCGGACAACCAGACAAGGGTTTATGACAGCTTAAAACACGGTTTGAGCTCAAACCCCACGTTTACACTTTCCAAACACTAGTTTAGGCTCGCAAAATGCACAATAATTCACTAAACTCCATGGTTTAGGCTCCCAAACCCAAGTTTGAGCAATTATTGTGCATTTGGCCAGAAACTGCCAAGATATGTGAGTGATCAAAGGTTCAAGGCAAACGTGTATAATTCGTTATTATTGATGCGTACATATACAAGGTGCATGATCACCTGGTTACAACAACAACAACGTCGTCCACTCCAAAGTTTCCTTAATATGCAACGGATTTTGATGAAATATGGCGCAGCAAACGCGTCTTCATGAGCTGCATTTGGCGGTAGTTCAGCACAGACTTGTGTCGTTTTTGCGAAGAATCGATGTCCGTGTCGATAGACACGGAAATCGATCCTTCGCAAAAACGACATAAGTTTGGACGAAGATACTGACAAAGACCACCAAATGCAGCGTAACAAGACGCGTTTGATGCGCCATATTTCAACAAAATCCGTTATGTAGTAAGGACAATATAAAAGAATACTAATTTGAATCAGATGGATTCTGGATGTTTCAGTACTTGTTGTTGTTGTTAGTACCACGTGATCATACACCTTGATGTATATAGATTGGCATATTTTTTATTCCGACTAGTTTCCACGATTAATATGAACGGTACATACATGTAAATCACTGCCTGCGCTAATCTTGCCAATATTTTTATTTACTTCAGAATACTTGAATATTGTTCTTGAAAGCAAGCAGCTTGAATCACCGAGTTGTGCAATATCTCAGGCCCAGTCACTAAAACTGCTTATTTTCGAGTTGAGAGTGCACATCGATGTTCAGAAACGTTGACATCTCAGTAAGATTACCGCAAGCAGTTGTGTAAGCAAGCCCGGAGTTCGAACCTGTGTCAGAAAAATGTTTCTGCAGTTCAGTCCTTATTCTTAGAAATCGTAAATTGTCGTCTCCTGTTGTTTTAATATTCGAGCGGTGGCGAAGAATTATGCAACCAACATTCAAATTTGAGGTCTTACAACGTTGATGCAAATGAGCTAACGTTGGTCGCAGCACATATTTTTCGGGTTGGACTTTTTAAAAACACGGGTATTACGCCATAAAAAATAGTTCTAACAACGTAGCTTGATCGCCTTTCCAGTGTGATAGATGTTTTGTTTGCTTGTTTGTGCTGATTTATGTGATTGGAATTGTTTCCATAGTCTAAGTATGCGACGATTAACCGCCATACTCGATTATTCGCGATTCATAACTCCATGCTTCGGTGCACGAATACAATATTGCGGTTTTCCAAAAATCTATTTTAGCTCATTGTTGTTGTTTTCTGCTGCTGTAACATTCCCGCACTTATTTTTCGCGAGACGCTTTGCACTCTAGATTAATTACTAGTCTATGTGTCATCCACAAACACATACTGCGAAGAATTTCAGGATGTTCAGTCATTTGATATTTTAAACGTTCAGCCCCATTATAGAACAGCTAGCGACGCCCATATATCGCACGCCAGTCGACTCACACTTACATAAAAGCAAGTCATTAACATTTAAATGTATACTAAGTATATCGGGCTGCATACACATATGCAGGGGCGTAGCCAGGGACAAATTTCTGACACGCACACATATCAAATGGTAGAACATTGGGTGAGCACGGCTCACTCGTCGACCTAGCGAAGTGAGGGAGAGTGCTAGGGGGGTCAGGGGGCATGCCCCCCCCCCCCCCCCCGGAGGCACCATTTGTTTGTAATCGACATGTACGTTTGATACAAAATGCGTTCTGTTCCAGACTCAATAGCAATCCACCCCACCCCACCACCCCCAAGATTTTATTGCATATTTCGAAAAATAAGCGTTTTTTATTGTAATTCTTTTATTTGTTCTCGTACGCACGTGCGTACGTGCGTACGTGCGTATGCCTGTCTACGCCACTGATATGAATAGTTGATAATATCAAACAGGACCTGAATCTATAATGAACGAATTTGAGACACGCCTTGTGATTTTGTACCAAAGAACATGTTATCTTCTGACGTAATTTATAGAAAATATCACAGTTTCTGGAAATCACATGGCGTGTCTCAATTTATGTTTGGAAATTTATGCAAATGGTACCCCATTATTACAACTTCACAGGGTTCGCTAAGGATGTATTATGATAAGTGTCTCACGTAATATACAAGTGTACGTCAATGTAGCTATATTTATGTAGAGGACAGCGTGCATCGGGATAGAACTTTGCAATTACTGTATCGGGGATTATATATATTAGAAACAAACAGGTAATTATTCTCCGTGTTCACGTATACTTTGAAGGAGTAATCATATATTTTTCCATTTCATTTATTTCATATAGAACTAACGACTGCATATATTTCATTATTAAAAGTATGCATAATTATTATACTGTATTTATTACATTATCACAGCCAAATGGCTGTGATAATGTAATAAATTCAGTATAATAAAAATTAATAAATTTATTCTTAAATTGAAAATTTCTCCTTCAAATTGTACTTAGCAAGATAAGTATGCTTTGCAATTTTGATGAAATCGACCACTCAGTAGGCACACAATGTTCTTTATAGGAATTCAATAAGAATATAATTGTGTCACTATTCCACCAGTTGTAAAACATAAGAGTGCCTGTTATACAGATATAATCATTTAGTAATTTTTTTTTTCTGATGATGACTCGCGGTGGTATCAGGCTATTTTCATATGCAACTGAGGCATGATATTTTTTAATTATTTACACTAATTAAATAATGAGGCATGATATTTTATAATTATTTATACTAATTAAATGCGTCATCTGAAAAAATAATATTTTCGACAGATTATAAAGTATGATCATTGCACATCAAAAAATAAATACAGAGAATAAACAGTAATATCCGTTAACATTTTAAGGAAACACGGTTATCGCCCCTGATACCAGTGTGAACAATTTACGTCTGGTATAAAATGTATAATACTGTCAATCAATACGTGGGGTAATGGTGAATTAATGTTTATTTGACCAGAAAATGCCTCAGATGATGTCTGATATAAATAACAGTTTGTGCCTACTGAGTGTGCAAGTACCGACAATAGCATGAAGCAGTGATGGTAAAATGTCTACTATTATAAGCGTGGTCTAACTTATTTATCACATCCTCATGTACATACCTTGCACACGAGCTGTGTTAATACAGAAACAACAACCGGAAATGTATCAAAGATGTGATAAGCCACAGTTAAATCACGGTTCGTCCGCCTGTACGAGGAGATAATCCGCGAGCTTTAGCGAGTGGATTATCGATCGTGCATGCGGACGAACGTGATCTAACTGTATTATCACATCCTCATGTCCATACATTGCCCATATGCTGTGTAAATGCAGAAGCAAACCTCGAAAATGTATAAAAGATGTGATAAGAGAGTATAACAGGTGTTTTGGTTTTCTGTTGTTTAGCAGACATGAATTCAAAATACATGTACGTACGCCACGGTGCTTTTGCATGGCTTTGTTGGCCACTCATTTCTTTGTTTACAAAGGCGTTGAATGTACTTTTTCTGAAACGCAACACAATTAAATTGAAAATTTCGTCTTCAAATTAATTATTCCCGACGAGAGGATACAGTGTATACATATACATGCACCAGTACTATTATGCTTACTGCCGGTATTTTTATCAGAACATTTTATAACAATTATACAATCATGTATGTCACATCGACACATTTTCCCGACATTGACAGGTTTATGTATAATTATATATTTGTTTTCAAATGGTAAACCCATTATCAAAAAATCAAACCCACACACATTTAAAAATACACAGTAATTGATCATTTTGCCCTGAACGTTCTGTTGGCCACTTTTGATTTTAACAACTATACCGTATACATTTCACTTACTAAATAAATACGCATGCTGTCACGGTCGCGCGGGCATCAGTCACGCAAATAAAAACATATGAAGGAATCTACAAAGTACGGTTGATAAATGCGTACATTTATAAAATTTCAAAAAACTTATATAAAAAAATCAGTACAGGCAGTAAATTCATAGACAGGATCGAGACGGGTAGCCCACACAATAACTTTTTTAAGCGGACAAACCTATATCTGCCCTCTCGGTGTGGGGGCAGTGACGCGGCGGTGGGCAGCCGAGGGAGTGTGTGTCAGCGCAGGAGTTCCCCTCCTACCTGCTAGTACGAGATACATGTACACAAGACCGTCCGTCAGTCATATTGGCTACACAGGAAAACGTTCCTCCCGCTTTCTGAGATGTAAATTTAATTCCGACAGTCGGGTATGGACAGTCGATTTTTAATTTAAAACTCCCTGGGGGTGTCCGACTACCCTCTAGAAACCATCGGGCGCTGAAGTCATTGATATGTGCAGCCATATAGGCCTATCCAAATTCTAACCAAATTCAGGTCATTCATTTCTACAGAAAATAGTTCATTTGTTTCAATCACAGACTGTTTCAATTTCAAACACCAGGAATGTCGTTTAATTGTTTGTGTTTGGTCATTGGTGAGTGACGTCATGTCTACATCAATAAATGACGTCACAATTAACTGTTACGTAAATAACGTCAATTAGATTATGAACTAAATTCTCAAATAATTACAATGTATCTTTCTGACGGTACATGTATGTGCATAATCTGTGATAGTTGGCGATAATAGCAAATTACGAAGTCACGTGTCGGCTAATTATAGATTTAACATTGATAGTGGTGCGTTTGGTTTGTTCACTACACATATCATAGTTTTATTCTGTTCAATGTTTGATAGTATACGTACTAACACTTGTAGATACATTTTGTGCAACTTATCAGCAAATACAGTTTACAGCAAGCACAATCAATGAGTCTATGAACACACATTTCTACTGTAGGCTGTTGTGTTGCATTGTACAAACGTCAGCGTTTCAATAACGTCATTTTCTCGATGACGTTACACTTTTTTCCTTGCGTGATTCACATGGTGCTACAAAAAATGAGATAAAACAAAAACAATGAAACATATTTGCATTTTCTGTTCAGCATATTGTTTTTGAAAGGTGTCCGCATCAAAAAATGAAAAAAAGTGCAAATTGAAAATGTTGTCATTAAGGCTGGTTTTCACAGAGCGCGGCCCATTTATTTGTATACATTAAGAAACTTTAACTTCAGTGTGTTGTTTATCCCGTCAACACAGTGCGTATGTGCCGTGAAACACAGTGCCGTGAAACATTTTTGACGGGATAAATAGAATAGTAGGTTAGTGCCGTGAATGGGAAAAATATCTGGCGCGGCACGGAAACGGGATGTGCTCGGCAGAGCCTCGCCCTTCCCGTTTCCTGAGCTTTGCTAGATATTTTTTCCCATTCACGGCACTAACCTACTATTCTCTATCTATTTTCCTTATTTCTGAACCAAAGTATATGTTGTGACCACTCATATGAACCGTCTCGGTGAGACGGTTCAAATGGTGGTCACTACATATACTTCTGATGAGAAATAAAGAAATTATTGAGCCTTGCCAGATATTTATTCCCATTCACGGCACTAACCTACTATTCTCTATATAGCAGAAATTAGTGCTAAGTCATGATTACATATTTGTATTTATAGAATACCAATCTAGTCATTTCATATCAAGTTTAAGCCTACGTCTGGAAACACATAGGAATTCCGCGGCTCGTCGATAATTTCCTAACCTTTTAGAGACGAGCTTGCTGGGGGGCGTTTCACTAAACTTCATGCGACTAAAATGTTCGCGTGCAGATTTAGAATAGTCTGTAAATTTCAATTGATGGGTTTACATTTATTCAGCATATGCTCAATAAATGTAAATCCAATAATTGTTTACAAGAAAACATTGTCAATTCGAAATTTACAGACTATCATAATTTTGCACTTACGAACATTTTAGTCGTTCGAAGTTTAGTGAAACGGCCCACTGGACTTGATATCAAAATACACTTATAAGCGAGCATGTTACTCAAGGTGCATGATCACGTGGTTATAACAACAACAACAGTGGCTGAAAGTGTTGAAATCTTGAAAGTATTATTTGATATTTTCCTTAATATGAAACGGATTTTGATGAAATATGACACGGAAATCGATTATTCGCAAACACGACAGAAGTTTGGGCGAACATACAGAGACCACCAAATGCAGCTTAACAAGACGCGTTTGATGCGCCATATTTCATAAAAATCCTTTACGTAATAAGGACACTATAAAAGAATATGTACTTTGAATCGGATGGATTCTGGAAATTTCAGTACGTGTTGTTGTTAGTACCACGTGATCATACACCTTGTTACTGTATTTATCAGGTAAGTTTGCATCTTTACCATGTTTGCACAGAATATATCACATTCGGTAACGTCATGTGACACCGTTCTACCAATGGCACACACTCTCTCTACTCTCTCTTCTCTCTCTCTCTCTCTCTCTCTCTCTCTCTCTCTCTCATATAATTGTATCGACATACTATAATGTATGGTAATTGCACATAAAATATAGAGAGAATAAATAGTTGTTTCCGCTAGCCGTTTAAGGAAGCACGGTTATCGCCCTTGGTCTAAAGAGTGGCAATTACGTTTGATACGTAAACTATAATAATGTCAATTAACACGTCCGGTAATAGCAAATGAAAGTTTATTTCTACAAAAAAATGTCAATGTAAAGAATGGAGTTAAAAAGTGGGTCCCTATATACAAGGGAAGTCTACGGAACCCCGCATGGGACATGGATTTATTTTTCGTTTCCTCAATTTAACAATTCGTTCCCTCAATATAGCAATTCTTTCCCTCGAATTGACAATTCGTTCCCTCAATTTAACAATTTGTTCCCTCGAATTAACAATTCACAATTCGTTCCCACGATATAACAATTCTGTTCCCACGTAATAACAACTGGTATATTGTGGGAACGAATTGTTATTTTGTGGGAACGAATTGTTAAATTGAGGGAACGAATTGTTAATTTTTTCGTTCCCACGACATAACAATTCGTTCCCTAAATTTAATAATTCGTTCCCTCGATATAACAATTCGTTCCCACGAATTAATAATTCGTTCCACGAAATAACAATTAGGTCCCTTGAATTAACAATTCGTCCCCACGAAATAACAATTCGTTCTCTCGAATTAACAATTAACAATTCGTTCCCACGATATAACAAAACTGTTCCCACGTAATAACAATTGTTATATCGTGGGAGCGAATTGTTATTTTGTGGGAACGAATTGTTAAATTGAGGGAACGAATTGTTAATTATTTCGTTCCCATGAAATAACAATTCGTTCCCCCAATTTAACAATTCGTTCTCTCGATATAACAATTCGTTCCCACGAATTAACAATTCGTTCCACGAAATAACAATTCGTTCCCTCGAATTGACGATTCGTTCCCACAAAATAACAATTCGTTCCCTCGAATTAACAATTCGTTCCCACGACATAACAAGTGTTATATCATGGGAACGAATTGTTATTTTGTGGGAACGAATTGTTAAATTTGAGGGAACGAATTGTTAATTATTGGGAACGAATTGTTATTTCGTGGGAACGAATTGTTATTTCGTGGGAACGAATTAATAAAAAAGAATTATACGTCCCCTGCAGGGCTCCGTAGATGTTTGACTCCATACATGATTAGCATTTGTTATTCGTCGTATCTCACAACAACAAATCACCACCATGCCATGCACATGTGATCGGTTCGGACCCACCAAAAGCGACTCGAGTTACAATAAATATGATTTATTAGCGTGCCACGCCGATTATCAACACTGATAATCTCAAAGTAAAATTTACTATACGTTTGGGCAAAAGTCAATCTGTTATAATGACACAAAATTACCGCCAATATTGCTAATATTAAACACAGTTTGTTGCGCATTCAATGACATTTTAACAGTTGGTGCACGACAGTACATATCATTAACACACATGTGGCGCAACATAACATCTGATTAACTGATTACAGTACAATAGTCTGATTATAGTACAATAGCTAATACGAAACATAACATCTGATTATCTGATTACATTACAATATGTTGCATTCTGTTGATGTAGGCCTCCGGCCAATAACATGTACAATCGAACAAATAATATCTAATATCTAATAGTATCTAATAGAATTACACTGCGTTGCGCCTGTTTAACAAATGGTAAATGTAAACGGAAATTGTGTAGATCGTTTCATAGTTACTGGAACCCATAAGCCTGTGAAAGTTACCCAAAGACTTGTTGGAATACATATGTTCTGGTAAGTGTGCCAATCTACTATCGTCGTATAATTTACAATAGAAAAAAAGTGTAGTATTCATCTTCCAGAACTTCTATATCAAGGTGCATGATCACGTGGTTATAACAACAACAACAGTGGCTGAAAGTGTTGAAATCTTGCCCACTCCAAAGTAAGTATTATTTGATATTTTCCTTAATATGAAACGGATTTTGATGAAATATGGCACAGCAAACTCATCTTTATGAGCTGCATTTGGTCGTCCAGGGAGTTCGGCACAGACATATGTCGTTTTTGCGAAGAATCGATTTCCGTGTCTACCGACACGGAAATCGATTCTTCGCAAAAACGACATAAGTTTGGGCCAAAGTACAGAGACCACCAAATGCAGCCTAACAAGACGCGTTTGGTGCGCCATATTTCATCAAAATGCGTTACGTAATAAGGACACTATAAAAGAATACGTACTTTGAATCGGATGGATTCTGGAAGTTTCAGTACTTGTTGTTGTTGTTGTTAGTACCACGTGATTATACACATTGTATATTTGTCTGCATCAGGCAATACTGACAAACTCGAAGTTCTCTCTGTATTCCAGCATGTCTTCCGACTTCTATGTTAAGTTTGTGATTAGAACATCTAAAGTTTGCCATCGCTTTTCTTAAGTGAATACATTTAGCACTGGTGTCGATATCGCTATGCCAATTGTGTTTACAACAATCAATAACACGCTGTTTAAATTGGTATAAAACATAGTTACGTCCCCTACATCTTGCGAACTCCATACAAATCCAAAACCGTATTGATATAAAAGATTTCTGATACGGGTGACCCAATTTATCCGCCCCATATCATCATGATCATTATGCGCTTTTAACATCAAGTAAAAATTACATTACTGCTGTCTGTTCCACGTTTTGCTGCCGACGAATATTTGGCCATTAAACACATTAAATCTAAACAATATTTAAAAGTAAGTACTTTTTCATCAATAACAAAAAAGTCACCCTCCCCAAAAAAATGTATTTGATGAACTTCCATAAAATATTGATTTTATTACGAAAAACGATTTTCCTATGGGAATTTAACATGGGGAGTCAATTTCCAAAACTTTTCGTTTTTTGATCTTGAAGGATAAAAAAACTCCGAAACCTGACGAGATAGCTTGAAAATTATGTAATTAAGAAAGCAAAAGTTAGTTTATGAAAATTTGATCTCAAATGAAAAAAATATTTAAAACAAATATATGTTTAGCCCCCATAGGAAAATCGTTTTTTTCGCAATAAAATCAATATTTGATGAAATTTTATCAAATAATTTTGTTTGGGGAGGGTGACTTTTTTGTTATTGCTAAACAAGTACTTAAATATTTGTTACATTTAATGTGTTAATGGCCAAAAGTTGGTCGGCAGCAAAACGTGGAACAGACAGTAGGATACCGATGGTTTGGCATTTGCATAAGACGACACCAGTACGATATGCATTTGGAAATTTGTGTGATACAAGATGGATATCTACCATAATCTCCGAGTGCCATATAATCATTTACAGTTCGAAATACCCCCAAACATGATTTACAAACTATTGTATATACTTGTCCGAATTAATACAATAGCATATCAGATGAAGCAGACTCATGGCGTAAACTAACATGTTTAAATTCGTATGTCTTAAAAAGCGTTTAAAAATATATTCTTACAATTGGTCGTATGTTGAATCGTAAACACAAAATAGTCATTTTGTAATACCCGGGGGCCGTTTCACTACACATTGTACGACTAAAATGTTCGTAAGTGCAACATTATGATAGTCTGTAAATTTCACATTAACCGTTCAACCCTAAGTAACTGTAATGGACTGTGATATGCTAATTTTCCGACCAATCCAATCGTCACAAAATGATTTTCAGATTAGTCCATTTATGAAAAGGGGGTGTTTATGTTACTTGCAAAAAGTGTAGATCCTGATGAGACGGCTCGTTACGAGCCGGCTCATCTGGATCTGCACTGTTTGCATACCCCGTTATAGCGGGGTATGCAAATGGTTAATAATGTTTTCTTGTAAACATGTGTTATATCCATCAATTGAAATTCACAGACCATCCTAAATTTGCACCTACGAACATTTTAGTCGTAAGAAATTTAGTGAAACGGTCACCAGGAACATAAATTGTTTGGTTATAAACATGGTTGTAAACCATATTGTAAACAAGAACAATTATAACATGAATGATCATGTTATAAAAGAACGCTTTGAGTGTATGTTATTATTATTGAGGCCAACTACATGTTTGCAAGTAGCATGTAAAGTACTAGATATCAGGGTATGGGATCAGTGGTTTCCGAACCTGTTTTTCCGACGTGACGTATTCTGTGACGTCATTTTTACAGTAAATTTTCTTGAAACTTTTCCAAGCAAACGGACGGATTTCGATGATATGTATCACACCATAGAAGTGACATACCGGTTCGATGATATGTATGACACCATACATTCACGTTCTTTAGATTTATATTCACATCCATGGTAACCGATTCTTCGTCAAAACCAGAAAATTGTTAGATTAAAGCAAACTATACCATAATGCAAGAACTGGCATCATTAAACGAAGCTAATCCCCTCGCACTGGCATCATTAAACGAAGCTAATCTCCTCGCTGGCAGCCTTGATAATAAAAAAAGTACTCCGTGACCTTGGGCGGCGTCGAACGTGGGTCATATGAGTCTACTCATATGCTAAACCATGCTCCATCCATACACACATTATGGTCAAATAATATCAAAATCGTGGAAGCAGTTCACAAGTTATTGAAAAATGAAATGTGTTACTAGCGTACGTACATACGTACGCAGTACATGGACTAACGATATACCAGCTCTTGCCTATCGGCGAGGGTACTAATTGGCAACCTGTTAAGCATTACTGCGTTATGTTTCATTAAACTCTGTCTTTCCATTATAAAGATATTACATTCAACATCCTGCACCAACTTTAATTGACATGGCGCAATTTTAAATATTGCGCGGGCCCAATTTTCCCAATTTTAGTACTTTCCCCTAACAAAAAAACCCGACATCTAGTCGTACGCTGACTGAGCCGCGATCTATAAACTTACCCAGGGAGATTACATTGCAAAACTAGTGTAACGCGTCCACTGGCGGTTTGTTTCGGTGAGTCCGCACAGTACAACTGTTCAACAGTCCGACTTGGCAACGCCACCTAGCGACTTATCACCGGCACTGCAGTGCATGATATAAAAATCCTAAAATCCATCAACTTCTAAAACTGGCGTTTTGAAGAAAGTCATGAAATATGCAATCTTAAATTCGATAAAATTGACGCAGTACAATTTGAACGACGTTATAAGCCAAAGATATGAGTGCCAGAAATAATCCACATTCAGACACATGAAAATGTTTTGCCATTTCTCCATTTCATTGTCGAAACTCCAGACGGTTTTACAGAATGTGAAAGCCATAGAAAATGTATACTGGATATAAAATACTCCTCACAAGCACCAATATGAACTTGTGAGTGAAATTCACGACAGGTCATACATTACGTCGAAACAGAAATCATTGCCTTGAAAAAGTCTGAGAAATATTACACACACACAAGTACACATTCAAACGGCTGTATGTCAAAAATTGTTCTGCGACTTTTGCACTGCAGTGGAGTATCCAGATTCATGCAGAGGGGGTGTGAATTGTGAATGGAGTTTGGAAGGGGGTGCGAGAACATACATTCAATTTCTTCCATTGTAGTGATTTTCACATATATATACAGGTAGTTAATTTCCCCAGAAAACGTAGGTTAAAGTAAAAAAATACACACCTGACCAAATGTTACGGGATGCAATTACACACCATGTCACTGGACTTTGTACTGTACACCCATGGTGAATCCATTGTGACAAGTGTTTTGTATGATGGTGTTTGTGAATGAGCTGATAAAGACAAGTGTGTGCCTTTGCACTTAATGACTGGGTGCCAGACATCCTTCAGCAAAGTTGCAAATCATGATTTGAATTGGGGTCCCATCTGTTTGGCACAAAGTGTTCTTTATAGGAATTTAAATATTAAATAAGTATAATTGTGTAACTATTCCAACAGTTTCAAAAATACGAGTGCCCGCTACACAGAAATATTCACTTAGTAATATTAGGTTTACTGATAGGTTGTATCATCGTGCTATTTTGATTGTAAATGAGCAGGTCATTTTTTAAAATTATTTATAAATCAAACTAAATGTGTCAACCTGAATTAAATATTTGTATTGACTTGGTTACAAAATATGATCAATTGCACATCAAAACAGAATAAATTAAGAGAAAAAAGAATAAATAGTTTTGTTTCCATTTAAACATTTTAAAGAGTCAATGTTATCGCCCCCTTGATATCAAATAGTGGCAATTCAAGCATTGCTTGATGTAAAAATAAGTAATAATTGTAAAAGTTTCAACATCCGGAGGTGATATTGATTTTTTTAAGAATTTTACCAAATTTGTCTTTACTAGACGGCCCATTCTTGGATTATGCGACAACCCCCTTTTCCTTTTTTAACTAAATATGAAAATGCTTCACCCACGCACCACAACTGTGAAGTCTGACCAGCGTCGGCCAAACGGTACATGAGAAGAAGACGAAATCTATAATTAAAGGATGACCTGTCAGCGGCCATCTTGTATGATGTATCATCCGATTTTGACAATACCCACGATACCTTCGATTTGATATATATCGGGACCATATTAGGTCAAATTTGAAATATCGCCATGTGCCAAATACAAAATCAATGCGTGAAAAAACAAAAGGAGAACACTGGAATATTAGTGAGGCAAGAGTTGTATGATAACTATACAAAAGGAATTCCAGTTATGCTCGGGACACAAAATCAGTACATGTATCCGAAAAAAACAAAAGAAATCAGTACATGTATGGTAAGATATGTTATTCTTGCTTTTAAGGACTAGAGCAAGTGAGCGGGGTCTCACACATACCCTCGGCCGTTAGCAAAGTCATTTGGCCTTGACCTTTGGCTGAAAGCCGTTAGGTGAGATATAGAATGAAAATATGGCTGTTGATAAAGAAGTATGTGACATTTCCAGTTGATCCAACATACGGTTGCAGATAAATTGTGTATAACAAACTTTAATGCAAATATTTCAAAACACAATTTGACCTTGGGCATGAAAGTCACATGTGTGGGCTATAAAATGAAAATATGGATGTTGATTGTTGATAGACAAATTTATGAAGTTTCAATTCAATCTGACTTACGGTTGCAGAGAAATTGTTTACTTAAAAACTTTTTTAACGCATATATTTCAAAACATTTAACGCAGTTTCAAAGTAATTTCACCTTCACTGTGTGCATGAAAGCCGTATGAGTGGGCTATAGAATGTTTGTTTAATGGTGTTTAACGGCCTATCAACAGCTATGGTCTAATAATAATTCATCGAGAAAAATAAAGTCAGCCCTGAAATTAGAATAACCTGACCTGATGCCAGGTCCATACCACACCAAAGTCACTTGGCCCCTTCCCCTAAAAAAGGATTGCGAATAATCGTAATACTCACACAAGAGATATAACCAAGATTCAACTGTCACATACAAAATGCCAAAGACGATAGTGAGGGCCAAACCAGGTCTCCAGTCGGATTTCCGGTAAGGATGAATCGCGATTGTTAAATTACCCATCACATGCACCCACCAGGGCTATAGAAAGAAAATATTGATCTTCTAACTTCATAAAGAAGTATATATATGAAGTTTCAAGTCAACCCGACTTGCGGTTGCAGAGACATTGTGTACTTAAAAACTTTGACATGTTTGATGCAAATATTTCAAAACTTTAAGTAATTTGACCTTGTGCAGGAAAGCCACATCGGTGTGCTACAGTATAAAAATATGGATGACGATAAAGAAGTACATGAAGATTCAACTCAATGCGATTTACGGTTGCAGATATAATGGGTACCCAAAAACCTTTAACGCAAATCTTACGGATGGACGAAAATACAAAAACTATATACACCTCGACATACTTTGTATGCCTGGGTATGAATCATGATTGAAGGCACTGTGTTACAGATGATGCCTCAATATGTTGTTTGTCACATCATGCACTGCAAATGACCAATATCAACCAATTGCACCATTTCATTCGAAGTCAAATTTCGAAGTCGAAATTTATTGTACACATGTAATTTGTTACAAGTTTGACCATTGGGCATTGATTTCAATTATAATCATGATAATAGCACAAAAATACATCATTAATTCGTAAATTTTCGTTTCCCTTCGAAAGTCTACAAAAGTTTGTCTTTGGTCTATTCTGGTGTTTCAAGTAAAATCCTTTATTGCGAAGATAACTGAAACCATGTGAAACCAACCAAATATAGACTTTATAGACTGTGGACGTTAAACAGAAATTTATGAATCAAAGATTGAATGCAATACCTTAAATGTTAATCATTCTAGGTTGGCGGTAGGATTTTTAAATTTGCTCAAATATGTGTCTGTGACTGGAGGAATGGGGCTTATGGGATTTGCGACCAGTGTAGATACACATATCCGCACAGGATCTGCACTGTTCACCATTGCATTAATGAAATCTCCATCATGCTTCTAACAAGCCACATCATTATCAGGCTACAGGAGTGTACTATTTGATCAGGAGCTACACTGGTCACAAATCCCATAAACCACCTCCTGTCACAGCCAACGGTTAAAGTAACGGACCAATACCTATAAATACATTAAATATACCTAAAAGCATCAATAAGTGAAATAAAATAGGCTAAACAAATTATTTACTCCCATATATCACACATGGAGTAAATACATTTTGTTTAGCTTATTTTTCTCTCACTTATTGATGCTCTTAGGTATATTTAATGTATTTATAGGCCATGGTCCGTTACTTCAACCTGAGGTCACAGCCACATATGTGTAAAATCATAGTAAATATATTTCTGACCATTTCAATATCTAATCCTTCGAGTGTCACATAATCAGAAATGTACAAATGTCATTCTGTCCACCACAAGAATGAGTCACCGATTCAAAAAATATTGACAAATCTTAAAACTGCACAAGTCAGATTTGTGTGAATAAGATTCATTCTCAATTCCATCAACACAAGAAGTAACATGTCTTCACGACACATCCTTTCAACAGGTTGATTAGATGATTAGAGCAGAAATCAGAGTTAAGAACCACACAAACACTGCCGCTGGCATGGATGGTACTCCGGTTAAATGGTTAATTTTTTATAACTGAACTTGTCTTTCTCAAGCTCTTCCTCGAGGGTTATATTTTCAGATGTCGCTGATCTTAAGATGATGACAGTCTGTCATGGCGACACTATATTTTGCTTCGTGTAGGTCAGGAACTGGATCAGTTTCCCATTTCGCGAGTGTTTGGCAACTTGTTGCCCAGGTGGAGTTGTGTCTTCGGGCAGCGATTCTTCTGGTGGCCTTTGTCCTTCAACAGCAGAATGAGAAACAATTTCCGCCTTATCTGCTTCTCTGAAACCGCCCATATACTATCTCAATAGCCCTGCTGGTGTCTGCCTCGACTGCAGGGTGAAGTTGAAGAGGCTCGACGAATAATCCAGATGGCTAAGATCTGTAGACGGCTTCCCTGAAACAAACAATCAAACACTATTATGTACATGGTTAGCCTTTTATTGAATTTCTTACCAGTATTAACCATTACTCAGCAAATGACTCCGCAACTTTCCAACATGAAACAGTGCTTAGAGAACTACATCCCACCCGGGCATCAAACTCACAACACTTGGATAAATGTGGTAAGCGAGTAAGCCACATTGTTCATAGTTGTGAACAGTAACTCTTGAAATCTACAACCGTACTGTCCGTAGCAGAGTTACGTTTCCATTCATAGTCTTCCTCTGCAGAATAGTGAATAAGAGATCTGGTTCGCAAATTACATGTAGCAGCTAAAGTTGGGGTCCTATCCACAGGTTGAAGTAACGGACCGAGATATATATATGTGTGTATAGAGGGAGTAACAAAACTTTTTTTACTTTTTTAGCTTTTTGTTTCGTTTATGGACGCTTTTAGGCGTATTTAATGATATAGACCTCGGTCCATTACAATGTACTTCAAACCTGTGGTCCCATCTAGTAGGCATAACAGTTTGCCTATAAGAATTAAATAAGTGTATAATTGTGTAACTACGGTACATGTATTCCGCCAGTTTTAAAAATTACGAGTGCAGGCCCACTATACACATATAATCATTCAGTAATATTGATTTTACTGATAGTGACTCGCGGTGGTATCAGGCTATTTTGATATGCAAATGAGACATGACATTTTTAAATTATTTATACCCATTAAATGTGTCGCCCGAACAAATATTTTTATTGACACATTATAAAGTACGATCATAGTGCACAACAAAACTAAGCAGACAGAATATAGTTTCCATTAACCTTTAATGGAAAACACGGTTATCGCCCCTGATATCAGTGACGAAATTCACGTTTCATACAAAAAGAAAAAGTACATGTATATTTTCACGTACATGTACAAATGGGGGGAAAATCCCAAAATCAGAACTGAATATTTACAATAACAAAACTATATATACAGCGCTGAAATCAGAATAATCCTGGTCCGATACCAGGTCCTCGTCACACCAGAATCACTTGGCCCCTCCCAAAAGCAGTAGGATAAGTAATAATCTTACTACTTTTATAATGGGCAATAACCCAATTCAACTCCAAGGTAACAAAAGAGCCAAAGATAAAAATGTACTGAAGGGTCAAACCAGGCAAATAGTGATTCCTATATGGATGAACCACTACCGTTAATTTAAGTCGTCTCGTTCTCCCGACCACCACCCACGTAAAGTTTTGTATTACTTTTTATAATAGTTTTTTTTTCAGATGGAAAATATACAAATTAGGTCACAATTAACAACTAAAGTGTAAATCAGATCTGATTAGCTATTCTGTAGAGGAAGCCTACGTATATCATTTATTTGTTTGTTGGGGTCTAACGGCCTATCAACAGATGCGGTCATTTAAGGCCGGGTCAATGGTTTAGTAATAAATGCCATTACCTGTACAAGTACATGTTCAAGTACATGTACAAATGGGGGAAAATCCTAAAATCAGAAATTAATATTTACAATAAAAGAACTATATACTCAGCCCTGAAATCAGGATGATCCTGGTCTGATGCCAGGTCCTCGCCACACCAGAATCACATGGCCCCTCCCAAAAGCAGTAGGATCAGTAATAATCTTACTACTTCTATAATGGGCAATTACCCAATTCAACTCCCATGTAACAGAAAGAACGAAAGATGAAAACGTGCATGAGGGCCAAACCAGGCAAATCGTGATCCATACGTATTACTTTTATAATATTTTTTTTTCAGATGGAAAATATACAAATTGTGTCACAATTAACAACTAAAGTGTAAATCAGATCTGATTAGCTATTATGTAGAGGAAGCCTACATGTATGAATGGAATAGTAACTCTGCTACAGACGGTACTGGAGTAGATTGCAAGTTATTGTTCGCAACTACAATAACAGGTTCAATAATAATGAGACATCAGTGATTCGATATTTTATGTACATATTGGTGTCGTTTTTCTAGTTTCGATGTAGAACCAATAATTCATTAAACTGTGTTTATTCCATTGGGTGACAGTCCAGTTGTTACATTTATAACAGTATCCAAGCCAATTGTTCTCGTCATTTTTTTAATTTTATTTTCCACTCAAGGGACCAGGGAGGGTCTCAGAAATTGTAATTTCCGTTATGTACATTTACATGACGTAAATATAGCTTTACATTTACATTTTTTTTCTTTTCAATTTTCAACGGCATAAAACATACAACTGAAGGGGCATCTATTTAGAAAAGTGTCAAGAATATGGTAAGCTAATTGTATTAGTGCGAAACAGAGAAATTTAGTAGCAAGTCGTGGAATTTCTCATTTATGGCAACCCAACAACATGTATTTAATATGAATCAGTAAAGTTAAGCAAAACAAATAGCATGGCAACTAACAGAATGCCGTGTTTTTACCACATGTACCAAACATCGTATATACATGGTATTATACATAGTTTCTTTACTGAAAAAAAAATATTTCCTTATATTATTGTGTGATTTGTCAGTAAATTACACGGGACACCAGATGTAAATAAAATATAGAATCACTGACATACATATCTGTACATGTATCAAACCAATGAAAACTGACATTCTGATCTGCATATAAAAAATGTCATTTCGGCTAATTCTGCGCACCCCGGCTGGAATGCACAATTCACGTAATGTTTTGCCCAGCTTTTTAATTACGTCAGAATAAATTAATGTTGATTTTGGAATAAATCAGCTGATTAACGGTATACTAAGTCACAATTTTTATCCCATTCCGATAGTTTGGTAAAAAGTTATTCAGAACATGGTCAAAATGATTAGTGGTCCTGCTTACTAAATTAATAAGTCAACAACAGATCTAAAAAAAGTTTTAAAAAAAGCTTCATAAACCAATAATACACATGCAAATATACCGACATTGGTTATTATTTTATTCCCGTATTATTCGCAAAACTCAAGGACAAAATGGACTGATATTTTGATCAAATTTGGCTGGGTCTCCGCTAGGCGGATACAGATAATAGACGACAGATGAAATAGTAAAAGCCATCTGTTTAGCCGTGATTATCTTGGCTAAGAACTGCCTTGAATGTTCAGGTTTAAATTTAGACTGAATATGGACATTTTCACGAAAATTATTTATTAGGTGTGCAGAATTAACAGACACGATTGTAATCCCAACAAACATACAGTCTCCACCCCGCCCATATTTCGCGAGGTCACCCCAATGAAGCAAAGAAAGTCCCTCATCACCACCCCAGACCAAACATGGTACCCTGTGTACAAATAAATTTTAGGAAGCCCACCCACTGCAATACAAATACTTAATACAAATACTGCATTTCAATTTTTTTACTTGTTTGGTCACTGTTGTTTTATTTTTCTAAATCGTGTAAACACGTGACTTTCTGAAAACACTTGCTTAAGAAAATTAACAACATGAATAATCAGACATGTAAAATATTGGTGTGTGCAAAGCCACATACACGGTGGTGCGAAGCCAGGTACACTTACTTAATAGAAATACTGCACCGGCCTCTACATTCATGATATTTCGGGGAAAAGTCACCGCTGTGCAAATGCAGTGTACCTGGATTCGCACACCTCAATTTTTTACTTATTTCATCACTGTTGTTACAGTTTTTATAAACACATTTTACTCTCGTGGGGGGGGGGGGGAATGAAAGTAGTGTCTTTTTTAAGTGGCTAAAAGCCTATACTATATAGACAATAGATAACAGATAACAGATAACAGATAATAGCCTAAATAGATAATGAATTGACTTGTTGGACTGAAAACATATATTCAAAGTGAATCTACAAGTATCGAGGTGCCACAAACACACAGAGTCCGAGAGATGCACCATAAATTCGCTATTTAAACAACAATTGTGGAAACAACATTGGTCGCGAAAACCAATGACTCGGCACATGCACAGGCAATGTTGAATATCCCCCACCCACCCACTTGAATTCATGTTAGATTGAATACAATGGAATTATTTTAGTAGCCCTGTGGTTAAAAGTGCTGTCGAAGTCAGCACGATTCAAATATTGGTCAACAGTAATAAAGAAATAATTCCTACCTGAAACGAATGTTTCGTGTCTGGCAGCTGGTAGACTTTAAATGTAAGGTCAATTATTGATGCGTCTTGGCTGTCGCCGTATTGTCCTCTCAACTTTAGCAAATTTGCAGAAATGTACGTCTGTAGCATTCACAAATCGTCGAGTACACAATGAGTATCTGTATTTCCGTAATTAGAGCTTATCAACAATGAAGACAGCAATAATGACACGATGGCTTCGACCAGTACGTGTAATGGCAATATGACCAATCATTGTATTATTACGCGTTTGGCAGGACACGAAATATAGTATGACGTCACAATGAAAATAAAATCGCATTTAACAACAAATAGCTGACTTTTTAAACGTAAATTTGTTATTGGTTGGTATATTACATTAAAAAAAGTGTCCTGTGTCCAATAAATTGGACACATGACATATGGCGTTTAGTAAAAAGGTTCAAATATTGACTCTATATGTGCCGGACGTTCTAAATGAGGCTCCATACGGGATAATCTATTTAAACTAAATTTCATTGGGAAGCTATTTTTTTTGCAAATTACATGCGTATTATTATTTTAATATAACCTATCAATGTTTACAGGTGTTAGCATGTTTCAATATTGAACTAACATATAGCTTGTTGGTATTGGCACACTTTCATTTTACGAAGTTTCCCGCAGCGAACCCCATTCGGCCCATCGACCGATTGTAATTATAGAACGCCTGTAACTATTCACGAGAATATAGGCGTTCTATGAAAAAGGTACGAAAATAACATTACCGACTATCAGAATTACGTCAACGTAAAGTAAAGACTTATTTCAACGTGAATTAATTCATGATCCACAGCTGGACAGTACGGGAACTTATTGGCGCGAACGTCCGACGAAAAAAATACGTGCAGGTAGAGTCTAGAGACTTCATTTTCGCAGAACTTCGAATGATAAAAGTATTCGTACGAATATTTCAATGCATTTGCTTCGCATATTAACATGTTTCTCTAATGCTACCATTTTATACTTACAGGTTCATTTCATTAAATGCAGCACATCCACGAAAGATTTTCCAAAATCGGCTGTCAGAACAAATTGTATAGTGGATTTTAAGTTTGCACTTACGAACTTCTTAGTCGTACGAAGTTTAGTGAAACGGCCCCCAGGGTAGACTACGGAGCCCCCCAGGGGCCGGTTTCACTAACCTTCGTACGATAAAAAATGTTCGTACGAAGATTTCTATGAATTTGCTTCTCATAAAAATTGTGTATTTCTAGTGCTACAATATTGTACTTCTTAGTAGTACGAAGTTTAGTGAATCGGGCCCCAGCTACGTACATGTTAACTTTATGTCTAATTACTGGCGATGTGATTTCTGATACATGTAGCGATAAAATCCCCCCCCCTTTTTTTTTTTGGCACAGGAGGACAAAATCTCCCCGTCTAAAATCACAGGTAGGACATAATCCCCCCCCCATCAAAATTCAAGGTAGGAACCACCACCCCCCCCCCCCCCCCCCCCCCCTCCCCCCCCCCCCCCCCCCCCCAAGGCCCACCCCAGTACTTGTATTTTGCACAATAAACATCAAACATCAAGCACATGTAATGAAGTATTTTCAGTTGCACAATCAAGCAAGCACATTTAATAAAGTATGTTCAGTTGCACAATAAACGTAAAACAAGTATATGTATGTATCGTTTGTACATTTGTATGCTGATGTCGGTCCCAAACCATATTGTTTTAGTGAAGAATCGATTACCATTTCAAAGAATTATTCGTCAAAACGATACTAGGTAAATCCTGTAAAAATCGTTCATTTCTGTTTGTTTTAATAAAACGTAATCCTTAATCAACTACTTGAAAGAAATCAGGCAATTCAATTACCCTGATTAAAGAGGATTAGAGGGTGAAAGTTGAAAACCAATTAATGCAATTATTCTTTCGAAACATATTGATGCGGGGGGGGGAGGGGGGGGGGGGGGCATTATGTCCTACCTGTGATTTTGGACGGGGGGGGGGATATTGTCCTACCTGCATTTTAGACGGGGGGGGGGATTTTGTTCCCCTGTGTCAAAAATCAAGGGGGAGAATTCAACGGTTATTATTGTCGACATAAACAGAACCAGAGATTGGATCGGGGTGAATATCAGCGATATTGGGTTTGGTCTGTCATGTCGCCTGTGAATTGAAGGGGGCGTGTCCGCCATTCTATATCTGTATGTTGTGTGTGTTTAACTGCAGGTGGTGTGTGTCAACCTGGGACATAATAAGGAAGACTTTGTTAATAATGTTTCCTACAAATCGCCATTCGAGAGGTGCGAACAAACCTTCTTTTCAATCCAATATTGTGATAGTACTGCATGTGAAATTGGCTTGCCAGCCGCGAAAATTAACCTTTCTGCATTTGCAAAAATGTACGTAGATCTTATAAGGTTCGACCATGTCCAGCCGTGGGTAAACATCTGTCGTGGAACGAGGGAACTGTTTGAATGAGAAATGTAAGAATGAGCCTTCTTTTTATTTCGTGAAATTTGGTCCAATATTTATTTTATTACGAAAAATAGATTTGTCTGCGGTAATTTAACATTGGGGAAATGAGACGGAGAGGTGGGGGAGGAGGATCTAAGAAAACAAAAGTTAAATTTTGAAAATCGGTTAACAATTTCTGAAATTAGAAAAAAATCCCCGTGTTAAATCCCTATAGACATCTTCACTCTATGGGGTAAATAACATGGGGAAATATATTTGTTTCTGCAATAAAATCAATATTGGACCAAATTTCACGAAACAAAAAGAAGGCTCATTCAGACAGACATTAGTTATCAGCTAACGTGTTATGCTACAATGTATGGAAGGTAATATCCGCCATAATTATATTAGGCTTGATGCTTGCTTGCTGATGACATTCTAAGTTCTATCCGTCTTATTACAATTATATGTGGCTTGATGCTTGCTGACTGGTGCCATTACAACTTACTTTCATGCTATTGTATTCGTCATTCGTGGTTATGACATTTGAAATCTTCTTCGTTGTAGTCTAAATTGTATGTGCATTTGGCTTGATGCTTTATTCATTCGCACTGTTTCAATGCGTTTGTGTTGATTACATTCTAAGTAGCTTGATGCTTCAGTCTTAGTGACATCCCGAGTTCCATATTGATTATTGCATCGCTGTTTTGCCTTGCGTGTGTTACCTCGCTAAGCCACGCCCCTTGACAACAACAATTGCAACAGTAATTTGGGAACAACCATTATGACGCCAGGTGCGCTGCTAAAACTTAAAATAGTTCTCCTAAAATGATTTAATATGCTGGTACCCGTCCTACAATGCGTTGCTCTCTAAATTGGTTCCATGTCCCTAACGGTGTTGATGTAGGTTGATGCCGCCTTTTCTGTTGCGCCATGTTTTAGGTTAAAAGACACCAAATAGTTTTACTGTATAATTTAACCGAATCCCAGCCAGTCTTTCCTACTTTCACTATTCGTATGGATGTTGTGGGACCAACATCGTCATGTCCCCCAATATTGTTTACATTATTCGGCCACGGGAACTCTGTTTACATCATGTGACCAACAGGCTCAGTGTTTTCTTTTAAATGCTTCAAATATGCTGAAAACTGGTGTTAAAAAACACCCCAACAACTGGGTAGTAATGGATCAAGGTTTGCAAGCAAACTGTGTCTGTGATCTTAAAAAAACCGGACTATTGTTTATGCTGGACTACACGTTTGTATATTCAATTTCTCTAACTTAAACCTAGTGTGCTACATGCCAGGTTATAATATAGGTAGACATGTTTTTCTTATTCTTTCAATCTGACATTTTTCTGGCAAAATGAATATTGATTTACCATACCAGACGTACTAATTGACATTATTATATATATATCAAACGCGAAATGCCAGTTTGATATCAGGGTCGATAACCGGGTTTCCTACTATTTATTCCATTTATTTATTTTTTGATGTGCAATATCATACGTTATTATATGTCGATAAAAATAGTTATTCAGCATTTAGTTGAATATAATAATTTAAAAAACTGCATCATTTGCATATGGAACTAGCTTGATACCACCACGAGTCTCTATGAGTACATTAAAGATTATTAAATAATTATATCTGTGTAGCTGGCACTCGTAATTTTTAAAAGTGGTGGACTAGTTGCATTATACATTTATTTTAAATTCCATAAAGAAAAGATTGTACCTACTAGACGGGACCCCAGCTTCAACAATACTTAAATCTATATTTTAATTAGTCAAGATCCAGAGCAGAATGTGTGCAGGTTATTGGAAATTAGGTCCCACAACATCCATAAGCAAAATGAAAGTAGCAGAGAATAGCAAAATGTGTGGTAACGGGTTAGTTTTTTTAGCGAAAATCAAATGTGGTGACCCACCTTAGTTTGATCCCGGACGGTTATTGGTTTGCATCGGTAACAGGCCAGTTTGACAGGCAACCTGTGTAAGTTACCATATGTGTAACTTACTATAAAAATGTGATTGTTTTCTATTACGTACATATGTAATTTAATTATGAGGATACTGTATGTATAAAACACATTAGTAAGGCAAACACCATACATACATATGCAATTTAGTTAATATAGGTTAGAGAATAAACAAATGATGCGAACTCGTCAAGAGAGTAAAAGTAGTCCGGTATGAACAAAATCGTGCGGGTGTTTTGAGGTCACTGACACAGTTTGCTTGCAAATCTTGATCCATTACTACCCAGGTTCACTTGAGGAACATGTTGGTCATGTGATGTAAACAGAGTTTCCGTGGCCAAAACAAAATGTAAACAATATTGGGGGACATGACGATGTTGGATTTTTCTTTTTTTAGGAGTAAGTAAAGAAACCTATTGTTTAATTCATGCAGAACCAGTACAGACCGGCTGCAGGTCATGTACAAGTAGGTCCCTCAACATCCATACGAATAGTGAAAGTAGGACAGACTGGCCTTATTGGATGGGATTCGGTTTACAGTATATAGTAAAACTAATTTGTTGGTGTCTTCTAACCTATACTGTGATAATTTGTGGGTGGAATCTTACATCAACACCGGCATTGGAGGTGTGCCTCAAACACCAATCACATCTCGTACTATTATTTATTCGTCGGAGGATCCCTAACATTGACAGCAGTGCCATCTGGCGTCATAATGAGGCACTATACCACCAATATTGCTTGCGTCATTCGGCTTGTGACTTGATGCTTTCTGCTTGCGGCTTTCCGCTTTCGGACTGTGGCTTGATGCTTTCTTCCTGCGGCTTTGTCCTTACTGCTTTCGGCCTTATTCAAAGTGCTAAGTGCTTTGTTCTTACTTTCTTTTGCAAATGCTTAGTGCAATAAAACAGGACACGAATAAGGACGGTATCAATAATTGTAATGTAAATAAGACGAATGAACAAAGCACTCAGTAGAATGGACATGTAAGAAAGACAAATACGATTACAACAAGCAGATTTCAAATGTAATAAATACAAATGACGAATGCAATAACATGAATATAAGTGGTAATGTCATCAGCACGCAAGCATCAAGTCACATAGAATTATGGCGGATATTACCTTCCATAACAATGTACAATGTAGTTTGCAAATGAAACGTTTGTTTCGTTAAAAGGAATGCAGACGTATTTACTTTGAAAAGAATGCGGACGTGTTTACTTTGAAGTTTATGTGAAAGCGGATATGTTTACGATGCGCCTGACCTCGTTGAACTACGGAAGCCCATTAGGGCCACTTCAATTGTAATTGAGTTCGTCATATAAATTCAAGATGGCTTCCGAAATGACGGCAACATTTGTGAACATTGATTATTATCGTAGAAACGCTAGAAATTGAGGAATGTTCATGCTGTTATATTAGGAATTACTGTCTGTTGACGACGAACATTTGGCTATTAAACACATTGAATCTCAAAAATATTTAAAAGTTAATACTTGTTTATCAATAACAAAAACGGTCGCCCCCCCCCCCCCCCCCCCCCCAAAAAAATCCCCCAAAAAAATAATTTGATGAAATTCCATCAAATATTGATTTTATTGCGAAAAAAAGATTTTCCTATGGGAATTTAACATGGGGCTAAAAATAGATTATTTAAAAAAAAATTTTTATTTGTGGACCGATTTTCAAAATCTAACTTTTCTTTTCTTAGTTTTTCAAGCTATCTCGCCAGGTTTCGGAGTCAATTTCCAAAAAAAATCGTTTTTGTATCCTTCAGGATCAAAAAAAGAAAAGTTTTGGAAATTGACTCCCCATGTTAAATTTCCATAGAAAAATATTTGTTTCGCAATAAAATCAATATTTGATGGAATTTCATCAAATTATTTTTTTAGGAAGGGTGACATTTTTGTTATTGATGAAAAAGTACTTACTTTTAAATATTGTTTAGATTTAATGTGTGTAATAGCCAAATGTTCGTCGGTAGCAAAACGTGGAATAGACAGTCGGAAGTGTTAATACTATATAACTTCCCATCATGCAAAACAAGATGCAGAGGCGTCGCAGCTGGGGCCACAGGGGCCGATGTCGCGGCCCCAATATTTCGGCGCCGCGGTCCCCTGAGTATTTTGGCATGGCGGCCCCAACTTGCGGCAAGTGAAATACTGACCTGTATACCGGGATATAGCGTCTGAGGCGTTCTGGTTTTCCACATTTCCGTGGGAGAGGACCCCAAAAGCCCTTGCCCTACGATGCGCATTTTGGCTGCGATAATGTCATAAATTCAGTAAATAATTCAGCATACTTTTAATCATCAAATGTATACGGTGGTTGGTTCTACATTGTATATTAAATAATGCATTTCGGAAAAAATAAATTATTACTCTCTAGATAAGTATGCTTAGAAATGTTGATGAAATCGTCTATACATATGTATTGATTGATCTGTAGCCTATTTCATCAACATTGCAAAGTATACTTTACTGCAAAGTATACTTTGAGGGAGTAATCATTTATTTTTCCTGAAATGCATTATTTCACATACAACTAACTACTGCATATATTTGATGATTAAAAGTATGCAGAATTATTATACTAAATTTATTACATTATCACAGCCAAATTGGCTGTGATAATGTAATAAATTCAGTATAATAAAAATTAATAAATTTATCATAAAATTGAAAATGTCTCCCTCAAAGTATACTTTGCTACTAAAGTATACTTTGCAATGTTGATGAAATAGGCTACTGGTCCTGATTGATCAAGTGTTGATAGGTTGATGAAATAGGCTACTGGGTTGACGCTGTTCGCACACACGCACACATCTTTTTGTTAATTCGAGGGAACGAATTGTTAAATTGAGGAAATGAATTGTCATTTCGTGGGAACGAATTGTTGATTCGAGGGAACGAATTGTTATATCCAATCCTCTTTACACTGCTTGTATACCGAAACATGATGTAAATTATTATTTAATAAAATATGTTTATACCAATTGTTATATCGTGGGAACGAACTGTTAATTCGAGGGAACAATTGTTAAATTGAGGGAACGAATTATTATTTCGTGGGAACGAATTAATAAAAAAATCCATGTCCCCTGCGGGGCTCCGTAGAATACTACTGACGATCAACACATGTTTTGCTTTATTAACTATATTAGAAGAGGCATCATGAATGGCACCCACAGAATGGAGGATGACTTTTAAATATACAATATAAAATGAAAAGCAATATACAGGAACTCGACCAGGAAATCCCACACGACATATTGTGCTATTTTGTGTTTTGTTTGTCGGCTAGCTTATTGTCTCGAACCTCAGCCAGACCTATGTTGACGTAGCAAGCATCGGCACATTCGTATATCAACTTTAAAGGTACATGCCCACTCAGTAGGCACAAAGTGTTCTTTATATCACATACATCATATGAGACATTTTCTGGCAAAAAAAAATTAAATCACCATTACCCCACGTATTCATTGGCATTATTATGCTTTTTATATCAGACGTAGTAAATTCTCCCACTGGTACTCAGGGGCGATAACCGTGTTTCTTTAAAATGGGTGGTGTAACGTTTTCCAAATGAGCCAAGCATTGGGTCATAGGACCGAGTCTTTCACCTGTGGAGGTGTTCAGATTTATTGAATGCTACAAATAGCAAGGTGTATGATCACGTGGTACTAACAACAACAACAACAAGTACCGATTCAAAGTAAGTATTATTTTTTAGTATCCTTATAACGTAACGGATTTTGATGAAATATGGCGCATCGAACGCGTCTTGTTAAGCTGAATTTGGTGGTGTCTCTATTTTCGCTCAAACTTCTGTCGTTTTTGCGAAGAATCGATTTCTTCGCAAAAACGACATAAGTCTGTGCCAAACACCCTAGACCACCAAATGCAGCTAATGAAGACTCGTTTGCTGCGCCATATTTCATCAAAATCCGTTGCATATTAAGGAAAATATCAAATAATACTTACTTTGGAATGGGCGACGTTGTTGTTGCTGTAACCACGTGATCATACACCTTTAATAGGCAGATAATGGTATATGTAAATAACTGCAATAATGTATGATGTAAATTTATAGAAATCTTCGCACGAACATGTTTTTGTTGTGAATCAAAAAAAAAAAAAAATAATCTACGAATGTATTGCCATTTATCTTTGCAGATATGTCCCTTGTAGTGAACTATGTGCTGATGACACTGGCAATGACAGGTAGGTTTTGGAAAATAAATACTGTCAGTTTAACGTTTGGCTATTAAACACATTAAATTTTAAAAATATATTAATGTAAGTACTTGTTCATCGATAACAAAAAAGTCACCCTCCCTAATATTTTTTATTTGATAAAATTCCATAAAATATTGATTTTATTCATAAAGTTGAAACACATATATATTGCTTTCCCTCACAAAAAAAAAGGAAAATACAGGAGATAGTGATGTAATATCCTTTCACAATTGTCAGAAAAGTCAAAATGGCCGCCAAAATGTTCTTGTTTTGTACTGTTGTTTGCTGTATGGAGTTCTTACAGTGGGGTCAACGTGTAAGTGCACACACGAATGAACACGACAGGTTGGTTCCAACCTGTCGTGTTCGTTCGTGTGTGCACTTACACGCTGACCCCACTGTATAGACATAATGTCGTACACCTATTACATATGAACATACCAGTTTGAGGTTTACAAATCAAATTATTTGATAACATATACATATCTATGTATACAATGATATACTTGTATATCAAAATGGCCGCCAAAATGATCAGACATTCAATAATATTGATGATGAAACTGCAGTTTTCAGTAATTAAACAACACTAACATTGTTATGTATAGAGTGTGATATTCTGCTTATTTTCACAGACAAATACGGATGTATTTCAATCAGTTTGATTTTCCTATGGGAATTTAACAAGAGGGAAAAGGAGGAGAATGACCTGGGGGAGCAGTAAAAAAAAAATAAAAAAAAAATGGAAATTGACTCCGAAACCGGGTTAGATAGCTTGGAAATGATGTAACTAAGAAAACAAAAGTTAGATTTTGAAAATTGATACACCAATATGTTTTGTGTAAATCTAGTTTTAGCCCCTGTGTTAAATTCCCATAGGAAAATCGTTTATTTTTTCGCAATAAAATTGATGGAATTTCATCAAATAAAACAAATTGTGGAGGGTGACTTTTTTATTATTGATACTTCTGAGATTTAATGTGCCTAATAGCCAAAAGTTCGTCGGCAGCAACGCACGGAACAGACAGTTTAGTACACTGCCGCCTTCGTTAATCTTGCCAGTATGTCAACGTTTCTGCACATCTATTGGCAATCTGAACTCGCAATGAAGCTGTTTGTTTGAATGAGCATGAGCTGTGTTACAGCTCAGGCTCAGCCAATCAGGCTGCTGCATTTCAAACACAAAATTCCAGTATTTTGAAATTAAACAATTATTGACAAATATTGCCAAGATTAGCGCAGACGATGTTATACTCGTGCATTCTATTCCGCAATTGCTCTGAATATTTCGTCAACATTTGACATCATGTACGTAAAATATTGTAGCTTTTCTCTCATACAATATAGGGTTAACTGTATTGTAATTTTCAAATTTGCGGTGTATATCAGAAAATGATAGGTCGGAAAATCTGTTTAATGGCGACGCGCTAGCGGAGCCATCAAACATGTTTTCCGATCTATCATTTTCTGATATACGCCGCAAATTTCAAAATTACAATGCGGTTAACCTATTTCTAATGCACTCCTTTACTACTGGCGTAGGAATACATATTGAAATAATTTGCGACCGTTCATAAACAATGATATACCTGCAATGTATGACCATCAGCCAATCAGATTGCGTGATATTTATAGAGTGCATTAGAAAAGCACATGGATTGTGTCTTATTTTCCCGACGTACATGTGGGCCGTCGGTTGAGAATATAGACCTAGCCATGCAGCGGCCCATATAGTCCAGGCTAGAGCCCAATAAATCAAAGTACTGAAAGTACTGAAACTAGGTTAGCTCCACAAGATTACTAATTATTATTTATTTATATAAAGATGTGTAATGGCTTGTAATCGGCTAAAGTAATTTTATGTCGGTTAACAGGGTCAAATCCCATAATATGAAATAGGCACTACCTATGACGGGCGACGTTAGTATATGAAACTAAATTTACCAATTGATAGCTTTACCATGATGTTAGTATGCTATAAACGGTACCGTAGTATATTGTAGTATTGCTGAGCTACTTCCCGCAACTACCACTGTGTTACAACTTCTCTATTATAATTAAATGGTGTCATTGTCGCACTTCTCTTATTTGAACCAGTGATACAATTTAGATATTTTCTTTTCATATATAGTACATTAATAGCCTAGGCATAGTGGAGCGCGTGGTCGAGCGGTCTGAGGCGTCGGACCGGTTCGAGCCTCACCGGAGGCGTGCGTTGTGTCCTTGAGCAAGACACTTTATCCACACTGCTTCAGTCCACCCAGCTGTAAATGGGTACCGGCTAAATACCGGGAACATCGATTGTATTTGATTGTATTTGATTGTATGTACATGTACTTATGAATAAAAATATGATCCACTGGTGATAAGCCTCAGTATTGAGGGTATACAAGTATACTGGCAAAAGCAAAGCATTATAGAAACTGTATTAGTACATTTGCGATCATTTTAAGAAAAAATAGCAAGGCTAAGAATCTTCAGTGATATTATTCCCAATGTTCACAATCTCAGTCGTCATTGAGCACGACTGTCACTTCGAGAGTTATACACATTTTGCCCTTGTGTTGTATGAATTGGGTTAAGTTTTACATTTACTATTGATTAACCCAGTGCTGTGTCAGATGTGTTTGTATCCTGGACTACAGAAACAGGTGCACTAGACGCACACTTGCAATGCATACTTTGTTCTGGTAGTCGTGTTCCCCAATTATCCCGGATCGCTTGACTATGTCTTGTATTTTTAAACTCACATCAGCGAAGTTAAGTGCAGCGTGGCGGCTATAGAAATTCTCCAGGTGTGTCCTTCCAGTGATGCTATTATTTTCTCGATCCCTGGTGGTCTTTGTGCACATTTTCACTAGTTTTCGTATTAGTTTTGTCCTTTTAACATACAGCTTCACTTCAGCTGTTGGCATGGTTGGTAATAGGTACTTGTGTCATGGACTGTGAAAAAAGCACAGGCCGTGACACAACCTAACAGGCGCAATAAAACAGAAGTTGCAATGCATACTTGTTTCTGTTAGTCATGTCCACAGAGTATCATGGATCGCTTGACTTTGTCTTGTAAACAAAATCACAACATGTGCGGTTTCTATCTAATGATATGGAGAGAGATATAGTGTGCTTCTATCTAATGATGTTGAAAGATAGAGAGATAAATATTATGGTTTCTATCTAATTATGTTGAGATAATGTGGGTGGTGGGGGGGTGTGCGGGGGAGAGATATATTGTGGTTTCTAGGTAATGATAGAGAAAGAAACACACAGAGAGACATAGAAAGACAGAGAGCGAGAGAGAGAGAGACATACAGACAGACACACACACAGACAGACAGACATAAAGATAGAGAGAGAAAGACAGAGAGAGAGAGAGAGAGAGAGAGAGAGAGAGAGAGAGAAAGAGATAGAGAGAGACACACACAGACAGAGACAGACATTGATGTGGGAGAGAGAGAAAGAGATAGAGAGACAGACAGACAGAGAGAGACAGAGACATGGGTGTGGGAGAGAGAAAGTTGTTAAAATATATACGGCATAATGAAACTCCATTTCGTTGTAAATTGTTTTTCTTCTTTGTTTCATCAAATATTCCAATGCGCATTTAAGGCATTTGTACTACAATCATTTAAAACGCATATTTTCAAGCGTCTCTCGAGATAATTTGAAGATGTTTATTCGTGTACATTCTGTCCACTTCGTCATCTTTTCGCGTTTAATGGTAACAAAATAATGGCGTCAAAGGATTATTTATTTTCGATTTACGAAATGGTGCGAGGGTTTCCGAGTGATTCGTGTATCCTTGGGAACTCTCGTAAGCGAGTCTAGGTACAGACTTTTGTTTTAGAAGCATTTGGCACTTCGGGCGAAATTAGTCGTCGCCCGTATTAGTAAAACACCACCTGTCGTAAAACACTCAGCTCCTGATTGGTTTACGGTAAAACAAATTTTACACTTTCAATCATATGTTCAACCTAGTTTCACTGAATGGTACGTTTTCATATACGCGTAACATAAAGTGGGCTACTTCGTCGCCCGTATTACATGTGTAGGGAAGAAGAAAAATCCCAAAATAAAAATAGAATATTTACAGGCAAAGATGTACAGTCAATGTACGTGGCTTCGCACACTTTACATATAGTTTGATAATTATCAGAAACAAGTATACTAATAAAGTTCGCCTTTGTTTGTATTTTGACAGATATGACGCTCAACACAGAAAATATGTGTGTCACATGGTAGACAGTTCACGCGAGCTCAAGGATGCGCCATTGTTGCTATATTACGTGAATCAATTTGAAAACCAATGGACTGTGTACATGGCTTCGCACACCCGAAACTCCAAGGGAGCTAACCTAGTAAAAAAAATAAAATTTACATGTACAGTCTACACTCGTTACCACAATCTCTCTTAATTCAAACTACTGATAACTCAAAGTAAAAGTATTGGTCCTAAGTACATGTTCTCCTGTGTAATAATTCTCGTTAACTCAAATTTTCGTCAACTCAAGAGTATTTTCCTCAGTCCGTTGGACTTTGAGTACGAGTGTAGACTGTCTATGCATAAATCAGGATGGCCACCATTTTTCATCAATGTGTCATAATTATACTGGTACACAATTGTTGTATTTTAGTCATTAAAATGCTATTCTTAATTTTGTAGGCATATGTAAATGGCTAAATCACATTATCATTTAAGGAATAAAACCATGGGCTGTTGCGTTTACTATAGGCATGATAGGAATGAATGGCATTTTTTGTGGAATTTATCGGGGTATAAACTTGGAAAAGTCGCGGGAATACTGGACGAAGGCCGGAAGGCCTCGTCCAGTATTCCCGCGACTTTTCCAAGTTTATATCCCAATAAATTCCACAAAAAGGCCATTCATTCCTTATAATTCCAGCATTTGAAATAAATTCATCAAGAAAATGTGTTTATTTTCCGTTGTCTTAAGAATTATTTTAAATGCGCCTCACGGTTACGGAAAGTAGTTCTGCGTGGGAGTTTACTGGGATATAAATTTTCGACAGAGACTTGCTACGAGCCAATCAAATGTTAGGGAATTGTGTAAATATTTTTGTGCTGGAATTATTGTATTATGAACAACACTTGGTATGTTTAAAGTGCGTGGAGTACACTGCATTTTCGGATAGGTTCAAAGATGTAAATAACCATATACGGCGTAAAAGTTAGGAATCTTATTGGTTTACGTCATTTTGTCGCAATTCATGGAACAACGACATTGCCGGTCAATAGCGCGACGTTATTGACAATGACGATGAACGTCACGTAATCTAATGACGTCAAACAAACTTTAACGAATCAACAACGTCTCGCGACGTCACGTGGGGCTAATTTAATGTACTGGGATATGAACGCAATGCGTTGAATGGGCGTTTCCATTATGAATTCAAGGACAGTGTAAATATTTAATGTTATACTTAGCCTATGCCATCTGCAGAATTTCAAAATAGCCGCCGTCTACGGACATTCCCTCAGCCGTTTTCCTATATGTTCACAGGGGTTATGCGGGCCGCCCCTCCAGTGTTTGACCGTCCAGCCGCTGCCACCACAACAGACATATCCGAGATGCTGCCGGGGGGAGAGTACGTCGATTACGTCGCCGCCAGTGATCCCGACGGCAACACGTTCACATTTTCCATTGATAGCCAGACGCCGCCGTCACCTGTGTTCACGTTAATCAATAAAGAGCTATTCAGTCCGGCCGGGCTGAATGCGGCAAATACCAGTTCGTTCGACATTGTATTCAGGTATTCAATGGATCCTTGCTAAACGAAATACCCTGGGGACCTCCTATAACCCTCACTAAACCGAACACATTGGGGACTAGCTACAATAATTCGCCTGCGATATGTTATCTACGGCTACAATTTGATCCATTCAAAAAATGTGAGCAACCGAAGTGTATAGCCAAACCTGTTGTATGTAGGTCAAAATTAAGTAAACTGTATATTTTATACATTTAAACAAATAGTCTTTGATGTAAAACTAGTAAATTGCTAACAATAATAGAACAGGGAAATCTTTTATCTTGTTGTTGTTCAACATTCAACATAACGAAATGAAGCTTTATAATTTATCAGATATACATGTAAGTGTCAGATAAACACCTCGGCACGGTACAATAACTAATTTCTGCATGTGTATGTTCATTTATTGATACAGCTGTGACACTTTTATATCAATAACATATCAAACACGCCGGATAACCGATGGCAAAAATCACTCTTCCATGTGTTACATTAAAGAGATGAGGGTAAATTGCTACCCTAACGAGAGGTATGGAGCGGGGTAGCAATTTTGTTTCTAATTGGGGACCTGCTAGATCCTCGATAACCCGAACATTCTGGGAATCTCCTATGATCCTTGATAACCCGAACATTCTGGGGTCATCCTAGGATCCTCGCTAAACCGAACATTCTGGGGTCATCCTAGGATCCGAACACCCTGGGGACCTCCTAAGATCCTCGCTAAACTGAACACTCTTGGGACCTCCTATGATCCTCGCTAACCCGAACACACCGGGGACCTGCTACGAGCATCGCTAAACCGAACACACAGGGGACCTGTTGTGATCATCGCTAAACCTCCTAGGATCCTATCTAAACCGAATACCCTGGAGACAGCATATGATCCCCGCTAAACCGAACACCCTGGGGATATCATAGTATCCTCGCTAAACCGAACACACTGGGGACCTCCTAGGAGTCTCACTAAACTGAACACCCTGGGGACCTGCTATGATCATCGCTAAACCGAACACCATGGGGGCCCTCCTATGATCCTATACAAACCGAACACTCTGTCGCCCTCCTATGATCCTATCTAAACCGAACACCCTGGGGATATCGTATGATCCTCGCTAGGCCGAACACACCGGGGACCTTCAATGTTTTTCGCTAACCCGAACACCATGGGGACCTCCTAGGATTCTCACTAAACTGAACACACTGGGGTCATCCTATTATTTTCGCTAAACAGAACACCATGGGGACCTTCTAGTACACATCGGGGACCTGCTATGATCATCTCTAAATCGAACACCCTGTGGTCCTCCTCGTGTCCTATCTAAACCGAACACGCTGGGGACAGTCTAGATCCTCGCTAACCCGAACACCATAGGACCTCCTAGATCATCACTAAACCGAACACTTTGTGACATCCTAGATAATCACTAAACCGAACACCATTGGACCTCCTAGATCATCACTAAACCAAACCCCATGTCGACCACCTACGATCATCGCTAAATCGAGCACCCTGGGGACCTCCTAGATCTTCGATAACCCAAACACCATGGAGGCCTCCTAGTATCGTCACTAAACCGAACACCATGGGGACCTCATAGTATTCTCACTAAACCGAACATCCAGGGTCCTCATAGATCATCACTAAACCGAACACCCCGAGGACCTGCTACATGTAGATCCTCGATAACCCAAACACACTGGGGACCGTCTAGGATCCTCGCTAAACTGAACACCCTGGGACCTCCTAGATACTCGCTAAACCGAACACCCTGGGACCTCCTAGATACTCGCTAAACCGAACACCCCAGGGACCTGCTAGATCCTCGATAACCTGAACACACTGGGGATCCTCTAGGATCCTCGCTAAACCGAACACCATGGACCTCCCCGCTAGGATACTTGCTAAACCGAAAACCCGGAGGACACCTACGGCCCTTGCTAAACCGAACTCCCTGGGGGCCTCCTGCATGGTGTTCGGTTTAGCGAGGATCCATTGTGCGTTGTAGTAATATATGGCTGTGAGTTGATAAATGCGGCTTTTGGGTTTTGCGACCGGCAACTGTAAATCCAGATCAGCCTGTGCATCCACACTGGTCGCTATTCCATCCATGAAACACCCGCCATGCTTCGAACCAGCAATGTATCATGTTGTTAGGCTATGTGCGTATACTATTCGATCAAGAGCTACTCTGATCATAGTTGCGAGCAGTAACTCCAATACCGCCCGTTTGTCCGTATACGGGAGTTTTGCAGAGGTACTTACCGCAACTACACTGGTTACAAATCCGATAAGCCCCCGTTTCTCCAGTCACAGCCACATTGATCAATCTGCAGAGTCAGTGACGGATCAACGTCTGTACTGAGCGGCGTCCTGACGGTCAGCATATCCGACGAAAATGAGAAGCCCGTCTTCTCCCCAACAACGTACACCGGGAACGTGTTAGAGACGGCGTCAGCGGGTGAGTGGTGGACCATTATACTACGATGTCCTGTTACGGCCGCGTTACAAATCTCGCGTTTTCGCGATCTCGACCTATCCACGAAAATAATATAATGATAAGGATAACCTGTAGGTGCGTGAAATGTTCGAAGTCCGTCTTCCAGAATTGCGCTGCATGTTTAAGATTTGAAAGGGTTATGTCTGTGTGAGGCCGTAATTACCTTATTCAAGGAGAGGAACACTATAACATGGCAATAATACGTTCCAATCCTGACATATTGATTATATAAAAAATATTTTTATATCAATTATATTGTGTTGTTAATGTTACATTTCAGGTCACACTGTGGTAACCGTTACGGCAACAGACCCGGATCATACAAGTCCGAACAATGTAATATCGTACAGCATTACAGGCAAGTCCGAACAATGAAATACCATACAGCACTACAGGCAAGTCCGCACAACGATATAGCATACATCATTACAGACAATATCAGACAGCATGGTATGCAAGTTCAAACAATGAAATATCATACCGCATTGCAGGCACGTCCGAACAATGAAATATCGCATATCATCACCACGTGTGAATTACAGATACGGTAATGGTAAAATGGTTACAAATTCAGAGAACTAAACCTTGCCATGAAAACAAACATACAAAATACCTAAAAATGCCTAAGGTCAATAATAAGATGAATGTGGCAGTCGTTCGACTGTGTATGTTGACAATTTGGCCGACCTGCGAAATTGGAGTCGGTCGTTGGGGTTTCCACCGTGCTAACTTGAGAACCACTTGGAGTTGAACTTTGAAGAAATGCTTTTTTATTGGAGCTTCGTCACATGTGGACATCATACAAAGGTCTGGTGTAAAAGAATGGTGTTTTGGCGATATTTTGGATAACACAACTGCCACACTCATCTTAAAGATTTTCATCTAATAATAAGCCTTTAGAGGCGATAATTTGTTTCCTTACGTACTTACAACTCTTCTGTCTCTGAACCTTTTCAACCATAGATAACTGGAGTTGACTGTGCTTTATTAGTTTATGGACCGATCCGATCGTCAGAAAATGATTTTCAGACTAGTCCATTTTATAAAATGGGTGTTTGTTTTTTTTCTCTAAAGTATATGAAAATTACTTGCAAAAAGTACAGATCCATATGAGACGGCTCGATACGAGCCGGCTCATCTGGATCTACACTGTTTGCAAACACTGCTAAAGAGGTCTGAAAGGGTTACACATTTTTCAGGGGGCAATACGGGCGGGACGTTTCACGTGACGTCGGCGGGCCACGTCACAGTGTTAGTGTCCAGTAACCTGGACGCAACGGGCACGCCCAGCTACACACTGACGGTCCAGGTCAAGGACACGCCCGGACTGACCGCTGACACCAAGGCCACGGTCACCGTCCATGTCTTGGGTATATTCAGATTTATAATAAATGTAGCTTTTCTCGAAATAACTGCTAAACGGCTAAATCTACGAGGACGGGGACATCGGCAGGTGTTGATATTCAGTTGCCTGGGGTATAACACGCGCTTTGTCGCGTCAAAATCGCGTCAGTAGTTGGTAAAAATATGTTATATTATAGTATGGTCTGAAGTGGAGGATTTTTCTTACCTGATTATGTGAACCCCATCAAATAGCAGGGGCGCGTGACGTACTACACCCACCGTGATACGCGTTTGAACCCCATTAAATAGCAGGTGCGCGTGACGTACTACACCCACCGTGATACGGGTGTGAATCCCATCAAATAGCAGGTGCGCGTGACGTACTACACCAACCGTGATACGCGTACACAAACAATACATGTTGTTCCATACCCATGGTGACACGGATCTGAATGAACCTATTTCCCCAGAAGAAATTCTTAAGGTAATTTCCAGGTTAAAAAGTAGAAAAGCATGTTCTATTGAAGATAACATTCTAAATGAGTATATCAAATATTCAAAAGACACTATGCTACCAGTGTACTGCAAACTTTTTAATCTTATCTTAGACAAAGGTACGGTTCCTGATATTTGGTGTAATGGAGTAATCTTACCTTTGTACAAGAATAAGGGTGACATGCAAAGCCCAGACAACTATAGAGGGATTACTATACTAAGTTGTTTTGGAAAACTTTTCACAGGAGTCTTGAACAATAGGTTAAACAATTTTTCTTGAAAAGTCCGGATTATTGGATGAGGAGCAGGCTGGTTTTCGTAAACATTATGGCACTACTGACCACATATTTACTCTGAAAATGCTAACTGACTTTTATTTATTCAAAAAATAAACGTTTGTTTTGTGCATTCATCGACTATCGAAAAGCTTCGACTCAGTTAATCGCACTGCACTTTGGAGGAAATTGCTCCAAACTCATGTTAATGGAAATTTCTTTAGAGTTATTTACAATATGTACGATAAAGCTAAATCATGTGTAAAAGCAGGTCAGTAGTTGTCTGACTTTTAGTTGTTGTCGGAGTTAGACAGGGTGAGAATTTGTCGCCTATATTTTCTTTGTTTTGTTTCTTAATGACCTGACTCAGTTTATGTCAAATTCTTATGGAGGTTTAAATCTGTTAACTGATGATATTCACTCTTTCCTAGATACCGAAGAAGTAGATGTGTATTTCAAACTGTATTTACTTTTGTATGCTGATGATACTGTTATTTTCGCGGAATCAAAAGAGGAATTACAGATAGCTCTGGATGCAATGCAAAATTACTGCAATATGTGGCAACTTCAAGTCAACACAGCAAAAACAAAAGTGGTTATTTTTTCCAGAGGTAAACTTAGGAATAAACCCTTATTTTATCTAATCTTGACGTAGTTGATGACTTTAGTTATTTAGGTATTAAATTTAATTTTAATGGTAAGTTTGCAAAGACTAAAAAGCATTTGGTAGATCAGCACGAAAAGCAATGTTCCATGTAATTAAGAAATGTCGGAAATTATGTTTGCCAGTTGATTTGCAGCTTCACCTTTTTGACACAATGATTGTCCCAATTTTACTGTATGGGTCCGAGGTATGGGGCTGTGAGTCACTAGATGTAATAAACCATTTTCAACTTAAATTCTATAATGCTACTAGATGTCAAACAAACTACATTTACTGACATGGTATACAAAACGGTGAAGTTGGGACAGTTCCGATTGCTGTAAAAGGTTAAAAGCAGAGTTCTCATTTTTGGAGCAGACTAATCACCGGCAAGCAGGACAAAATATGTTGTATTATGTATAAATTACTGTATTCAATGCATACACAAAATGTTTACCATTCGCCCTGGATAAGGTTTGTCCACGATACATTGGATAGTCTCGGTATGTCTGACCACTGGTTGTTGCAAAAAGTTGATCATCCTTTAGTTTTTAAGCATAAGGTTAAAGCTGTTTTGAATGATCAATATATGCAGCAGTGGAATACTAATATTTGTAATTCAGCTAAATGTTTAAATTACAGAATATATAAATCCACTTTTGAGTTTGAAAAAATACTTGAAGATTCTTCCTCCGTCATTAGCTTCTATTATGAGTAAATTCAGATGCTTAAGTCATAAAATGCCTATTGAACAAGGTAGATTTTTTGGAATAATTAGAGACAATAGATTATGTAATATATGTAACAGACAGGAATTAGGTGATGAATTTCACTATCTTTTTAATTGCCCATATTTTTCCCAAGAAAGGAAGAGGTATATTTCCAAAGAATGTTATACATCACCTAACACCTACAAATTTGATGCAATTATGAATTCGACAGAAAAACAAACACTGTCAAATTAGCATTGTTTATGAAAGTAATCATATCAAAAATTTTTTAAGTGATTATTCTCAGCTTTCAATACTTTTAAGGTTATTTCATCTTCCTTAACTTCATATACATGTATCATGTTTGTATGTATAATTTGCGTGTGTTTTATATCATGCCATGTTTGTTTGTTGTGTTATGTTTTCTTCTTAACTCAGATGCCCATATGGGCCATGAGTAATAAAAACTTGAAACTTTGACTACCTTCGCCTTCGGACAACTGCGTAATTTTCAGGAAATACGTTTATAAAATTGACAATATTTTCCGTAAATGGCGTCAAAAGTTGATAAAAGTTTCAGAGTACATGCGGAAAATTTAGTCAAATTTTGACTTTATTTATGAAAAAATATTGTAAATTTTGTAAACGTATTTTGATGAAATTACACAGATGTCCGAATGTAAAGAATCACATGGTGCGTCTCATATTAGGATACAGAAAATATAAAAGACAGATGAAGTAGTAAATATTATCTTGGCTACACCAAGTCAAGATGTCGACTAGTGCCATAAATTTAACATGGGGGCTAAAAATAGATTTTTTTTTTAATATCTTTTTTATTTGTGGACAGATTTTCAAAATCTAACTCTTGTTTTCTTAGTTACATCATTTTCAAGCCAGGTTTCGGAGTCAATTTCCAAAAATTTTCGTTTTTTGATCCAAAATACGAAAGGTTTTGGAAATTGACTCCCCATGTTAAATTCCCATAGGAAAATCGTTTTTTCGCAATAAAATCAATATTTGATGGAATTGTTTTGGGGGGGAGGGTGACTTTTTTGTTATTGATAAAAAAGTACTTACTTTTAAATATTTTTTAGATTTAATGTGTTTAATAGCCAAAAGTTCGTCGGCAGCAAAACGTGGAACAGACAGTAGTGCCATAAATGGGGCTGTGACTGGAGAAATGTGGCACTGTGAGTGGAGAAATGTGGCTGTGACTGGAGAAATGGGGCTGTGACTGGAGAAATGGAGCTGTGACTGGAGAATTTGGGCTGTAACTGGAGAAATGGGGCTGTGACTGGAGAAATGGGAGAAATGGGGCTGTGACTGGAGATATGGGGCGGACTGGAGTAAAATGGGCTGAGACTGGAGAATTTGGCTGTAACTAGAGAATTGGGCTGTGACTGGAGAAAATGGGAGAAAAGTGGCTGAGACTGGAGAAATGGGCTGTGACTAGGAGCCCAAAGAGGCGTGACTGTAGAAATGGTGCAGTCACGGGAGGAACAGATGTGGCTGTAACTGGAGAAATGGAGCTGTAACTGGAGAAAGTGGGTTTTGTGACCAGTGAAGATCCAGATCAACATGTGCATCCGCACAATCTGATCAGGATCTGCATTGTTCGCAATTTCATCGATGAAACAGGCGTGTGTTATTTGCTTGGGATGTATGTGTTGTAGAAATGGATCTTATGGGTTTTGCGACCAGTGTAGATCCATATCAGCCTGTGCATCCGCACAATCTGATCAGAAAGTGCACTGTTCGCCATTCCATCAATGAAACACCGTTCATATTTCTAACAAGCAATATGGATCGTTATCAGGCTACATAAACGAACGATCGCCTATCGTTTACACGTCGTTTTCGTTTTTATAATTAGAAAACGATGATTTTGTTGGGTTAAACGTGTCACGTTTAAACCAACGAAAACACCATTTTCTAATTATAAAAATGTTATGTCACAGAAACGACCGGTGAAAGCCGTGTATTTAAACGAAAACATCGTTTTCACGTACAAACAAAAATCTGTACGTTTCTATGGTTGTACAAAAACGATCGTTTTCACTGCGTTTTCCATTCGCTCTCGTTTGGGAACCTCCAACAAACCATTGCTGTACATGTGTACACATGCACTTTGTGGTATGAACGAGAAACACCCAATTATACTCTGATATTAAATAATTAGAAGGTAGGACACTCGCCATCTTTTCAACCAACGGAAGTGGAGTATTTACCTTGGGCCCGGCTCGCTAATTCAGTAATTGTAAAGCGCGAGAAGGCCGAGACCAGCAGGTTCCCGGCCTTCTCGTGCGTTATAAATACTGAAATTAGCGAGCCGGGGCCAAGGTACACTAGTACCACTTCCGTTGGTTGAAAAGATGGCGAGTGTCCTACCTTCTAGATATTTAATATCAGTGTATAAGTGGGTATGATTTAAACAGCGTTTTGTCCTTGATACCACAAAGTGCCTGTGCATGTGTATATATATACCTTTATCCTTTCAGCTGACCCCTGCAGTCCCAACCCGTGTCAGAATTCCGGCACCTGTGCGATTTCAGGGACGAGCTACGCGTGCACGTGCGCGTCCGGCTGGTCAGGGACTACATGCACTACGGGTAGGCTACTTTCCTTAAATGTGGCTGTGACTGGCGAGAGATGAGGGTTATGTCATTTTTGTTTCATATTCAAACTTCTGGAGGTCGTTTCACTAAACTTAGTACGACTAAAATGTTCGTAAGTACTGTTCTGTAAATGTCACTCAGTAGGAATTAAATACGTGTATAATTGTGTCACTATTCTATCCACCAGCTACATGTATACAAATTACGAGTGCCCGCTTTACAGATATAAACATTTAGTAATATTTAGTTTACTGATAGTGACTCGCGTTGGTATCAGGCTATTTTCATATGCAAATCGGGCATGCTAATTTTTTATTATTTCAGTTGTACTAATTAAATGCGTCACCTGAAAAAAGAAATATTTTCGACAGATTATAAAGTATGATCATTGCACATCAAAAAAGACCTACAGAGAATAAATAGTTATGCCGTTAACGTTTTAAGGAAACACGGTTATCGCCCCTGATATCAGTGTGGAAATTGACGTCTGATATAAAATGTATAATAATGCCAATAAATACGGTGAGTATAATGGTGAATTAATGTATGTGTTGCCAGAAAATGTCTCAGATGATGATACTGGTACACAATTGTTGTATTTTAGTCATTAAAATGCTATTCTTAATTTTTTAGGCATATGTAAATGACTAAATCACATTATCATTTAAGGAATAAAACCATGGGCTGTTGCGTTTACTATAGGCATGATAGGAATGAATGGCATATTTGTGGAATTTATCGGGGTATAAACTTGGAAAAGTCGCGGGAATACTGGACGAAGGCCGGAAGGCCTCGTCCAGTATTCCCGCGACTTTTCCAAGTTTATATCCCGATAAATTCCACAAAAAGGCCATTCATTCCTTATAATTGCAGCATTTGAAATAAATTCATCAAGAAAATGTGTTTATTTTCCGTTTTCTTAAGAATTATTTTAACTGCGCCTCACGGTTACGGAAAGTAGTTCGGCATAGGCGTTTACTGGGATATAAATTTTGGACAGAGACTTGCTACGGGCCAATCAAATGTTAGGGAATTGTGTAAATATTTTTGTGCTGGAATTATTGATCAATACTATAAGTTAGAAGCATGACGGGTATTTCATTGACTGAATGGCGAATAGTGTATGCCGTGATCAGACTGCGCGGATCCGCATGCTGCTCTGGGGACTACACTGGTCACATAATCCATAAGTCCCATTTCTCCAGTCACAGCGACAAATTACCTCTTTCCCTGCTCTAGATGCATTTAGGTGATAAAGATCTACAGCAGAGAAAGAGATAATTTGTTTTCGATTTCGAGCGGTATGTGTCCGGTTTTATGGTCTGTGAATCAGTTTTACGGCGACGCGTTAGTGGACCCGTAATATTGATTATCAGACCATAAAACCTCGTACATACCGCTCCAAATTGAAAAACAAAGAATGGTTCTCCACATTCTAATGCACCCTGGTGCTCCCTGCTTTCTGCAACGGCGTAGCATATTACGAACAGGGGTATCTTTCAATACGTCAGCAGGTTGTTGTCGTCATCGATAGCCGCCTCACTAACGTTTATTTTAACAATTGTATTGCTTTTCTATGTGTAGATGTAACAGTTAATAGCTTGTATTCATTTAAAGAAATGCCAACATTTCTGCATTGGTGTCGTGTGATTTTTACAAAGGAAATTTCAACAACTTGTTGTGTCAACATGGTTTCCCAGGAGTTACGCCTACTGTCTGTTCCACGTCTTGCTGCCGACGAACTTTTGGCTATTAAACACATTAAATCTAAAGAGTATTTAAAAGTAAGTACTTTTTGATGAAATTCCATCAAATATTGATTTTATTGCGAAAAAAAGATTTTCCTATGGGAATTTAACATGGGGGCTAAACATAGATGTTTTTAAAATATCTTTTTTATTTGTGGACCGATTTTCAAAATCTAACTTTTGTTTTCTTAGTTACATCATTTTCAAGCTATCTCGTCAGGTTTCGGAGTCAATTTCCAAAATTTCGTTTTTTGATCCTTCAGGATATGAAAATCGTTTTTTCGCAATAAAATCAATATTTGATGGAATTTCATCAAATAATTTTTTTGGGGGAGGGTGACTTTTTTGTTATTAATGAAAAAGTACTTACTTTTAAATATTTTATAGATTTCATGTGCTTAATGGCCAAAAGTTCGTCGGCAGCAAAACGTGGAACAGACAGTAATTCAGGTGATTATATATACCCATCTGCAATACAATTTCATTATGTAGTCATGTGTGTGCACATTGAAATTCATAAACTTGTATACTTTTACTGGCATATTGAGTTTTCATTTGAGCATTCTAATATTGTGTTCGAACGGGGTCAAAACTAAACTTACTGGTGCAGCTATAAAAATATACAAGTGCACCTGCATTTTTTTACAGCTGCATCTGTAAATGTATAGCTGCACCTGTAAAATGTACAGCTGCAGCTGTATTTTATAGCTGCAGCTATAAGTGTATATGTGCACCTGTAAATGTATAGCTGCACCTGTACAATGTACAACTGTAGCTGTATTTTATAGCTGCAGCTATAGGTGTATATGTGCACCTGTACAATGTACGACTGTAGCTGTATTTTATAGCTGCAGCTATAGGTGTATATGTGCACCTGTAAAAAATACAGCTGTACCTGTACAGCTGCAGCTGTACATTTTACAGGTGCAGCTGTAAAAAAAATGCAGGTGCCGCTGTATATTTTATAGCTGCACCTGTAAGTTTAGTTTTGACCCCATTAGTCTACACCATAACAAGGTCAAAACTAAACTGTATTTTTACAGGTGCAGCTGTATTTTTTACAGGGGCAGCTGTATTTGTTACAGCTGCACCTGTAAATTTACAGGTGTACCTGTATATTTTTTATAGCTACACCTGTAAGTTTAGTTTTGACCCCGTTCGTACACCATATTATTCTAATAAATTATTCTGCATTTTGGGCGGGTGGGGTAATGTTATTTTGGGAATTTGTTGAAGGGCCACCCTGAAGTCATGTTTGTCAGTGGTTGGTCGATTATCTTTTCTGCTTTGGGTTGTACTATCAATATGACAGAATGGATAACCGAACATGTACCGAAAATGATTTGGGAAATATTTGAATTCCCCGCCGCTGGCCATTGTTTACAAAAGCGCGTAGGGTTACATAAATATGTCAAGTTGTAAAACACAGACTGGTAAAACGCAGATTTTATAGTCTGTGCTTTTTCATATTTTATAGGCTGTAATTACAATTGACTGATTCACAGACGGCCTTGTCAACAGTTTTAGATCGGGTTAATGGGGTTTAATCCCATATTTACCTGCACGAATGAGGGAAAAATCCCAAAATCAGAAAAGATATTTACAGAAAAAAATAAGAAGGCCAAAATAGTGGCACACCATAGTGCCGCGGCTGCCGTGGTGAGAGGTAGAGCTACAGCCACGGGTTCTTGAAGAACGCTTCATATTTCCATGTTTTATGGATTATTTCGGTATATTTGGTGGTTTGTGTGATTGTTACCAACATACAATTTACGTCAACTCCAGCGAATTACACGTATATGTTGACAGTATAAAAGCGGTCCGAAAGTTCGGAACGGTGAATGTTTAGATAATTGACGATTTATGTGTGTGTACTGATTGAACATTAGTAGTTGCACTATGTAAATTACCCAAAACCAACGAAATCCAGCCACATCCACCAAAATACCCACGTGGCACCAACATAATGAACATCTGTTCAAACGCCTGTGGTAACAGCCGTGGAATATCCTCTATATATACACAAGTAATTTTTCGGCCCCTGTTTCAGCTGACCCCTGCAGTCCCAACCCGTGCCTGAATTCGGGCACCTGTGCCAGTTCAGGGACGAGCTACGAATGCACGTGCGTGTCCAACTGGTTGGGGACCACGTGTGATACGGGTACGTACCGATATTCACGCAACAATTTAATGTATTGGTGTTTAACGGCCTATCAACATATTATGTCATTCAAACCGTGTTAATGGGGTCGAATCCCATATTTCACCTGCTGTGAAAAATCAGAACTGAATATCTTCAGCCCTGAAATTAGACTAACTTGACGTGGTGCCAGGTCCTCACCACACCACACCACACCACACCACACCACACCACTTACATGTAGCCCCACTCCCTAGAGGTATCACGATAGGACTAATCTTACTACTTGTACATGCAATTGTCGAGTAACAAGGAAGACAAACATATACCTGAGGGCCAAACCAGGGATATCGGGATTCCAGTAACGATGAAACTCATCCCTAAATTTACCCTTCCTATTATCCCAATAGTTTATAGTCTGTAATTACAATTGACTGATTCACAGACGGCCTTGTCAACAGTTTCAGGTCGGGTTAATGGGGTTTAATCCCATATTTACCTGCACGAATGAGCGGAAAATCCCAAAATCAGAAAAGATATTTACAGAAAAAAATAAGAAGGCCAAAATAGTGGCACACCATAGTGCCGCGACTGCCGTGGTGAGAGGTAGAGCTACAGCCACGGGTTCTTGAAGAACGCTTCATATATCCATGTTTTATGGATTATTTCGGTATATTTGGTGGTTTGTGTGCATTGTTACCAACATACAATTTACGTCAACTCCCGCGAATTACACGTACATGTTGACAGTTTAAAAGCGGTCCGAAAGTTCGGAACCGTGAATGTTTAGATAATTGACGATTTATGTGTGTGTACTGATTGAACATTAGTAGTTGCACTATGAAAATTACCAATCAAAGTACTGAAAGTACTGAACATAGGGTACTACAAGATTAAACTAGATTGATTGATTGATTGTTGGTGTTGCAGTTTCATAAAACCCTTAAACGTACATGCCCACTCAGTAGGTACAAAATGTTCTTTACATCAGAGACATCATCTGAGACATTTCCTCGCAAAATAAACATTCATGCGCATTATCCCACGTACTGATTGGCATTATTATACATTTTATATCAGACGTAAATTTACACACTGCTATCAGGGGCGATAACCGTGTTTGCTTAAACTGTTAACCGACATTACTATTTAATCTCTGTATTTATTTTATGATGTGCAATGATCATACTTTAAAATCTGTCGAAAATATTATTTTTTCAGGTGACGCATTTCTTTAGTATAAATAATTAAAAAATATCATGCCTCATTTGCATATGAAAATAGCCTGATACCACCGAGCGTCACTATCAGTTATACACTTATTTAATTACTATAAATGACATTTTGGGCTTACTGAGTGGGCATGTACCTTTAAAGCGCTGGAAACGACAATTGTCTGCTGTTTTAAATATTTTTATATTTTCTCCTCAAAAACATACTGAGACAATTCTACTGCGCTGCCAAAACAGGTTTTTAAAGAGATTAAAATATACAAAATGAGCAGACGGCATTTTTATTTTTCAGCGTTTTAATGGTTAAGGGGTATACTATTGATATGGCACAACTTGAAGTACAGTATGCACTGCTACAGTATATGTACCAAAATATTCAACAACATTACAGATTATGCATAGCAATATCAGAAAGATACGGTAACACATATCCAAGACATCATCAATTCAAGTATACATATTCCAGATATCTATGATCATTATAGATACATGTATATTGAAAACTGATTGAAGAGCAATAGTTACAATAATTCCGCCACGGAAGCGGTGTCGCGCCTGAAAATGCCTTATCGGTACATCGCCAAGTTTACTTCTGTTTTGTGAATGAAATAGTTGGCCCCGGATCGAGTATATTAAAACATACAAATGACGTCATTGGGGAAACTGCTGACAAAATGTTCAATGTATGGAAGCCCAAACTTGTTAGATTTTTTGTTGTCGTATTTCAGTACTTGCATTAATATGGGTATTAATATGCGCTGGATGTGTTATACTTTCATTAATTTGTTCCCTGACTGTAAGTTATCACCTTAAATACTGACTTATTGACCCCCTTCCCTGAACGTAGAATTGACACTCATTTTGGCGTGTATTGGCCACCATAGACAAATGTCAATCAGGCCGAATTCGGGAATGTCACTAAAATCCGCTGTAATTCATCGATAGAGAGAGAGAGAGAATGAGGATTAAACATCAGTTAGACCTACACGTGCGAGTTTTGTTTCGCACATGTGTCGGGTGAGTTTAAAAATAGGCTGTCGGAAGGTCAAACTTGATGTAGTTTGTGTGTTAAACGCGTCGCTTGTTTCGGACAGTATTCGGAGGGAGTTAACTCTGTTACTAAATTTAGCGATGACCGCAAAAATGGGGGCAAATCACGCGCAAAAAACTAATCCGATGTATTTTTGTACGTAGAACATCCGTTGTTGATATTGTGCAAGTAGTTTTTCATAATATTATTTTCAATTAGCGGTTGCGTATGACAGTTAAACGTTGAGTAACACAATGCATTTTGTTGTTATGGTTACTCCAAGATATCACTACCTACCACCGCATCGAGGGGGGTTTGGGGCGTGGCTAACTTTCGGAGGCGATCCCTATACATAGGTGTATACCCTATGTAAAAACCAACGAAATCCAGTCACATCCACCAAAATACCCACGTGGCACCAATATAATGACCATCTGTTCAAACGCCTGTGGCTACAGCCGTAAAATATCCTCTATATATACACAAGTAATTTTTCGGCCCCTGTTTCAGCTGACCCCTGCAGTCCCAACCCGTGCCTGAATTCGGGCATCTGTGCCAGTTCAGGGGCGTGCTACGAATGCACGTGCGCGTCCAACTGGTTGGGGACCACGTGTGATACGGGTACGTACCGATATTCACGCAACAATTTAATGTATTGGTGTTTAACGGCCTATCAACATATTATGTCATTTAAACCGTGTTAATGTGGTCGAATCCCATATTTCACCTGCTGTGAAAAATCAGAACTGAATATCTTCAGCCCTGAAATTAGACTAAGTTGACGTGGTGCCAGGTCCTCACCACACCACACCACTTACATGTAGCCCCACTCCCTAAAAGTATTACGATAGGACTAATCTTACTACTTGTATATGGGTATAACCGGATTCAACTGTCAAGTAACAAGGAAGACACCTGAGGGCCAAACCAGGGATATCGGGATTCCAGTAACGATGAAACTCATCCCTAAATGTACCCTTCATATGATCCCAACCAACCGACTCGAGGCAATACAGGTATTATCTCCCATGTGGGCCTGACGCTCGTATTGTCTCCATTGTCCTCAGTTCCGGGTACACTGCCATTGATAAGTGACTTCGCTTGATTCATGATAAGTGACTGTGACTGGAGAAATGGGGCTTATGTATCAGGATCTGCACTGGTCGCCATTCCATCAATGAAGCACCCGTCATGCTTCTAACAAGCAGTATAGATTGCGACCAATGTAGATATAGATCAGCCTGTGCATCCGCAGTCTGATCAAGATCTGCACTGGTCGCAATTCGATCAATGAAACACCCGTCATACTTCTTCTAACAAGCAATATAGAACGTTATCAGGCTACATGTGTCTGCTATTTGATACAGGATCTACATTGTTCACAAAAACCCATAAGCCCCATTTCTCCAGTCACAGCCACATATGAGACACTCCATCTGATTGTGTACCTTCGGACAGCTGCGTAATTTCATGAAATACATTTACAAAACTTACAATATTTTCCGTAAATGGCGTCAAAAGTTGACGAAACTTTCAGAGTACATGCGGAATTGTATTCCGCGTGTACTCTGAAAAGTTTGTCAACTTTTGACTTTTTTTATGAAACATATTGTAAATTTTGTAAACGTATTTAATGAAATTACGCCGAGGTACAAAATCCCATGAAGCGTCTCACATGGTTGTGACTTGAGAAATGGGGCTTATGGGATTTGTAAAGCTGCTATGGTCCCAACTGACGCCACTTGATTTATGATATGTGGCTATGACTGGAAAACTTGGGCTTATAAGATGTGTGACAAGCGTAGCTCCTGATCAAATAACACTTTTCTATAGCCTAATATAGATTGTTACCAGGCTACATGAGTGTGCTATTTGATACAGGATCTACATTGTTCACAAATCCCATCAGCCCAATTTATCCAGTCACATCCACAAATACAGGGGCCCATTTCACTAAACTTCGTACGATAAAAAATGTTCGTGTGAAGATTTTTTATAAGTGGAATTGTCACCCAAATGTGACCCACTCATAATAGCATAATTATAATACATACATATACAGGTTATTGAACCTGAACAATTTCACCACTGAGAGTTCTGAAAATTGCCTATTTATGCAAATTTTGTGGTCAATGTCAGTTTTGCACTTACGAACTTTTTAGTCGTACGAAGTTTAGTATAACGTACTGAGCTCCGCAGGGGACATGGATTTTTTTTTATTAATTCCTTCCCACGAAATAACAATTCGTTCCCTCAATTTAATAATTCGTTCCCTCGAATTAACAATTCGTTCCCACGATATAACAATTCGTTCCGACGAATTAACAATTCGTTCCAACGATATAACAATTTGTTCCCTCGAATTGACAATTCGTTCTCTCGAATTGACAATTAGTTCATTCAAATTAACAATTCGTTCCCTCGAATTAACAATTGAGAATTTTTATTTCGTGGGAACGAATTGTTAAATTGAGGGAACGAATTGTTAATTCATGGGAACTAATTGTTAAATCGTGAGAACGAATTGTTCAGTGCAAATTTTGTTGTCAATGTCAGTTTTGCACTTACGAACTTCTCAGTCGTACGAAGTTTAGTGAAACGTACGGAGCGCCGCAGGGGACATGGATTTGTGTTATTAATTCGTTCCCACGAAATAACCATTCGTTCCCTCAATTTAATAATTCGTTCCCTCGAATAAACAATTCGTTCCCACGATATAACAATGTGTTCCCTCGAATTGACAAATTGAATTCGTTCCCACGAAATATAACAATTCGTTCCCTCGAATTGACAATTCGTTCCTTCGAAATAACATTCGTTCCCTCAATTTAACAATTCGTTCCCTCGAATTAACAATTAACAATTCGTTCCCACGAATTGTTAATTGTTAATTCGAGGGAACGAATTGTTATTTCATGGGAACGAATTGTTAATTCGTGGGAACGAATTGCTATATCGTGGGAACGAATTGTTAATTAGAGGGAGCGAATTATTAAATTGAGGGAACGAATTGTTATTTCGTGGAAACGAATTGTTATTTCGTTGGAACGAATTAATAAAACAGAATTCAACGTCCCATGCGGGGCTCCCCAGATATGCTATGTTTATTTTCAGAAGTTTCCGGCGCTGGCAGCATGCATTCACTGACGTCCAAGTGCCATATCTACGTGTATGTGCTATTACTTGTATTGTATATGTTTGGTGCATTCAATTCATGCCATCACTGGTGACGTGGTATCATGCGACACTGACGTTCAAATCATATGTATGCAAGTGCCATGATGTGGCTGTGACTGGATAAATGGTGCGTATGGAATATGTGACCAGTATAGCTCCTGATCAAATAGCACACTCATGTAGCCTGATAACGATCTGTTTTGCTTGTTATAAGCATGACGGGTGTTTCATTGATGGAATGGCGAACAGAGCAGATCCTGATCAGACTGGTGCAGATGCACAGGCGGATTTGGATCGAACTGGTCGCAAAATCCATAAGCCCCATGTATCCAGTCACAGCCATATTATGGTGAAAAACATATTATAATGGACACAGGTTCGTTTATATGAAATACATTTACATGTAATATAAGTTATTGTGATTCTACACAGGCTATATATGGTGTAATATTGCCCGTCTGGAGGTATGTTCACCCGAGGCGATAGCCGGGGTGAACATACCTTCAGACGGGCAATATTACACCATATAGCCTGTGTAAAATCACAATAACGTATTTGTCATACCGCAGATCCTGTATTTGGCCGTATAAACATATCTCTTCTTTTGATCTTTGCGTTTTTTCAGGAAGAAAAATAATCCGAGATTCGATTTTCTACCGTCAGTCTTAATATAAAGGCGTAAATGAACATTTTGTTTTTTTATTAAACGAAAACAAACTAAATATGGAGTAAGAAATCCATCGAAAACGACTTTATGACAGTTTTTTTATATCGTGTAATTTAATTTATATTCCACTGCTCTATCGATCTGCTCTCCCTTTGGCGCCTCTAGAATAATGCGACTGGTTCCCAAACATTCGCTGTCATTGCTACGCCGCGGTTTCGTGCGTGGAACCCATACTTTGTGACCTAAATATAGCCGTGTCACGAAGCTAAGCGTGTTGAGATTTGAAAAGCATTTTTCGTTATTTTAGCTAATTTTTCGCTCATATTTTGATGAGCGAAGAATATTTATGGAAAAATAAACAATAAAGTCTGGTTTTGAGTGTACAATTTGTTACTTGTATTGATCAATTCAGGGTTTTATTGCGTTTAGTGAGGAATACAATTCGCAATCGCTAGACGCTTTCAAAATGTGTCTTCATTGGACGCGAGGCACCGGAGGGGAATCGCCATTTCTCTATGTCCGACGGCCTTGGCAGGTCATATAATATATATGACCAGGCAAGCTAGCCAATCAAAAGCCGAGAAACTTATCTGCGGTATGACAAATTGATTTATGTATTGGAAAAGGGGCCCGTTTCACTAAACTTCGTACGAATAAATGTGTGAAAACTTATGATAGTCTGTAAATTTCATCTGTAAATCCATCAATTGAAATTTACTGTCTATCCTAAATTTGCACTTATGAACATTTAGTCGTACACAGTTTAGTGAAACGGGCCCCATGTGTGTATTAATTTTTTAGCAACCTGTCAACAGCTAAGATCATTTTAGTTTGTTTGTTTGGTGTTTAACGGCCTATCAGCAGCTAATGCCGGGCCAACGGTTAGATCCCGTATTTAATATGTTGCATTGGGGGATCCCAAAATCAGAACGGAATATTTACATCGAGAACAAATATATTCAGCCCTGAAATTAGAACAACCTGACATGGTGCTAGGTCCATACCACTCCAAAGTCACTTGGCCCCTTTCCCTAAATGTAATATGGTTAGGAATAATCATATTACTCATATAAGGGGTATAACCAGATCCAACTCTGAGGGCCAAACCAGAGGCCCGTTTCACTAAACTTCCTACGACTAAAATGTTCGTAAGTGCAAATGTAAGATCGTCTGTAAATTTCGATTTATGGATTTACATTTATTGAGCATAGGCTGCATATGCAGCCTATGCTCAATAAATGTAAATCCAATAATTATTTGCAAGAAAACATTGTTAATGTGAAATTTACAGACTATCATAATTTTGCACTTACGAACATTTTAGTCGTAAGAAGTTTAGTGAAACGGCCCCCAGGTCTCCGGTCGGGATTCCAGTAATGATGAATCCCGATCGTTAAATTACGCACCGCATGCTCCCACCTGCCACCCACCAAGATCAGTTTAGGCCGGGTTAACAGGGTCAAATCCCATATTTCACCTCATCGAGATGGTTCAGATGAGTGTTTGTTTGTTTGTTTGTTTGTTTGTTTATTGGTGTTTAACGGCATATCAACAGCTAAGGTGTAAGGATGTAAGGCCGGGCAAACGGGTTCGATCCCGTTTTAACCTACAGCATAATATATATATATTATACTTTCGAGAAGAAATAAAGAAAACAAATCTTAAAACTTTAATTCTACAGTCGAACCTCCCTGAACGGCCACCTCTCTACAACAACACCCTCTCTGTAACAGCCGCTATTTTATATCCCAAATAGATGATGTCTATATTTAACCCTTAGACTGTTGAGCACGAAAATTGTCGTCTGTTGTTTCTTTATATGTTGCCTTATTTCTCAATAAAAACATGGTTTGACAGCATTTTAGAATCATTTCCATTGGAATTCAGCATTAACCTCCCTACAACAGCCACCTCTCTACAACAGCCAGCTAAACTAAATCCCATATATTACCTGTACAAGTACATGTACATGTTCAAGTACATAATTAACAGATATTACTACGCAATGTAGTTAGCAGTAATATACGGTTAAAGGTATTGCCCACTCTGTAGGCACAAAATGTTCATTATAGGAGTTAAATAAGTGTATAATTATATCACTATTCCACCAGTTCTAAAAATTACCAGTGCCCGCTATACAGATATAATAATTTAATAATACATGTAATTTAGTTTACTGATAGTGACTCGCGGTGGTATCAGGCTGTTTTCATATGCAAATGAGGCGTGATAGTTTTCAATTAGTTATACTAATTAAATGTGTCACCTGAAAAAATAATATTTTCGAATGATTACAAAGTATGATCATTGCACATCAAAATATAAATACAGAGAATAAATAGTAATGTGCGTTAAAATTTTAAGGAAACATGGTTATCGCCCCTGATATCAGTGTGGAAATTTGCGTCTGATATAAAATGCATACTAATGCCAATCAATACGTGGGACAATGGCGAATTAATGTTTAGTTTGCCAGAAAATGTCTCAGATGATGTCTCTGATATAAAGAACATGTCAAGCCTACAGAGTTGGCATGCACCTTTAACACATAGCTGCGAACATGATACCTATGCTGCATGTATATTAATTATTTTCTCACTGATGATATTAAAGAATTGCAAATTATACGTGAAGCAGAAATAATGTGATTTTTTCCTTACAAAGTGAAATAATGAAATTGATCGTATACATTTAGTGTGTAAGGTTAAAGTGCTTCAAATACCGGTATTAATGAAATGCATATCAGGAATTTTGATTAATTACAAAATTGAATTTGATTAGGTACTGAACTGTAGCCGATTTCATCAAATTTACAAAGTATACTTATGTAGCAAAGTATACTTTGAGGGAGTAATCATTTATTTTTCCCAAAATGAATTATTTCATATATAACTAACCACTGCATATATTTGATGATTAAAAGTATGCAGAATTATTATACAGAATGTGTTACATTATCACAGCCAAAATGGCTGTGATAATGTAATAAATTCAATATAATAACAAATAATAAATTTATCCTAAAATTGGAATTTCTCCCTCAAAGTATACTTTGCTAGATAAGTATACTTTTGCAATGTTGGTGAAATAGGCTACAGATATTCAAAATGTATTACTTTCAAGAGTGAGTTCAAATTAGTGGTGCGGCATAGACTTTCATTGAGAAATAATAAAAATAAAAGGAAAATATTTATTTTCTTTAAATTATATCGTTAAAGGTGTATTCTGAATAGAATGGGTTAAATGTATTGTTTTATATATATACAAAACGGGGAGGATTCGATGGGTGAGACAGTAATAGTTAATATCATTGTCATGTGGGCAATACTTATAGGTTATTTAATTTGTATGTGAATATATGCACGAGTTCCGCAGCGTGCGATAGCGCAATCAGGGGGGGGGGGGGGGGGCGTGGGCGCTTGTGAAAGAAGAGCGGCAGACTTAGGTTTAGCGGTAAAATGGAGTAAAAAGACGGCCATTTGCCACGAGGTATGTACATTTTCGTTGTTTTATTAATATTTTAATTTAAAACACGAGGAAGCCATATAGCCTATGGCACGACGGAATATATCATAGATCTACGAATGCAGACACTTTGTTAATATTCACATTAGCGTTAATACAACCGCGGAAGTTGTTAGGATACGAGGTTGTGTCCGACCAAAGTTAGAAGCCTTGTTCATGTGTATATAGTTATACCGATGAAAGACGAAACACGCCGAATGCCTGTGATCTATGGTACGTGTACAACGGTGGTCTTCAACGTGGCAAATAATGTACTCCACATTCAGCGATGTACGGTCCCAAAAATAAAACTACATTATAACTGCAAGTCACTTCCACTGAGTGTTGGAGAAGTGTTGGGTGCTTGAACACTTTAAGGAACATATGTTAAAGCAAAATGAGCCCAAACCGGCTCAGAAAGTATTCTCAACACGGGTACAGGTGAAATGTTCCGCTAGGGATTTCTTTTCTACTGAATTGCGTATACCTACATCGGCCATCAATGACACAGGGAACACAAGTCTGAAGACTGTATCGACAATGAACATATATAACTATACTTATTAATACGTTGCTACACAATTTGCCAAACAAACCTACCACAAACCTTTGTAATTACATGTGCTTCCCACCGCCGGACCTTTAGAGTGCTTACACATCGTTTTCACGGACGTGAGAGGTATGCCAATGGCGAAATCACGTAAATATGGTTAAATAGTGGATAATTGTATAGACCGTATTTTCATTAAAATCGACCCGAATATGTCTGCAAAATTCGTAACGGCATGGTTTGTTTACACAGAGGAGACCACAATTCCTTCAATAACTGTTTTGTCAATGCATCTTTTAACAAAGTGTCTGCATTCGTAGATCGATGATATATTCCGTCGTGCCATAGGCTATATGGCTTCCTCATGTTTTAAATGAAAATATTAATAAATCAATGAAAATGTACCTACCTCGTGGCAAATGGCCGTCTTTTTAATCAATTTTACTCTATTTGCTCTAACGCAAAACCTATTCGCCAACCTAAGTCTGCCGCTCACCGTTCACACGCCCCCCCCCCCCCCCCACCCCCATCCCCCCCCCCAATATAAAAACGTTGCGCGGTGGAACGAGTGATATATATCCACATACAAATTAAATAACCTTTTTAATTACATACGTACATCATTCGCAATTTATGTACACTTCAACAAGTATAAATCAAATAAATAAATCAGAGGTGATTTTGATGGAATTATTTTGAGATGTGCAGCGTAGTTCCGGCACTGACCAATATGAACTCACGAGACGTCAATATGGAAAAAATATTCATGTCTTGTTTTGCTTTTTGTTTCAATGGGAAACGAAAATACGTATACAATAATCGAAGCGATTGTCCCGACTTGCTGTGGACGTCCCAATACACTATTGCACGAGACCGAGGGCAATAGTAACAAGATTCATTGACAGCAACGTTGAAGATGTCCGCACGACCATGAACTAACTGTTTTATTACACACAATACCGTAATAACTCTAACTATTTGGACACACGTTGTTTTGGGGTTTCCTAAAACAAATTGTATCCCAATACATCATTATTTTGCTCACCCTGAACAGCCATACAAACTCTAACTATTGGAGCACTTTATACATTGGGAAACCTCATATGTATCCATGTTTCTTACCATAAATTGTAATCAAATAGTTAGGGTTACGGTAGTTGGATCCGTGATCTGCGAGGGAAATAACCAAAACAATATAATACCGTAACAAAACGGGTTTGGTAATAATAGCCACTATGAGTGACGTCAGCGACATCAAAATTCACTGCCACCTGTGCAGCAAGACACCGACGGAGCCACGAATGCTGCCGTGTTATCACACGTACTGCACCAAATGCCTTGGCGCCCACATCATCATCAGTTTATTCATCATATCAACACCAACACGACAGACAGCATAGGGGAGATAGAATCTCAAGTGAGTCTCATCAAAGATAAGTTAGATGAATACGCAAATGAACTGATAAATAAGCTGAGAACGGCGCGAGACAATGAGGTGGATAAGCTGACAAATATTGCGGATGATGTGATTCAGAAACAATCGTCCCTGGGTACGGTGTTCGGCGTATTACGATCCGCACCGGACACAGATGTTACACAAATGACTAACCAACTAATAAAGTCCCTCAATGATACCAATTCTTCCCACACGTTTCACCGAGATTTCTGGTTCTTCACATCGTTCGCGTACTCCGCTGGTTCTCTTGATATGGACGCGATTAAACAAACGGTGGGGCAAGTGAACGAGCGTCAAGTGAAACCGGAGGCTCGTCAGTCGCTGGTTGACGTCAAGACTGTGAAGGGTAGCGCACACGTTACCACAACTAGAGCGATCGCCACATTGCCAGGCAGCAGGGCCTGGGTGTGCAACGAGTTCAACAACGTCATCCAGAAAATAGGAGTTAACGGTAAAACATTCGAGACAAAGAAGTTGGATTTTGGAATTGATGACCTGAACACGTGGCCAGATGGAATGGTCCTATGCACAATCTACAACGGCAATTCAATCATGCGTGTGGACGGAGACCCAGTCGAGTTTGCCAGTACGAATTCCTTCTTGAGAGGGCTATACGTATCACAGGACGGAAGGACGGTGTTGACCTGTGGAAATGACTGCAACGTGCACGCGTCTACCAAGGTCAAGGTAAAAAAACAAAGCACGGTGTTTGTATTCAACATGAAAGGGAGTATGATAAATGAGATACACGTGGCAATAGACACGGGTCTGTGTAGGATCTGCCAAACGTCACGAGGCGATATCATCGTCACAGATATTCTCGGAAAGTGTCATATACTCGGCCGGGATGGGGCCTCCACGAAGGAAATAACAGCGGCTAAAAGCACGGCGGGTATGTGCCGTAATGCCGATGGACGCTTAGTAGTGGCAGACAGGAGGGCGAATAAACTACTGCTGCTGGACTATGAGGGGCGACTACTGAGGAGGATAGCCACAGTGGACAATGGGTTATTCAGACCAGAAGCAATCTCATTGGACAGCCAAGGTCGAATCTGGGTTGTGAACTTAGATCATATCTGTCTCGTTAAATATTTACAATAGCACGCACCTGTTATATCAGTGTGACTAATATAAGTGTTGGGAGAAGGAGGGATTTGTGGTATTTGTGTCTACAGTCTACATGTAGCTTCTGGCGTAGCACATTTCTGTAACTTGGGTTCATAGTTAAACAAACTTGTCGAGAACATACTCCATTCTAATGTTCGAAATCAGGAAGTTTGATTGGCCGAGACTGAGCTGTTTCAGCTCAGACTCGGCCAATCAAACTGCATGATTTCAGGTACAAATTCGGAAATGTTCCCATTGGGTTGTTTGTTCGGGTTTAACAGCCTATTAGCAGCTAAGGTTATTTAAGGCCGGGTCAATGGGTTTAGTACTAAATCCCATATATTACCTGTAGAGATGGGGGGAAATCCCTAAATCAGAACTGAATATTTACAATGAGAACAAAACCCACTTTGTATTCAGCCCTGAAATCAGAATAATCCTGATCTGATGCCAGGTCCTCGACACACCAGAATCACTTGCCCCCCTCCCAAAAGCAGTAGGATCAGTAATAATCTTACTACTTTTATAATGGGCAATAACCCAATTCAACTCGCAGGTAACAAAAGAGACAAAAATAAAAACGTACATGAGGGCCAACCCGGGCATATCGTGGTTCCTATCCGGAGGAACCCCTACCGTTAATATACGCCGTCACGTTCGCCCGACCAACCACCCACTATTAGGTTATATAAGCACCGTCCCGGATATTGATCTTTATCCCGTCAACACAGTGCGTATGTGCCGTGAAACACGGTGCCGTGAAACATTTTTGATATCCTGTCAATACGATTTGGAGATGCGGCTGGGGTTATTTGTTTGCATTTTAAAGCTATTTGTAATGTTGACGGGATAAATAGAATAGTAGGTTAGTGCCGTGAATGGGAAAAATATCTGGCGCGGCACGGAAACGGGATGTGCTCGGCAGAGCCTCGCCCATGCCGCTTCCTAAGCCTTGCCAGATATTTTTCCATTCACGGCACTAACCAACTATTCTCTATATACTGTTAAAAACGTGATTCCTGCTATATGATGGACAACATTAATCAAAGGACTGAAAGTCATGAAATCAGTAGTACGTGCTTGTGGAGGACACATATACTAAGAATTAATTTGTTGGAAAGTACATTGTAGTCTTAAGAATTGGCACCAAGATGGATGCGGAACTTTGCGGAATAGATGTATTGCGGCTTGTCAGTAGTTGAGACAGCAACTATTCAAATGGTCAGCTACATACAAGTTTCACTTGCTCAATAATTTCCCGACTATATATACTCACAGGATATATTGCTTTGTCATATGTTATTATACACTAGTTCTGAAATATATATGCATTACCATAGTAACCATGGTAACCAATATTGGAAAACACAAAAATAGTCTTTGTTGAAAAGGTGTTTACTTTTTGAAAATCAATGCAATACACCAGGGTACTGTTACCATCTTGCAATACACTTAACATGTGAACGTTTAATAATATTGGTTGTCATGACAACCATTTTAATATTTCACACACAAAATCATATATACTCCATTTAAAATCAATATATTCGTCGAATCAGTATTCATTATCAATGCTGCAAAAACAATATTTATCTTGACAAACATGACTGTTCAAAGTAATTCCACCTTGACCTTGGACATGAAGGGTGTGGTACATGTATGGAATGAAAATATGAATGATGATAAGGAAGTATATGAAGTTTGAAGTCAATCTGACTTACGGTTGCAGAAAACGTTAAGGCAAATCGTACGGATGCAAATGTCTAAGTAATTTGACCTTGACCTTGGAAATGAAGGCCGCATGAGTGTGGTATGGACTGAACATATGGTTGATGATAAGGAAGTATATGACGTTTCAGGTCCATCCGACTTTCCGTCACAGAGATAATGGGTACCCAAACTCTTTAACGTGGACGGACGGGGATATATCTATAGTTTTGTATACACAGCTTAAACTTTATACATTTTACAACAATTACAAACAAGAGCGAGTAGTCATGCATGGAACACGACAGGTGACATATGTCATCAGTCCCTTTGTTCCTGTCACAGTCATAGCTCAGGAACTTGACTGGTGACATATGTCATCAGTCCATTTTCTCCTGACACAGTCTCCTAAATTTAAAATTCATATCATTTTCCAATTCAAATAGGAATCCTCAGCGATTTGTAACCCGGAGGATATAACACAAACGTCTACTTTCACTTTCATTTCAGCTACACATTCAATTTTAATTTATAATACAAATAATCTAGAGATAATTATTATCCTTATTCAAACTCAAGACAACGTTTCCTTTGTGAAGTGTATCGTACTGTATATGCTGTGTAACGTCAAGTCGCAAGATTGTCGGCAGCGTATACGCTAACACACACGACGCGTAATTATCAAAATATTGCTAGCTCCTCTTTGGAAAGTTTGGATTTCCGCGCGAACTGTTTTACTAAATTCATTATAGATTAGTTGATTTTTTAAGTAAAATGGACACTGATTAATAATATCGATGGCTCAAGATGATTAAAACAGTATGTAACTGTCAAAAAAACAATGTTTCTGCTTTAAATCATCATCATTTCGCTGTCCAATGTAGGATTTTATCGAGCCATTGACCTATGTAAAGTTCAGAATGTAAGCTTTAATCTGATTGGTCATTCAAGAAAAACGTCACAGGGAAATCCCGCACCCTACTATATCATTGCGCAAAATATCAACATACATAAAAAAGAACTCATATTAATACATAACAGTTAATAGTTTATAAAGTATACAAAAACTTTTGCAATAACACACATATAGCACAAAAAAAGCAAACAACACATGTATTACGCTGAAACGGTAAGATAGCTCGCTGTTTTACTGTTGTTTAACTACTTTTTGTATGGCGGCGTAGTACCGCGTGTTTTTCTAAAGATAAACCCGCAAACAGTGATACAGCGACCGCCACTTAACTCATTAGCATATCTGCAATGACTGAGAATTATCATATAGTTACTAAATCCGAGCTAATAGCTCGGATAAAAATGCCAGTTCTGATTTAAATCGTCAGTGGGCAGAAGTATATTGTGTGATTGTAATACAGGGCTTATGATGTGTGGCCATAGCATATGTAGCCTATTTCACCAACATTGCAAAGTATACTTATCTAGCAAAGTACACTTTGAGGGAGAAATTTTCAATTTTAGGATGAATTTATTATTTTTTATTTTACTGAATTTATTACATTATCACAGCCATTTTGGCTGTGATATAATGTAATAAATTCAGTATAATATTTCTGCATACTTTTAATCATCAAATATATGCAGTCGTTAGTTCTATATGAAATAATGCATTTCAGAGAAAATAATGATTACTCCCTCAAAGTATACTTTGCTAGAAAATTATACTTTGCAATTTTGATGAAATCGGCTACTGAGCTGCGATCATGACTGAATAAACGGGCCTTATGTCATTTGTGACCAGCCTATGATTTGATCGAGTCGCAAAATATTGTTCTACCAACCCTCCACTTAAATCACAACTTACATTTTAATGCAATGCAATATATTAATAGAAAGTGAATTGTTGGAACAACACTATTTAATTTATTGCTTTATTGAATATGGATATAACAAGGAAACATATCGGCCGGCAGCTAACTAAACAGGGGGCCGTTTCACTAAACTTCATACGACTAAAATGTTGGTAAGTGCAAAATTCTGATAGTCTGTAAATTTCACAATTATTGGATTTACATTTATTGAACATGGGTTAAATATGCAGCCTATATGTTCAATAAATGTAAATTTCTAGACGATCCTAAGTTTGCACTTATGAACATTTTAGTCGTATGAAGTTTAGTGAAACAGGCCCCTGATCTTAAAGAAGGTAACCAGCGGGCAATGGAAGAAAACAGTGTACTCAACGGCATATATTTAACAATTAATTAACCCTTAGACCGCTATCTTATTTTTTTTGTCGTCTGCTGTTTATTTTCTATTTTTATCATCAAAAACATGATTCTGAAGTGCTGTCAAAAATAATTTACAACATGTTTTAACAGCACTTCAGAATCATTTCCATTGGAAATGATTCTGAAGTGCTGTTAAAACATGTTTTTATTGAGAAATAAGGCAAGATATAAAAGCAACAGCAGACGACAATTATTGTGAGTAGCGGTCTAAGGGTTAATACATATATATATACACATGTTTCTTTTTCCAGTACATTTTCACCCTGTCGTGAACCCAAATATTTAGTTTGCGCATTTGCTCTGTATCCATCCTGCAGCGAGTTTGTGTGTGTGTTTATTGGTGTTTAACGGCATATCAGCAGCTAAGGTCACGTAAGGCCGGGCCAACGGGTTCGATCCCGTTTTAACCTGCTACATTGAGGCAAATCCCAAAATCAGAAAGGAATATTTACATAGAGAAAATATATATTCAGCCCGGAAATTCGAATACCACACCACAGTCACTTGGCCCCTTCCCCTAAAAGTAATAGGATTAGGGATAATCGTATTACTCATACAAGGGGTATAACCAGATTTCACCCTCACATACAAGAATGCCAAAGACGTACGGAGGGCCAAACCGGGTCTCCGTTCGGGATTCCGGTAAGGATGAATGCCGATCATTAAATTACCCATCGCATGCTCCTAACTGACATCCACTCCTAATTTGCATAATGGAAGTAAACACATATTTTCTCATGTATTTACATGTGTGAGTGTGCTCGGACACGGGGCAAAGGCACCGTCACGTGACGACAATGCATAAACTATAGCTTCACGCATAATTTAAAACAGAAAACTGTTGCCATGCATCGGAAAGGAAAAACCTTTTTTGACAATAAAATTAGTTTCTTTTTCAACGATGTGATATAAACATGCATGATGTTGTTTTATGTTTGTGTATTGGTGTTTAACGGCCTATCAACAGCTAAGGTCATGTAAGGCCGTGCAAACGGGTTCGATCCTGTTTTAACCTGGTGTATTTTAAATCACAAAATCAGAACGGAATATTTACATCGAGAACAAATATAGTAAGCCCTGAAAATCCCATATATTACCTGTAAAAATGGGGGGGGGGTCCCAAAATAAGAACTGAATATTTACAATAAAACAACTATATATTCAGCCCTGAAATCAGAATAATCCTGATCTGATGACAAGTCCTCGCCACACCAGAATCACTTGGCCCCCTCCCAAAAGCAGTAGGATCAGTCATAACCTTACTACTTATATAATGGACAGTAACCCAATTTAACTCCCAGGTAACAAAAGAGCCAAAGATAAAAATGTACCTGGGCTAAACAAGGCAAATTGTGATTCCTATAAGAAGGAATCGAACGTTACCGTTAATTAATGCCGTCGTGTTTGTCCGACCGACCACCCACTAGGGAGACAGGTAGTTTAGTATATTCTGTAGATATGACATTTTCTGGAAAAGTAAACATTCATTCACCACATTATTATACATTTTATATCAAGACGTAAATTTCCACACTGATAACAGGGGCGATAACTGTGTTTCATTAAAATGTTTTTTTCAGGTGACGCATTTAATTAGTATAAATAATTAAACAAGAATTCCGCCACGGAAGCTGTGTTGCGCCTGCCGAGGCATTTGACCGTAACATCGATCATGTGCTAAAGTAATTAAGCATCACACAAACCATGCAAACTGTAGCAAAATGTCGCTGTCCTTCATGTATATACAAGGACTCAAAGATATGTTTGTATGTTATGCAATCATGAACAGACATTATACTCAGATATAAATTCCGGAAGTGATAACAAGAAATGGGCGATCCTTATAAGCTGGTATAGGTACCAAGTGGGACCGAGGTAACATCCGGTACCTCTACCATGGTAACTGCATGGCTAACGCGAATATGGGGCGTGTAGTTGAACTCGTGTGCTGGTCAAGTACCAAGGCTAATGTAATTAATACGGGTTAGTAGGACTGATGTGTGGGATACAGGGGCGGATCCAGCATTTGGGGAACAGGGTGGGGGGGGGGGGGGCGGGGGGGATTGTCTAGTTGCGAATGTAACTCTTGCAATCTACTCCCGTACCGTCCGTAGCTAGCTACGGACGGTATGGGAGTAATTGCAAGAGTTACCGTTCGCAATTAGGGGGTTGTCCTATGTTGTCCTCTTTTCGAGCTCTTCCAAATGCACTTTCCTGTGTTTTATGGCATTGAAACTGTGATCTATGTAAACTCCGTGGCTGAACGGGGGGTCTCCCTCCAGTCCGCCCCTGGGATGAGATTAGTAGAAATTTGAATTGGTTATGCAAAACTTAACCTTATCTGTAGGTACAGCTTGTCGGAGATATTTGTGGCTGTGAGTGGAGAAATGAAGCTTATGGGTTTTACAAAAACCTGTATGTCCAGATCTGCACTGTGCCCTCTTATCAGGATATATACTGGTCACACAGTACAAGGCCATGTGAATCTAGTAGCACGTGGGATACCGATGCGCGGTTTAATCAGATTTACACTGACTACAGTGTATGTGTACGCTGGTCAGTGTCTATACAGTGTTCACAGACAGAAACACAGCGGGTCGTATTTGAGTAGGTTCTCTGAGTTATGTCTCCCCCATATATTGCGAAATTTTACAGGAATATTTGTCACTCTGTGCATTTGTGCACCTTGGTTTTTTATGCGGATTCATGTAGTTATAAATATGGCCATTGGTCTCTTTTAATTGTATTATCTCCCAATATACAGCTAACTTACGCAGAAAAACAAAGATTTCAGAAGATTCCACGGCAGCCCTGTCACCAGTTATGGTACCCACTATCCGCTTGCATCTAGTCATTTTATTTGAAAAGCAAATGTTCTCCGATTAAGAAGTCCCGCTCATGTTTAGTCATATCGCTCAGTAAGTAATACGTACCCGATAGCTCGCCCGTAACGAGCCGAAACACCAGTTTTAATAAATATTCAATTTGTAGTTTTTCTTCTCTCGATGATTGACTCGGTGCGAGATTGAAACCAGTAATATTTCTGGCTACCCGTATTCAATGCGCATGATCACGTGGTTACAACAACAACAACGTCGCCCACTCCAAAGTAAGTATTATTTGATAGTTTCCTTAATATGCAACGTATTTTGATGAAATATGGCGCAGCAAACGCGTCTTCATGAGCTGCATTTGGTGGTCTATGGAGTTTGGCACAGACTTATGTGTTTTTTGCGAAGAATCGATTTCCATGTCGGAGACACGGAAATCAATTCTTCGCAAAAACGACAGAAGACAGAGACCACAAAATGCAGCTTAACAAGACGCATTTGATGCGCCATATTTCATAAATATCCGTTACGTAATAAGGACACTATAAAAGAATACGTACTTTGAATCGGTACGTGTTGTGTTGTTTTTAGTACCACGTGATCATACACCTTGGTATTCGTGTCGATATTATATTCGATGGGTCGGTGAATCCGCCATCAAGATGATTAGGATCCATATCGTTAGCGTGTCTATCCGTGCGGTGAAATATATGGTGTACGAACGGGGTCAAAACTAAACTTACAGGTGCAGCTATACACATATACATATGCACCTGTAAATATACAGGTGCAGATGTAAACATACAAAATACAGCTGCACCTGTAAAAATACAATTTAGTTTTGACCCCGTTCGTACACCATATACTACAGCCCGCTAAAATATGTCCATCTGTTCTTTCTTTTCTTTGTATTTCCCGCCTTTCCTAGGCGCACCGAAGAATACGATCTATGTAACCGATGTATGTTAGTCAGTGAAACTATACTTAATTAATGCAGTGTGGAACACTAAGCACAGTATATATACACAATAGTACTATATACACTTGTCCGTCCACAGACTTATGCACACTGTTTTGCTTGCAACAAGTTGCAATCAGATTTGTGGCGTGGTCAGTCAAATATCCAAATACAATGTTGATGAGCCGAAAAGTCAGCGGCTGAAATACACGAATAACAACAACAACAAAACTTTTCGCTAAAAATGAATTCCGAGAATTCTGTCAAAAAGGAGCCGAAGGAGATGTACAAAGTGGACCCATTTTACGATATTGATATGAAAGTCGACATACCCGATGTAATCTTCAAAGTGAAAAGTTTTCACGAATCTGACGACCAGAGTAATGTAAATATATGTTTAAAAAATCTTCGCTTGTTTGCACACGTGGAAACTATAATTTCCTTGTTAGGTCATAACTATAGTATTACGAATGATTACATCATTCTGTAGCAAGTTTAAAAAAAATTCACACTATAGTGTAATTTTCTCATTTCACCATAACTATACAGTGTACTGTAGCAAGCTGTCCGTATCCTAACACACAATTACGCTGGTGATGGTGTACAAATTTGCACCCTGTCCGTCGGCTCCGCTTGGCATGATATAATTGGCCAATTAAAATGCATGAAACAATTACATCTAGTGAAATGATATGACTAACCGCAACCACAGGTTCTTGAAGAAAGTTTCATATTTCGGTGTTTTATGGGTTATTGCGGTATCTCTGGTGGGTTGTGTGCATTGTTACCAACATACAATTTACGTCGCCTCCCGCAAGTTACACGTATTTATAATGTAATATCAAGCCTCTTGGAGGTCTGATATTATTAAAACAATCCCTTAAAATGCCGGATTACACCTCTATATCTAGTTAGCTTGCACTTCATTCGAGTTCGTTCTGTTCTCGTCACTATCAGAATCCGAAGTGTCCTCAGTCCTTTTCTGTGTGTTCACCGGCCGTACAATAGTCCTCGGCCGTTTCCGTAGGCTGCATTCGTCAGTGCCCGTAAGCGCCTCGGGTCAGAAACCACCAATGTTCCAGGTATCAGCGCACTAATTTCTGGTGAACATTACACTAAGTACGAATTTACAAGGTGAGAAACGGAGCTTCTACCCGCGTACGTTTTTAACCAATAAAACAATTATTTCTTAACCGATAACAATACAACCGTCCCAAATTGTTTTGATTAACAAATCAATGCAGTTCATGTATTCTATCGGCATCAGCAAATTGATATATGTCTCTAAAGCTCCAGATAAGGAATTATTAATTGAGTATTTTCACTCCACCATTTCTGAAGCAATTGGGTATTTCAAAATTGTAATACCTACTAAGGGTAAAATCAAATCACACTACTGTTTACACATCAACAGACCGCAATTATTTAATAGTTTGCTTCGAAATTAAAACAAGTCGAAATGATGTGTTTTCATGGAAAATACCAAAAATGTTCTATATTTGTTGTCTGTTTATTGTTTTCTGCAGCATGATAAAGGTACGTCAAAATTGTTATTGTTATTTAAGCAAATACGCAACTTATCTGGAGCGCTGTCTCTCATGAATCGATAGAACCAAAATATGGAGTTTGCGGTTGAAAATTGATGATAATCGGTCTGAAAGCAACGCATGTTGCAAATTTTATTGGCCAAATATTGAAATTTTTTCATTCCTTTGGGTATTTTGACAGAAATTAAGGGACCCGAAAGTTTGGAACGGTGAATGTGTAGATAGTTGACTATTTCTGTCGTGTGTAATGATTGAGCATTAGTAGTTTCACAATAACTATTTTGGTAAATTACCCAAAACCAATGAACTCAACCCAAATTTCCATATGACACCAACATTCTGACCTTCAGTACAAACACCTGTGACCGCGACGTGCAATGTTACTAGTGGGTGAAAAGAGAGATCCAGTAAGTGGACTAAAACTGGGATACCTTGTTATATTATAATTTCCTTCCAACCGTCCCAGAGGCACCATTGCATGGGTAGGTCTGTTGATTTATACTTTCCGTTATGCCATCAATATGATTGTTATTGTCAGATTGTGATAGAATTTGCATAGGCCTGTGGTTTTTCTCAATAACTTTGTTTATTCCTATAACAAAATAACATTTTTGTGCCCTCCACAGCCGGGGTCGGTGACCAGCGACGACCCTGTATCTGCCCTGGAACATCGTCAGGAGGCGATACTGACCAAACTGGGGGACCTGCGATCTACGCTGGATAGTCTCGCTGGCCAGTACAGTGTCAGTGATGTTGTAGAGCCGACTCCTATAGCCACACAAAGCCGGGTACCACAAGCCACTGTCAGTCCAGGTGTCGCTCCGAAAGTGCCTGTCACTGTTGATAACCCACTTGTAAGTTCATCGACTTTTTATCCAGAAATTGTGAAGGGGTATGGGCTTTCTGATTTTGTGAATAATAAGCGCAATGTTCGCCAAAATTGTCATTTCAAATTTTTTTTATCGTTCTAAATATATGTTGTGACCACTCATTTGAACCATCTCAAGGAGATGGTTCAAATTGTGGTCACAACATATATTTTTTAATAAGAATTGAAAAATCAATATAGATCGTTATCAGACTACAGGAGTGTGTTATTTGATCATGGGCTACACTTGTCACAAATCACATAAGCCACATTTCTCCAGTCACGGCCACATATGACTAGAGTTGGGTATCGCCGGAAAAAATGTATCGCGATATGTATCACGATAGTCGGGACGTATCACGATATGTATCACGATAGTATCGCGGATTACTCTGATAACCAGTTACACTGCTTTTGTACTGTGCAGCCAAAGTTGTGTACCATACATAGTTTTTGTGTGGTGTTTAACACTGTTTATAATTAGTTGTATGCATGTTCTACTCGTTTTTCTTTAATACAAAATAGATCAATTAGTTATATTGCATAATTAATTGGCCTCCAGACGGTTTTCAAATAATAAAACAAATGCCCATGGACAGAAAGAGGTGGGGCTGTGGTGAGGGGGTGGAGGGTGCTTGGGTAGGGAGGATTGAAAGTCTAGTGTCTCAAAAAAAGATCGCTAAATACACAATACTCAATAATAATGATGCAGCTCAGTTTGATTGATAATAACATTGTGATTTGGAGTTGAATTTCTTTTATTATTATTATTTTTATTGAATTGTTGAACATATATTCAAAATTAATCTACAAGGACCCACAAACACACAGAGGCATCATTAAACAACAATTGTGCACTTTAATTTTACACCAAAAACGGCCAGTTCTGCTGTAACGCTGCCTTTTTTGATGTGGAAGTGAAAATAAATGGTCGCGAAAACTCATGACACGGCTCGTGTTCCGAACTTCCGGTTTGATATGAGGTTAATAAAAAAATGCAATCAACTGCGCACAAGCCAAACGGTTCAATAAAGTGTTTTTTGTGCACATTAATGATTGTTAAAGAAACTGTCGATGTCCTAGGATGTCGAATCCAGAGGTTCCTATGAAAATCACTTCAAATATTTACCTCTTTCTAGCACCAAAAACACGATCATTGAAAATGTGTTAATAATTACAATGTAGCTATCGTCAACTATCGATAGTTGGCAGTGTATCGCGATACATGTATCGTGAAGATATGTACCTCGATCTATCGATTCATCGATACTATCGGTCCACCACTACATATGACCTTAGCTGTTGCCGGGATGTTACACCTATTCACTTTCGCTTTTGTTTCCAGAAGAACGGTATGCATGACGTGGTGATCACAGCTGATCCGACGCACCCACCCCTCTCCCTATTCGTCTTGTTTGAATTACTGAAACGTCAGTTCCGCGTGCTGGCCACCTCGTACGTCCATTCGTCTGTGACGGAAGTCGTGAATCCGCGACTGATGGATGCGATACGCGCCGGTGATCAGGTGGTACGGGGCAGTCATCAACTTGCTCTCTCTGTGATTTGGAAGAAAGGTAGGGGAAGATTCTTGTGTCTTGATTATCCCTCGACGATGGGCAAGAGGGGATATATCGTTAATCCATGTACGTGCGTAAGTTAGTAACGCCTTTTATTTTTCAATAACTTATGAACCGCTTCACCGATTAAGATACTATATGGCCACAATGTGTGTCATGGGATGCTGCTTTGTTTTGCACACGAACCACGTCCGACCGCCCAATGTCAACGTCACTGAGGACTTATGTTTGTAAGGCAAAAATGTAAAAAAAAAATTTATGCCCCACCACGATAGTGTTACCCTTGTCCGTCCATTCCGTCACCAACCTTTTAACTCGCAAAACCTTTAAACCGTACTAGCTACAGACCTGAAACTTGGTGTGTAGCATCCTTTAATATGATGAGTAGATTTTTGATTCCACCCCCTTGTAACTTGTAACACTTCTAAACCGCAATAGCTGGACGCTTGATGCTTGGTATGTAGCTTCTTTATAGTGTGTAGATGCACAAAGTGAATTTATATTTTTGCCAATCTCCCCCTTTTGAACTTCAAATTTTGCCTCGTTCACTATCAAAGCGATATGTGTGAACACATTTTATAGTTATTTAACGACGTTACTTACTTAATTACTTACAAACTTTAATCAGCAAATTTAAGCAGGCATTAGTTCTATAATTATAATCAATAAAAAATAATAATTGCTTCCCCAAAGTATACTTAGCCAGAGCTCCAGATAAGCTGCTTATTTGCGTAAATACCCAATTAAAATTGCCAAAAACCCAATTGAAATCAGAAGTAGCGAGTATCAAAAAGCAATAACAAATTTGTGGTACCTTTATCATGCTACAGAAAACAATAAACAGACCACAAATATAGCATACATGTATTTTTCTTATTTTCCATGAAAACACATCTTGGTATTTCATTAGAATTGTCTCCAAGGAGACAATTCTAATGAAATACCAAGATGTGTTTTCATTTAGAAGCAAACTACTCAATAAGTGCGGTATGTTGATGTGGAAACATCAGTGTGATTTTATTTTACCCAATTAAAATTTTGAAATATCCAATTGCTTCAGAAATGATGGAGTGAAAATACTCAATTACTAATTCCTTATCTGCAGCCCTGCTTAGCAATTTTGGTGAAATCAGCTGATATTTCTCTCAACTTGTTGCAGTTGAGGACGGCCCGTGCCTGATGATATCACCGAGTAAACAGAGCATCGTGGCAGGGGAGGCAAATGTTGCCCGGTATATAAACAGACTTATCTGCCCGCAATTTGAATCCGATGACATCGTCATGGCAACCGAGGTGGACGAGTGGCTGGATATAGCGCACTGCCAGATCGCCAACGGAAACGCAAAAGAAAAGGCGGCTGCTTTGAGAAATTTGAATTCAAGACTGGGGAGAAATGATTGGCTGGTGGGATCTTCGATTTCATTGGCTGATATAGTCACCTGGTCAGCTCTTCACCAATCGCAGCAAGTGGGCGGTGCTCCAGCGAATGTGAAGAAGTGGCTGGCAGCATGTGCTGACAGTGTGCTATTTCAGACTGCTTTGTCGCTACTATAGATTCGTATAGTGTTTATTTATTAGGCCAAAAAGAAAGTACCTTGGTGATCAGATATCGTCGCGTCAGAAAAATCCCTGTGGATCGAGCATTTTATCGTCATGGAGGTGCCAGATCCTCACTACACCAGAGTCACTGAGATCCACTTAATTCGCCACATGATGAATATGAAACAACTACCATGCACCAATATGTTAAACCCAATCATGTCTGAAGAAAATCTGGTGATTTTTTACGTTTAAAGATGTTATAGTAACTTTATAGAACAAATATGCAGGGCTCCAGATAAGGAATTAGTAATTGAGTATTGTCACTCCATCATTTCTGAAGCAATTGGGTAGGTATTTAAAATTTTTAATTGGGTAACATATAATCACACTACTGTTCACACATCAACAGACAGCAATTATTCAATAGCTTGCTTCAAAATTAAAACAGGTCTTGGCATTTCATTAGAATTGTCTCCTTGGAGACAATTCTAATGAAATACCAAGATGTGTTTTCATGGAAAATAAGAAAAATATGCTATATTTGTGGTCTATTTATTGTTTTCTGTAGCATGATGAAGGTACCAATTTTTTTTTATTGCTTTTTGATACTCGCTACTTGGGGTTTTTGGCAATTTTAATTGGGTATTTAAGCAAATACGCAGCTTATCTGGAGCACTGAATATGGCGACTTGAAAAAAATGGGAGACGAACATCCGGAAAAAAAAATGTATTAAGAAAATCCGCCCTCGATCGTCACATCACAAACCCTGCATCTGAGAACCAAAATACTCTTTGTTTATGGCCTTTGTGTGTATCTGACTTTTCCTGCCATTTTTTTCTAAATAAAGTTATCGAAGCGTTTGTTGTAGTCGGCTTTATCGAAAGAGCCCGGGTACTTCACGAAACACAAATCTTGAACCACAGTACTTCGCAGTTCTTGTCGTTTACGCCAGGCATCTGACAGGTAGGCAATTGGTAGCAAGCTCCAGATAAGCTGCGTATTTGCTTAAATACCCAATTAAAATTGCCAAAAACCCAATTGAAGTCGGAAGTAGCGAGTATGAAAAAGCAATAACAATTTTCTGGTACCTTTATCATGGTGCAGAAAACAATAAGCAGGCCACAAATATAGCATATTTGTCTTATTTTCCATGGAAACACATCTTGGTATTTCATTAGAATTGTCTCCATGGAGACAATTCTAATGAAATGCCAAGATATGTTTTCATTTCGAAGCAAACTATTCAATAATTGCGGTCTGTTGATGTGTAAACTGTAATGTGATTTCATTTTACCCAATTAAAATTTTGAAATACCCAATTGCTTCAGAAATGATGGAGTGACAATACTCAATTACTAATTTCTTATCTGGAGCACTGTGGATGCATTTATTTAAGGACCCATCCTACCCCTGACCATCATATAATTGCATCCTATACATATATCCCACCACATTTAGGAAGAAATTATGTTCGAATCAAATGATGGTCAGGGGTAGGACAGGTCATTATCTAGCTGGTTCGTTCACCAACCATAGCCCGGCCACTATAAAAACAGGGTTCAACGCTAACGTCATCCCAGGGGTGGCCAGATTAGCTCAGTAGCGTCAGTCTGCGGATCGCGAGACCCCTGGTTCGATTCGCTCCGAATGGCCGATTCGGCGTGTCCTTGGGCAAGACAACTTCGTGCTAGCCTAGTCCTATCGGACGGGGACTTAAATAGTCGGTCCCGACATGCAAGGTTGTCGAGCCAGTGCCGTCGTTAAATCAAAGCATTTACATTTAACGTCATCTCGAAGATCCATGTTTTATAGGAGAAATCCCTGGACTTGACCCTTCCTACGCTGTTGACGGAAATTGCCGTCTGCTGTTTTTCATTTTTGCTTTAATTCTTAACAAAAAATGGTTTTGACAGCACATGAGAATCGTCTCCACTGGATACGATTCTCATGTGCTGTCGACACCAGGTTTTTGTCGAGAAATATTGAAAATATAACATTTCCAGCAGACGACGACATTTAATTCGGCGTAGTAAGGGTTAATGTAAAAATCGGGATGTCCATGCTGCGGAATCCTTGGGCAAAAAGTTTGTATCAAACCATGAAGAGAGGTATGTTCTTCTGCTTAAAATCAGGAAGTTTGATTGACTGATTAGCCAATCCAACTGCCTGATTAGCCAATCCAACTGCCTGATTTTGAGTGTAAATTTATATAAAATGTGCTCAGAAAGTTTTATAAACACGGCTGCTGGAATGTTTGCCAAACTCTATCTTCCATTAATCTCGAACCCCTGTTTGGGACTTAGAGATGTAGATTATACTTTATTTCATATATACATGTACATACAATTCAAATACAATCGAGGTTCCCGGTAATTAGCCAGTACCCATTTACAGCTGGGTGGACTGAAGCAGTGTGGATAAAGTGTCTTGCTGAAGGACACAACGCACGCCTCCGGTGAGGCTCGAACCCAAAAACTCAATAATGAACAGCGTAGGCACACGGTCCTGATCAGACTGTATTGATATGTTAGTTGATCTGGTTCTGCACTGGTCGCGGATATATTAACATCATTTATTGTTGCTGGGGTTACACATGATCTTCTCGAGTTTTGTCCATCCATTGGGCAAAGATTTACCTGATTCTTTTTCCTCCACATTATTCTTGTAGCATATTTAGGGTGCTAACTTACAGCATTCATAATAGTGTTCAGGGGCCCGTTTCACTAAACTTCGTACAACTAAAATGTTCGTAAGTACAACATTATGATAGTCTGTAAATTGCACACTAACAATGTTTTCAACAATTATTGGATTTACATTTATTGAGCATAGGCTGCATATGCAGCCTATGCTCAATAAATGTAAATCCATCAGTTGAAATTTACAGACGATCCTAAACTTGTACTTAACAAACATTTTAGTCGTACGAGGAATATCGGCGTACATAGTACAGAGCTCCAGATAAGGTGCGTATTGGCGTATTTTACGCACTTATCTTAGCAGATACGCATTGATTATCAAACGCGGGAGTACAAAATACTTTACAGAGATGTGTTTTGCTTTATTGGTGTTTAACGGCCTATCAACAGCTACGGTCATTTAAGGCCGGGCCAACGGGTTCAATTCCGTATTTAACCTGCTGTATTCGGGGGAAATCCCAAAATCAGAACAGAATCTCTACATCAAGAAACGATATATTCATCCCCAAAATTAGAATAACCCGACTTGGTGCCAGGTCCATTCCACACCAGTCACTTGCCCCTTCCCCTAACAGTAATAGGATTATGAATAATCATGTTACTCATATAAAGGGTATAACCAGATTCTACTCTCACATAAATGGGTGGCGGGTGGGAGCATGCGATGGGTAATTTAACGATCGGGGTTTCAGCCGTACTGGAATTCCGACTGGAGATCTGGTTTGGCCCTCGCATACGTGTTTGGCATTTTGTATGTGACAGTTGGATCTGGTTATACCCCTAATGTGAGTACTACGATTATTCGTAATCCTATCTTAAGGGAAGGGGCCAAGTGACTTTGGTGTGGTATGGACCTGGCACCAGGTCAGGTTATTCTAATTTCAGGGCTGAATATATTTTTTCTCTATGTAAATATTCCGTTCTGATTTTGGGATTTCCCCCCTATGCAGCAGGTTCTAATGGGATCGAACCCGTTTGCCCAGCCTTACATGACCTTAGCTGTTGATAGGCCGTTCAGAAGTATAGGCATACATAGTATACAACCAAAACTTACAAACATATATACAGCCATATACTGTCTGTTTCACAAATTTTACGGCCATATAAACAATTAAAAAACAATATTTGTTTCGATAATATTAAATTAGAGGAAAATTTAAGAATGAGCCTTCTTTTTATTTCGTGAAATTTGGTCAAATATTGATTTCATTACGAAAAATTGATTTCTCTATGGGAATTTAACATGGGGGAAAAAGAGGTAAGGAAGTGTGGGAGGAGTCAAAAAATGAAAATTTTTGGAAATTGACTCCGAAACCTGACTAGCTTGGATATGATCTAACTAAGAAAACAAGTTAAATTTTAAAAATCTGTCCAGTATTTCTAAAATTCTAAAAAAAAAAAATCCCCATGTTAAATCCCCATAGACATCTTCACGGACCCCATGTTAAATCCCCATAGACATCTTCACTCCGTGAAGATGTCTATGGGGATTTAACATGGGGAAATTGTTTTTTCGCAATAAAATCAATATTTGATCAAATTTCACGAAATAAAAAGAAGGCTCATTCTTAAATTTTCCTTTAATTTAATATTATCCAAACAAATATTGCTTTTGAATTGTTTATATGGCCGTAAAATTTGAGCAGCTTTCGTGAAACAGACTAGTCATATAGATATTTCTTGTTAAAAGCATGACGGGCATTTCGTTGATGAAATTACGACCCGTGCAGATCCTGATCCCGATTTCCACAAGCCTTATTTCTCCAGTCGCTGGCACATATCAAGCGATTTGGGAAATTAAGCTAACTATTATGCATAGTTTTTGAAAACTGGGAATTTGAAATTTGGGGTTGTTTTTGTGTTATACATCGGATGTGAACTGTTAGTGAATATTATTTTGCTATTTGACTGAATTTTATGTGCCAAATTGTGTCTCGTGAACTTGATAACATAATGTAGCCTCGTCGTCCATTAACAACACATTCTAGAGAATTGTCATTAATAAGATATTTTGGTGCGCTTGCTCTTTAAAATAAAATATATTTTATAAGTCCTTGTAATTTGTCATTTTTGGGGGATGGGTTGTGGCTTAGGCGTTAGAACACCTGACTTCCAATCTGGAAGTTCAAACCTCGCCTTGGGCATCAACAATACTTTCATAGTATTTCCATCCGACTGGTCTGTCGGAGGAGACTTTAAACTGTGGTCCCGTCTCTATATGACCTTAGCTGTTGCTGGGATGTTAAACCCATTCACTTTCACTTTTTTTGTCATTTTCGGGAGAAAGCCAACTCCGACAAGTTGACAAGTGCTTTATGTGTCTCTTATATACTACTGGTCGAGTATTCAGGAAACCATGTCCGCTTAAACAATGACCAGGGGCCCGTTTCACTTAACTTCGTACAACTAAAATATTGTAAGTGCAAATTTAGGATCGTCTGGAAATTTCAATTGTTGGATTTACATTTAATGAGCATAGGCTGCATATGCAGCCTATGCTCAATAAATGTAAATCCAATAATTGTTTACACGAAAATAGTGTTAATGTGAAATTTACAGACTATCATAATTTTGCACTTACGAACATTTTAGTCGTACAAAGTTTAGTGAAACGCGCCTCTGGGGCCCATAGGTGGCTGGTGGGAGCACGCGATGGGTATTTTAACGATCGGGATTCATCCTTCCCGGAATTCCGACTATAGTTTGGCTCTCACATACGTCTGGCATTATGTATGTGACAGTTGAATCGGGTTATACCCCTTATGTGAGTATTACGATTATTCAAAATCCTATTTCAGGGGAAGGGGCCAAGTGACTTGGTGTGGTATGGACCTGGCACCAGGTCAGGTTATTTAATTTCAGGGCTGAATATATTTTTTCTCGATGTAAATATTCAGTTCTGATTTTAGGATTTTCCCCCCAATGCAGCAGGTTAAAACGGGATCAAACCCGTTTGCCCGGCCTTACATGACCTTAGCTGTTGACAGGCCGTTAAACACCAATAAACAAGTGGGTGGTGGTTGATCGGGCGAATGTGAAGGCGTAAATTAACGGTAGGGGTTCCTTCTTATAGGAATCACGATTACAAATGGGGAGAAAATCCCAAAATCAGAACTGAATATTTACAATACAAAAACTATATATTCAGCACTGAAATCAGAATAATCTTGATCTGATGCCAGGTCCTCGCCACACCAGAATCACTTGGCCCCCTCCCAAAAGCAGTAGGATCAGTAATAATCTTACTACTTTTATAATGGGCAATAACCCAATTCAACTCCCAGGTAACAAAAGAGACGAAGATAAAAATGTACCCGAGGGCCAAACCAGGCAAATGGTGATTCCTATAAGGAGGAACCCCACCGTTAATTTACACCATCGCGTTCACGCGACCAAACGTGACCAACCACCCACCATGCCAGTTGTGGCCTGGGTAGTCCCTGAACTAGCTGCTCATACACCATGTGTTGGAAGGACCACATGCGGTCGGCTTGGTGATAGGATTGTACAGTAGAATAGGAATGGGTTGTGGCCTAGGGATTAGAACACCAGGGGGCCATTTCACTAAACTTCTTGCGACTAAAATGTTCGTAAGTGCAAATTTAGGATCGTCTGGAAATATCAATTGATGGATTTACATGTATTGAGCATAGGCTGCATATGCAGCCTATGCTCAATAAATGTAAATCGAATAATTGTTTAGAAGAAAACATTGCTAATGTGAAATTTACAGACTATCATAATTTTGCACTTATGAACACTTTAGTCGTACGAAGTTTAGTGGGATGGACGCCTGACTTCCAATCCGGAGGTTCAAACATCACCTTGGTCATCAAAAGTACTTTCATAGTATTTCCATCCCAATCGGATGAAACTTTAAACTGTGGTCCCGTCTATATGACCTTGGCTGTTGCTGGGAAGTTAAACCGATTCACTTTCACTTTTGTACAGTAGAGCCTCTCTAAACCGAACACCCAGCAAATGTTTGTATGCTTCATTTTTTATGGATTTTGTTGTCACTTTCCCCGGTTATAATGCATGTTCATGATCAAAAAGTACATATTCATGTCGTGTGGAGTGCTCATCTGCCTGAATTACAGTGGAGCATCTCGAAGCCAGACACCCTGGGGACCTCCCAGGGTGTCCGGCTTAGAGAGGTTTCACTGTATAACATACTGATCGAGGCATGTAGACAGGGCTCCAGATAAGGAATTAGTAATTGAGTATTTTCACTCCTATCATTTCTGAAGCAATTGGGTATTTCAAAATTTTAATTGGGTAAAATAAAGTTGCACTACTGTTTACACATTAACACAGCAATTAAGTATTGAATAGTTTGCTTCGAAATGAAAACATGTATTGGAATTTCATTAGAATTGTCTCCTTGGAGACAATTCTAATGAAATACCAAGATGTGTTTTCTTAGAAAATAAGAAAACTATGCTATATTTGTGGTCTGTTTATTGTTTTCTGCAGCATGATAAAGGTGTCATAAAATTTGTATTGCTTTTTGATACTCGCTACTTCTGATTTCAATTGGGTTTTTGGCGATTTTAATTGGGTATTTAAGCAAATACGCAGCTTATCTGTAGCCCTGTGTAGAAAACAAACACATTCGTAGTCACTGGTTTGTACATGGATATAACAAAGACAATAAATGAGAATTTCAACATTTTAATATTTAGTAAGAATATCTTGTAATTTCCATACAATATAAACTTGCACATTATTACACATTGGTTCATATATTGTAATCAAATCTTTAAATGTATTAATCCATACAAAATATCACCCGCCCACATGTCGAACCCGCCGAGGGATATGATGGTCTCGGTGTGTATTTATTTGAAGTTAGAAGTAAATCCGAATAAGGGTTGTGGAGATATAAGCAGTGTGAAGACCAGGGCTCCAGATAAGGAATTAGTAATTGAGTATTGCCATTCCATCATTTCTGAAGCAATTGGGTATTTAAAATTTTAATTGGGTAAAATAAAATCACACTACTGTTTACACATCAGCAGACCGCACTTATTGAATAGGTTGCTTCTAAATGAAAACATGTCTTGGGATTTCATTAGAATTGTCTCCTTGGAGACAATTCTAATGAAATACCAAGATGTGTTTTCATGGAAAAATAATAAAAATATGCTATATTTGTGGTCTGTTTATTGTTTTCTGTAGCATGATAAAGATACCACAAATTTTTCATTGCTTATTGATACGCACTACTTCTGATTTCAATTGGGTTTTTGGCAATTTTAATTGGGTATTTAAGCAAATACGCATCTTATCTGGAGCTCTGAAAGACTTTAACGCAAATTTCAGTTATTTCACCTTGGGCATGTGGGCCGCATGGGTGGGCTATAGAATGAAAATATGGAATGAATGATGATAAAGAAGTAACTATTTAAGTTTGAAGTAAATCAGAGTAAGTGTTTTGGCGATATAAGGTATTTATCAGCTGGATTTATTTATTTAACAGTGTTTAGTACTAATCTTACTACTTTCATAATGGGTATAATCGGATTCAACTCTCAAGTAACAAGGAAGCCTAAAATGTACCTGAGGGCCAAACCAGGGATATTGGAATTCAGTTAAGGATGAAACCCATTGTTAAATTTATCCTTTGCATCCTCCCAACCAACCGCCCACTAAGTTTGAAGTACATCAGAGTAAGTTTTGTGAATATATGAGGTTGGATTTAGCTAATTTAAAAACCTGTATACACTACATTTCACCAGTGGCATCACAAAATAACATTCATTCACATATACAGAGCTCCAGTTAAGGTGCGTAATTTGGAGGTCAATTTCTTATTTCTCCATCAAAAATGGCAAGTTGGGAGTGCTTTAGAATCGTCTCAACGAGACGATTCTAAAGGACTCCCAACTTGTCATTTTTGATGAAGAAACAACAATATTTCACCCCCGAGTTGGTCAAATTACGCACCTTAACTGGAGCTCTGATATGCAATATAACTGTATATATTCAACAAACGTTCTATCACATAATTATACAATAAACAATATATATATACATGTACTCAATAAATACAACTTGGTAGTGGAGCTATCACTGTTGAGTGTCACAATATAGATGTCGTAATATGGATGTCACGATACGGAAAGTCATGATATGGAAGTCGAGTTTCCTTGTTAACCAATGACGATTCACATTTTACTGAAGGAAAAAGTAGTTTATTTATGTTTTATATTGTTGTTACCACTCATTTGAAACAAGACAGTTCAAATGGGTGGTAACATCATATACTTTCTTTGAGTAAGAAATTAAATATATTTTTTGGATGGTGTTGGGTGGGGGGAATTTTTATTCGGATATGTATCCTGTATGAACTGGATCAACAGCAGTCAATCTATCACAAATGAAATTTTATTTTATCGCAGCTCCGTATTCCGCCAGTATTAATTATGAAAAAATAAACTAAATTTGAATGTGGACAAAACATTCAGAGCGTGATTGAACTCAATTGATGAGATGCGTTTGCTCACATCTTAATGCCCACCAGAATAGACAGTGTCATTTAGGGCCAATATTTTTTAAGGCCAATATTGAGTGTCACTTAGGGCCAATATTGGGTGTCAGTTAGGGCCAATATTGAGTGTCAGTTATGGCCAATATTGAGTGTCAGTTGTGGCCAATATTGAGTGTCAGTTAGGGCCAATATTGAGTGTCAGTTGTGGCCAATATTGAGTGTCATTTAGGGCCAATGTCATTTAGGGCCAATATTGAGTGTCAGTTAGGGCCAATATTGAGTGTCAGTTGTGGCCAATATTGAGTGTCATTTAGGGCCAATATTGAATGTCATTTAGGGCCAATATTGAGTGTTACTTAGGGCCAATATCGAGTGTCATTTAGGGCCAATATTGAATGTAATTGAGGGCCACTCATTTGAGTGTCATTTATGGCCAATATTGAGTGTCATTTAGGGCCAATATTGAGTGTTACTTAGAGCCAATATTGAGTGTCATTAGGGCCAATATTGAGTGTCTGTTCAGTTAGGGGCAATATTGAGTGTCGGATAGGGCCAATATTGAGTGTCATTTAGGGCCAATATTGAGTGTCAGTTAGGGCCAATATTGATTGTTACTTAGAGCCAATATTGAGTGTCATTAGGGCCAATATTGAGTGTCATTTGGGGCCAATATTGAGTGTCATTTGGGGCCATGTGTTCCTTAGGGCCAATGGGGCCAATATTTGATGTCTTTTAGACCATACCGAGTGTTCGTTACGGCCAATATTGAGTGTCTGTTCAGTTAGGGCCAATATTGAGTGTCGGATAGGGCCAATATTGAGTGTCGGATAGGGCCAATATTAAGATTGAGGTATGTAGTGTTTCATGTTGATGGGATAAATAATAGTCAAACATATACATTTTACCGAAGGAAAACATTAGATTATTTTTCACGAAAAGTATATACAATGTATATACATCATGTCATCATGAAAGTATTTAGAGATATAGGACATTCGTGGGATAGGACGGACAATTGCAACACTATAGTCTGTTTCACGAAACCTGCCCAAATTTTACGGCTATATAAACAATGCAAAAACAATATTTTTTTCGATAATATTAAATTAAAGCAAAATTTAAGAATGAGCCTTCTTTTTATTTCGTGAAATTCGGTCAAATATTGATTTTATTACGAAAAATTGATTTGTCTATGGGAATTTAACATGGGGGAAAAAGTGGTAAGGAAGTGTGGGAGGAGTCAAAAAACGAAAAAATTTGGAAATTGACTCCGAAACCTGACTAGATAGCTTGGATATGATCTAACTAAGAAAACAAAAGTTAAATTTTAAAAATCGGTCCAGTATTTCTAAAATTCAAAAACAATTTCCCCATGTTAAATCCCCATAGACATCTTCACTCCGTGAAGATGTCTATGGGGATTTAACATGGGGAAATTTTGTTTAAAATCGCAATAAAATCAATATTTGACCAAATTTCACGAAATAAAAAGAAGGCTCATTCTTAATTTTTCCTTTAATTTAATATTATCAAAAGAAATCTTGTTTTTGAATTGTTTATATAGCCGTAAAATTTGGGCAGCTTTCGTGAAACAGACACTAAGGCTCCCTAACCTAGTATGGAGGGGAATAAATCAATTTGACAATCAGCATGGACGGAATGATTAGTGGCTGACAAAACAGACGTTATGCCATTAATTTGAAACATATTCACATTAATTACTGTCCGTTTCGTGTAAAATCCGCCAAACCGTTTTCTCTATTTAAACTTATTAAGTATGGAAAATAATTAAAAAAAAATTGTCCAAATTGTTTTATTTGAAAAAATTCTGATTATTCAAGAGTAAATATAGATTATTCAATAGTAAACATTGAAGATTAATGGAATTTCATCAAATCAATTTATTGAAAACACCCAAAACTCTGCGGATTATACATGGAACAGACTGTATGTCATTACAAACCACCGATGGCAGTCAAAAGTGAATGTTAATTTCAGTTAATAGAAAACAGTGTAACAGTGACTTGAATGTCAGATCACATAAGCCTAACAGCTCAAAATAGATATCACAAATCATGGACGGAATATAGAGAATATTTTAGGATAAATTTATTATTTTTTATTATACTGAATTTATTACATTATCACAGCCAATTTGGCTGTGATAATGTAATAAATTCAGTATGAACTTCTACATTAAATTTTGTCGTCTGTCATTTATTTTTTATTTATAATTTTCTTGATGAAAACATGTTTTGATAGTGTATGAGAACCGTCTCCAATGGAGAAGATTCTCATACGCTGTCAAAATAAGTTTTGAACTAGTCAAATATGAAAAATTCAGCAGAACTTTATTAAATATAAAACAGCAGACGACAATAATTAATTTTGTCAGTCATTTATTTTTTATTTATAATTTTCTCGATGAAAACATGTTTTGATAGTGTATGAGAACCGTCTCTAATGGAGACGATTCTCATACGCTGTCAAAATATGTTTTGAACTAGTCGAATATGAAAAATTCAGCAGAACTTTATTAAATGTAAAACAGCAGACGACAATAATTAATTTCCCGCCTTTTAATAAAATACAGACAAAACTGTGATGTAGTGTACATGTCTAACAGATGTCTAACAGCTGTAAATGTTCATGAATAATTCAACTTTATTTATTTTTTACATTTTTTTTAGTAAATATTAGCATGATTTCTTCTGGGATGCAGGATCTTCAAGGATGCTAAAATTAACCTGTTTGACCAAATAATATATCCAAATATTAATATAATATATTATATATAAACCAAATAATAAAGCACTTATTTTGCATAACAGCCATTATGTTACTAAAATTATGCGTTCACCACATATATTTCTAATAAGCAAGAACTATATACTCTATGTTGCTTATCAAAAGTATATGTTGTGACTTGAAATTTGCCGTTACTAAAATTGTGTGGTCACACGATGTACATCTGTTATGCAACAAAGAAATAATCCTTATTACTTCACAGGAATATTTTGTGATTTGAAATTTCTCGGAACTAAAATTGTATACTCGCAACATAAACTTTTGATAAGCAATAAAGAAACTCTTTGTTGCTTATCAAAAGTATATGTTGCGACTTTTTCCGTTACTAAATGTTTATGTCTTCAGAGTGTACAGAGTTAAATTAGAAATCGGAACGATGTCGCTGAACTAATGCTCCACTTGCACAAGTGCGGGGAATGTTCGCATGCGTAACCTTTCGACCTCCGCGCGTAACACTGCGACTTCCTGAGCCTGCGCCTTCGCCAAGTCAACGAGTTTCCGTCGCTGAACAATCTCCTGATAGCGCTTCTCTTTGCCGGTGTCCGAGCGTCGATCGGCTGAAATAACAAATGGTTTAACCCTTTCACCCCTAAGTAACTGAATGGGCTGCGATATGTTAATTTTACAACCAATCCAATCATTGCAAAATGATTTTCAGACTATTCCATTTATAAAAAGGGGGTATTTGTTGTTCTCAAAAATATGAAAATTACTTTCAAACAGTGCAGATCCTGACGAGACGGCTCGCTACGAGCCGGCTCATCTGGATCTGCACTGTTTGCCTAAACCGATATAGCGGGCTTTCGGGTTAAAATGGTAAGTGGGTCGTGGTCGGGTGAATGAGACGGCGTAAATTAACGGTATGGGTTCCTCCTTATAGGAATCACGATTTGCCTGGTTTGGCCCTCAGGTACGTTTTTATCTTTGGCTCTTTAGTTACCTGGGAGTTGAATCGGGTTATTTCCCATTATAAAAGTAGTAAGATTATTACTGATCCAGCTTTTGGGAGGGGGCCAAGTGATTCTGGTGTGGCGACGACCTGACATCAGATCAGGATTATTCTGATTTCAGGGCTGAATATATAGTTTTCTTATTGTAAATATTCAGTTCTGATTTTGGGATTTTTCCCCCCATTTGTACATGTACTTGAACATGTACATGTACTTGTACAGGTAATATATGGTATTTTGTACTAAACCCATTGACACGGCCTTAAATGACCTTAGCTGTTGATAGGCCATTAAACCCCAACAAACAAACAAACAAATGGTAAGGTTTAAGGTCCCAGCAACAGCTTAGGTCATATAGAGTCGATACCTCAGTTTCAAATCTCGTACGCAATATCACTTGGATGGAAACACTAAACTTGGAAAAGTCGTGGGAATACTGGACGAGGCCTTCCGGCCTTCGTCCAGTATTCCCGCGACTTTTCCAAGTTTATTATATGATATGTTTCTGCCTACTATGTATTTTTCGTTTACATGACTTATAATTTAATAAATAATGTTAAAATAAACTAAATTTTGATAAATATTTATATCGAAAAAAAAGAATACTGTTTTTGCATTGTGTTTTTACACTGGACCACTTGGCACAAAGTGTGAACCCAGTAAGATTCACCATTTAGATATCAATTATTAACCCTTACACTGCTGAATTAAGTTTTGTCGTCAGCTCTTTATTTTTCATTTTTTCCATCAAAAACCTGCTTTGCCAACACGTTAGAATCATTTACAATGGAAATGATTCTAAAGTGCTGTGAACCATGTTTTAATTCGGAAAAAAAGACGGAACATGAAACAACAGCAGACGACAATTTTCATGCCTAGCATTCTAAGGGTTAAGGATGGATTCAACGTTAAGCCCCTAAGGCTGTGACTGGAGAATTGGGTCTCATCACCTTTGCGACCAGTATATATATATGCAGTTTAGCCTGCACATTCGTACAGTCTGCTATGGTGTGGTATGAACCTGGAACCAGTAGCCTATTTCACCAACATTGCAAAGTATACTTTCCTAGCAAAGTATACTTTGAGGGAGAAATTTTCAATTTTAGGATAAATTTATTAATTTTTATTATACTGAATTTATTACATTATCACAGCCATTTTGGCTGTGATAATGTAAAAAATTCAGTATAATAATTCTGCATAGTTTTAATCATCAAATATATGCAATCATTAGTTCTGTAGGAAATAATGAATATCGGAAAAATCAATGATTACTCCCTCAAAGTATACTTTGCCATGCTACTGGTCTGGTTATTCTAATTTTAGGGCTGAATATATACTTTTTTCGATGTAAATATTCCGTTCTTATTTTGGGATCAATCGTACAGTCTGATCAGGGTTTGCACTGTGCACCATTCAGCCAGGCAATATACTGTTATCCTTCTAACAATATAGATCGTTTTATTTGCTTTGATGCGTACGCTGATCTAAGGCTGCGCTGGTCGCAAATGCCATAAGATCCATTCTTATCCCGTCAACACAGTGCGTATGTGCCGTGAAACATTTTTGATATCCTGTCGATACGACCTAATCACTGCGTATGAATATGTGCGGTGGCTGGGGTTATTTTTTGCATTTTAAAGCCATTAGTATGTGTTTACAGGATAAATAGTAGGTTTGTGCCGTGAATGGGAAAAAATATCTGGCGTGGCACGGAAACGGGATGTGCTCGCCCATCCCGTTTCCTAAGCCTTGCCAGATATTTTTTACCATTCACGGCACTAACCTACTATTCTCTATTTATCCGGTTACATATTTACGATGACTGGTTACATATTGACAATGGACTTACCATTGACTTCCTCTATATGGCGACGTTCGTGCACCGACACATTCAGATCCTCGAGGTCCTTCAGTAGCTGCTCGTTATCTCCGTCTTTTTGTCTTATCGTCTTCTCCAATTCTTTTATAATTTTCTTCCTTTCATCGACATTTTTTTCGTGATGCTGTAATGAATGTGAACGGGTTTTAACGTCGTAGCAACAGCTAAGGTCATTGTCTGTCTGTTTCACGAAACCTGCCCAAATTTTACGGCTATTTAAATAATGCAGAAACAATATTTTTTTCGATAATATTAGATTATAGCAAAATTTAATAATGAGCCTACTTTTTATTTCGTCATATTTGGTCCAATATTGATTTTATTGCGAAAAATGTCTATGGGGATTTAACATGGGGAAATTTTTAGAATTGCAGAAATACTGCGGTAGCACCATGCATACAAGAAACGGAAGCAAACTAACTTAGTCTAGGGCTCACTGGAAACAAATTTAGTGATTTGGCTTTTGAAAATCGCAGCTACGTGCACTGCGACCCATACACATGTACATCGCTTACATGAAAACACATCTTAGTATTTCATTAGAATTGTCTCCTTGGAGACAATTCTAATGAAATACCAAGATGTGTTTTCAACATACCCGTTTCTGATTAAGTATCGTCAGTTCTAGCTTCCCGACTTCCTCCGATTTTCTGCCCTCATAGTCTGGCGTATTCAAAAACTGAAATGGAATAAAAATAATGTGCTATAGTGACGCAATTCACGGAATGTGATATCGGCCAGTGTATCTGATTTCATGCCTTTTCACTTCTTCATACCCGACGTTATTGATTCTGAAAAAAACACAATATGATTATCACTATAAACAGGGGCGGATCCAGCATTTGGGGAACGGTTTGTCCTATTTTCGAGCTCCACAGAGTGGAACAAGTATGCTAGGGGGGTCCGGATGCATGCCCCCCCTCCACCTCCCCCGTAAAGATTGTGAAAGGTAGATGTCCGGAAATACACTTTCCTGTGTTTTACGGCATTTAACCCTTACAGTGCTGAATTAGAATTTATTGTCTGCTGCTCAGGTTTTATTTTCCATTTTTCTCATGAAAAACATGATTTGACAGCATAGAAATGATTCTAAAGTGCTGTCAAACCATGTTTTTATTGAGAAAGAATACAAAATGTGAAACAACAGTAGACGACAATTTGATCTAACTCCGTGACTGAACGGGGGGAGGGGGGTGGGGGGTTGGGGGGGGGGGTGGGGGAGTTATAATTTTACAGCATACACGGGATACAATCCGTGTGTACACTGAAATTTTCATAAACTTTTGACGTCAATTAAAATACAGTCGAGCACCAGTACCTCGAACATCAGTATCTCGATGATTCAACTTCGAGATACTGGTCCTCGACTGTACATCTTGAAATCAATATCAGAAATACTCCTGTGCACTGAGGCAGAACATCTCATATAGTGGCCAATAGGAGTCAACTGGTGTCAGCTGACTTGGGGTCAAAGGTCACACTCATTGACCATTATAATGTTGTTACAGAAGGCTGTCTGGGTATAGTGATTGAATGAATGACTGACTGATTGATTGATTTACATTCAACCAGTCACATGTGGCTGTGACTGGAGAAATGGGGCTTATGGGTATTGCGACCAGTGTAGCCCCTGATCAGCCTGAGCATCCGCGCAGTCTGATCAGGGCCTGCACTGTTCGCCAATCAGTCAATGAAACATCCGTAATGCTTATATAACTGATAGTTTTGATCCGGCTTCAGGAGAGCGCTATAGAAGATCAGAAGTTTGAACATGCACAAATCCCATAAGCCCCATTTCTCCAGTCACAGCCACATACATGACCAGTAGCGATTTCTCTAAAAGTGCTAAGCATACTTATCTAGCAAAGCGTACTTTGAAGAAGTAATCATTTATTTTTGCCGAATTCCATTATTTCATACAGAACTAACGACTGCATATATTTTATGATTAAAATTATGCAGAATTATTATACTGAATTTATTACAGTATCACAGCCAAAATGGCTGTGATAATGTAATAAATGCAGTATACCGTATTTAGCTGTGTATTGCGCGCATCTATATTTTGGGGGGAAAAAATCAGGGAAAAAATTGTTCGCGTCTATAGCGCGCAACAAAAAAATAATCGCACGTCATAAGGTATTGATGCGTGAATACTTGTCAATACTTTACAAAAATAGTAACACAATCAGTCGGCATCAAGCAACGAAAAACGACCATTACCGAGTGTTACCGAGTGCGATCTGAATGTGCGCGACGCTTGATTTAGCATCTAATATCTTACATCAAGCGCTTATGGGATTGAGATAATCTGTCCTCATTAATTATTCACAGGATGGCAGACGTGTGACGTCACTTTGAAAAAAATGTACAACCAAACAATACCCGACAGGCAACATTTGACCGATATGAGATAGGTACACCAGCGTAAATACAGAAAACATGTAAATTTCCTCTAATACACGTAGCCTCTTATGTTACGAGCCTGGCTATATTAAATCCCAAAAGATACCAATTTACCATTTTTAATCTATACTTACCGCACCCATTCATATCGATCGATTCCTTTTCTCTTGTTTCACACTATGCGTATTTCAACGTCATAGCGGACACCTGTCAAAAACTGATTATTTCCGTTTCCGGGCTTGTTTTGTTTGCGTAAAACTGGCAGAAATCAGTTGGAAAAAATGTTTGAAATTTATGTTCCTACTTATAACGCGCAGGGTGACTTCTGGATTAAAAATGGGGCTGAAAAAATGCGCGCAATACACGGCTAAATACGGTAATAAAAATTAATAAATTTATCCTTAAATTGAAGATTCTCCCTCAAAGTGTACTGAGCGAGATAAGTATACTTTGCAATTTTGTATGGTGGGATTGATTTGGGTTTTGCGTCCATTCAGCAGCAATGTCATGTCAAATGCAGATGGGAATGCACCCATGGGCGGATTCAGGGGGGGGGGTGGGGGGGGGGGGGGGGGGGGGGGGGTGGGGGGGGGGGGGGGGGGGGGGGGGGGAGGGGGCGGACCCGGCGCGCGCACCCCCTAAAATTCGCCAAGTAAAGATTTTTTACAAGTTACAAGGCACGTTTCATGCCAAGTGCCATGTATTGCATGCATTTTTCGGTCGTTTTCTTATTGTTTCAAAATTTAAACGTTTTCAATCAAAAATCATGTCTAAACATACTGTGACAGTGTCAATATTTTTGCTCCAAAATGCGCCAGAACGCAGGAAACAGGAAATGCGATGTAGATTTGCAAAATGTTCCGGGTGGGAATGCCCCCGGACCCCCCCTAGCGCTATCTCGACTATTTTGCAATACTTGACTATATTATCGAACGAGCTTGGCTCGTTCGATAATATAAGTCAAGTATTGAAAAATAGTTACGCCCCCCCCTAACCCGAAATCCTGGATCCGCGCCTGGCACCTGTACACCCTACATAGGGGGATTGACTATTTCATTTGTGTTTTTCATCTCTTCAAGGTCATATACAAACGGGAATCAGGGATGAGAATATTAAGCCAATTTCGTCGCTCCAAGGGCCGTTTTTGAGATCAGTGCAAATTCAAAGGAAAGCACCAGTTATTGGATTTACATTTATTGAGCATAGGCTGCATATGCTCAATAAATGTAAATCCATACTAGAGAAAGTAAGCAGGGGCTCACAAAAACCTGCAGCCGACGCCTGGATGACAAATAAAAACTTTAACGCGGACGGACGGAATTACGAAAACTATATACCCGTCAACATACTTCATATGCCGATGGTATAACTAGAGTTTGTACAAGCTGTATTTTATCTATAAGGTATATTTACGAGCTGCATTTAATCTACGACAGATACTACAGGGCTCCAGATAAGGAAATAATAATTGAGTATTGTCACTCCATCATTTCTGAAGCATGCAATTGGATATTTCAACATTTTAATTGGGTAAAATAAAATCACCCTACTGTTTACACATCAACAGACAGCAATTATTGAATAGTTTGCTTCGCAATGAAAACATGTCTTGGCATTTCATTAGAATTGTCTCCTTGGATGTGTTTTCATGGAAAATGATCCTATATTTGTGGTCTGTTTATTGTTTTCTTCAGCATGATAAAGGTACCACAAACTTTTATTGGTTTATGATGCTCGCTACTTCTGATTTTAATTGGGTTGTTGGCAATTTTAGGTACGTATTTAAGCAAATACGCAGCTTATCTGGAGCCCTGTATTATATATTTTGCGGGTGACCAACTACAATACTTACGAGCTGTATTTCGCGTGTGACCTTTATGAATTGAATGTCCTTCATCTTGTTCTGGAAGTCCTCCATGAGCATCAGCATCTTCTTGTGTTCCCACTCCAGCTGGATGATACCCTTCCGGAAGTCCTTACTCTCCACCATACTCGCGATCTTGGACTCTCCCAATTGCTGAAATAGTAATACGAGTCCTTAACCCTTTGAACCCGAAAGCCCGCTATATCGGTTTATGCAAACAGTGCAGATCCAGATGAGCCGTCTCATCAGGATCTGCACTGTTTGAAAGTAATTTCCACCATACTGGCGATCTTGGACTCCCCCAATTGCTGAAATAGTAATACGAGTCCTTACTCTCCACCATACTGGCGATCTTGGACTCCCCCAATTGCTGAAATAGTAATACGAGTCCTTACTCTCCACCATACTGGCGATCTTGGACTCCCCCAATTGCTGAAATAGTAATACGAGTCCTTACTCTCCACCATACTCGCGATCTTGGACTCCCCCAATTGCTGAAATAGTAATACGAGTCCTTACTCTCGACCATACTGGCGATCTTGGACTCCACCAATTGCTGAAATAGTAATACAAGTCCTTACTCTCCACCATACTGGTGATCTTGGACTCCCCCAATTGCTGAAATAGTAATACAAGTCCTTACTCTCCACCATACTGGTGATCTTGGACTCCCCCAATTGCTGAAATAGTAATACGAGTCCTTACTCTCCACCATACTCGTGATCTTGGACTCCCCCAATTGCTGAAATAGTAATACGAGTCCTTACTCTCCACCATACTCGTGATCTTGGACTCCCCCAATTGCTGAAATAGTAATACGAGTCCTTACTCTCCACCATACTGGTGATCTTGGACTCCCCCAATTGCTGAAATAGTAATACGAGTCCTTACTCTCCACCATACTGGTGATCTTGGACTCCCCCAATTGCTGAAATAGTAATACGAGTCCTTACTCTCCACCATACTGGCGATCTTGGACTCCCCCAATTGCTGAAATAGTAATACGAGTCCTTACTCTCCACCATACTCGTGATCTTGGACTCCCCCAATTGCTGAAATAGTAATACGAGTCCTTACTCTCCACCATACTCGTGATCTTGGACTCCCCCAATTGCTGAAATAGTAATACGAGTCCTTACTCTCGACCATACTGGCGATCTTGGACTCCCCCAATTGCTGAAATAGTAATACGAGTCCTTATCTCTACCATACTCGTGATCTTGGACTCCCCCAATTGCTGAAATAGTAATACGAGTCCTTACTCTCCACCATACTGGTGATCTTGGACTCCCCCCAATTGCTGAAATAGTAATACGAGTCCTTACTCTCCACCGTACTGGTGATCTTGGACTCCCCCAATTGCTGAAATAATAATACGAGTCCTTACTCTCCACCATACTGGTGATCTTGGACTCCCCCAATTGCTGAAATAGTAATACAAGTCCTTACTCTCCACCATACTCGTGATCTTCGACTCCCCCAATTGCTGAAATAGTAATACGAGTCCTTACTCTCCACCATACTCGCTAACTTGGACTCCCCCAATTGCTGAAATAGTAATAACAGTCCTTACTCTCCACCATACTCGTGATCTTGGACTCCCCCAATTGCTGAAATAGTAATACGAGTCCTTACTCTCCACCATACTGGTGATTCATGGACTCCCCCCCAATTGCTGAAATAGAAATACGATCCCTTACGCCCACCGTACTGGTGATCTTGGACTCCCCCAATTGCTGAAATAATAATACGAGTCCTTACTCTCCACCATACTGGTGATCTTGGACTCCCCCAATTGCTGAAATAGTAATACAAGTCCTTACTCTCCACCATACTCGTGATCTTCGACTCCCCCAATTGCTGAAATAGTAATACGAGTCCTTACTCTCCACCATACTCGCGATCTTACTCACCCAGTTGCTAAAATATTGAAAGGCCAAGTTTGATATACAGTGGTCGCATCATGTATTGCGGTAAAATCATGTTGTAACCGTGGATCTGCGTGTTGGGTGATGTGGGGGGTGGGGGGGGGGGGGGGTGGGGGGGGGGGGGGGGGGGGGGGGGGGGGGGGGAATGCTTCCTATGCCCCGCTGCATAGGACAATGTGAATTTGATTCCCGTAACATTTTTTTTATTCATTTATTGATGCTTTTAGGCATATTTAATAACGGAGCGAGGTCTATAAATACATTAAATATGCCTAAAAGCATCAATAAATGAAGAAGAAAATTAAGCTAAAATTTTTGTTTTTACTCCCTCCATATACTCCATTTTTTTCTTCATTTATTGATTCTTTTAGGCATCTTTAATGTATTTATAGACCTCGGTCCATTACTTCAACCTGTGCTGGTGCCAGGTTCATACCACACCAAAGTCACTTGGCCCCTTCCCCTAAAATAGGATTACGAATAATCGTAATACTCACATAAAGGATATAACCAGATTCAACTGTCACATACAAGAATGCCAACGACGTACGCGAGGGCCAACTCTGATTGGGATTCCGGTAAGGATGAATCCCGATCATTAAATTACCCATCACATGCCCCCACCTGCCCCCCACAGGACAATGTGAAACAAAGAAGCGTTACCTTAATAGTGCTGTTGAGGTCTTCGACGACACTCCTGTGTATGAGGGCACTGTGTGTATAGATGTGGATGAATGATCCGGCGTCCACCTCCACCTGTCCCTGCTTCAACAACAGTTGTACCTCAAGGTTTAGAGAGAACTGGGTTCTGTCATCCCGTAACCTGTAAAATAAAGTTCCGAAGCTCACAATATAGGAAGAATAGTTTAGTTTATCCTGTTAACACAGTACGTATGTGCCGTGAAACATTTTTGATATCCTATCAATACGACCTAATCACTGCGTGTGAATATGTGCGGTTCGATTCTCCACTTTTGAGGATGCGGCTGGGGTTATTTTTTGCATTTTAAAGCGATTTGTAGTGTTGACGGGATAAATAGAATATTAGGTTAGTGTCGTGAATGGGAAAAAATATCTGGCGCGGCACGGAAACGGGATGGGCTCGCCCATCCCGTTTCCTAAGCCTTACCAGATATTTTTTCCCATTCACGGCACTGGATATTGGTGTAGTATGCGTATTAGTCACAACTAGAAATGTGGCCTGTCGGCACACGAATGCCCCCGCTGGCAGCCAAAGAATACAAGGCATATTTGAATGTGGATTTGTCACAGGGTGGCAGAGGACCATTGGAGCAATGCGTGTGTGAAATGTGAAGCAGATCCGAGCAAGGAAACAGAAATTATAAGGCATTTACCCAGCGTTAAGGTTTCGAAACCGCACCAAGTCGTGACCTTGATCCTGGGCTTAGCGGGGGGCGGCACGAATGTGGATTTGTCACAGGGTGGCAAGGACATTGGAGCAATGCATGTGTGAATGTGAAGCAGATCCGAGCAAGAAACAGAAATTATTAAGGCATTTACCAGCGTTAAGGTTTCGAATGCACCAAGTCTGTGACCTTGACCCTGGGCTTAGCGGGGGCGGCACAAATGTGGATTTGTAACAGGGTGGCAGAGGACCATTGGAGCAATGCGTGTGTGAAATGTGAAGCAGATCCCAGCAAGGAAACAGAAATTATAAGGCATTTACCCAGCGTTAAGGTTTCGAACGCACCAAGTCTGTGACCTTGACCCTGGGCTTAGCGGGGCGGCACGAATGTGGATTTGTCACAGGGTGGCAGAGGACCATTGGAGCAATGCGTGTGTGAAATGTGAAGCAGATCCGAGCAAGGAAACAGAAATTATAAGGCATTTACCCAGCGCTAAGGTTTCGAATGCACCAAGTCTGTGACCTTGACCCTGGGCTTAGCGGCGGCGGCACGAATGTGGATTTGTCACAGGGTGGCAGAGGACCATTGGAGCAATGCGTGTGTGAAATGTGAAGCAGATCCGAGCAAGGAAACAGAAATTATAAGGCATTTACCCAGCGTTAAGGTTTCGAACGCACCAAGTCTGTGACCTTGACCCTGGGCTTAGCGGGGCGGCACGAATGTGGATTTGTCACAGGGTGGCAGAGGACCATTGGAGCAATGCGTGTGTGAAATGTGAAGCAGATCCGAGCAAGGAAACAGAAATTATAAGGCATTTACCCAGAGTTAAGGTTTCGAACGCACCAAGTCTGTGACCTTGACCCTGGGCTTGGCGGGGGCGGCACGAATGTGGATTTGTCACAGGGCGGTAGAGGACTATTGGAGCAATGCGTGTGTGAAATGTACGTACGGACGCCGGTAACACTATATGCCCCCCTCACCATTCGGTGGCGGGGGCATAATAAATGGTGATAAATGTGTAGATGAAGTTTCACATCATAATCTCAATTGGTAACAGAGATAAATTCTAGAAAGGTTTAACGCAATGTTTTGTTTATTAGTCACAATAAATGTTTGGATGCTAATTGAATTGAATTTGGAAAACTTTAACGTAAAACTTTAACAAAAAGTTTAAAGTCATTTGACATTGACCTTGGGCTCCTGGGCAGCATGGGTGGGGAGTACAATGAAAATATGGATGGTGATCAATGTGTATACGAAGATTCAAGTTGATATCCCAAGCAGTCACAGAGATATAGCAATTTGAAAAACTTTAACATAAGCTTAAGCTTTAAAAAAAAAACATATAAGTCATTTGACCTTGGGCTCCTGGGCTCCTGGGCAGCATGGGTAGGATATACAATGAAAATATGGATAGTATTCAATGCGTATATGAAGTTTCAAGTTGATATTGCAAGCGGTCACAGAGATATAGCAATTTGAAAAACTTTAACGTAAAACTCGGGGAGCATAAAAAGAATTCAGTAACACAGATAAATATACCCTTAAAACTAAAACTTAATTTTGTTCATTCAAATTATCCCATTCTTCTAAAAGGGTAATCTGTACGACGTTTAAAATTATTAACAAACAGTGGAGATCCTGATGAGACGGCTCGTTACGAGCCGGCTCATCTGGATCTGCACTGTTTGCAAACATTGTCTCTATAGAGGTATGTGGTGTTGAAAGGGTTAAAACTAAAACTGGGAGTGCCATAGAAAGAAAATACGGATGATGAAAAGTAAGTATATGAAGTTTCAAGTCAATCCGATTTACGGTAACAAAGTCAGTAGGTAGCACAGGTTGAAGTAACGGACCGAGAAAAAAAAAGTTAAAAAAAAATATTTTTTTACTCCATCATATGAGGGAGTAAACAATTTATTTTTTTTAACTTTTTTTTTCTTCACTTATTAAAGGTACATACCTGCGCAGTAGGCACAAAATGTTCTTTATAGGAATTAAATAAGTGTATAATTATGTCACTATTCCACCAGTTCTAAAAATTACGAGTGCCCGCTATACAAATATAATCATTTATTAATTATCAATTTACTGTTAGCGACGCGCGGCGGTAACAGTCAATTTTGATAATGTGCGGGGACGACGACTTTCACATCACGGCTTGAGGTGCGTATGCGCAGTATACTACGCGCGCCAGTAGGTTTCCCAATATGTAAACAAGAATATCAACATGTCGAAACGTTCAGGACGGAAATTGTATGAAACGGCGTCGGCCAAAAAAAAGGCGAAATGTCTGAGGGACAGGCAGTACAGAGAGAGAGGGGTTAATATTGGCGACCTTATCACCAAATGGAAAGAGTTACGTGGAGATTTAGATTTGGACTCGAACAGAGATTTTTCTTCTCAACTTCCGATACTTCACTGCGCATGTCAAAGATGTGATATGATTGACCGTGTGTGTCACGTGACGAGTATTGGTAAAAATATCACGAGGTCGGAAAATACCCTTTCTGGTCGCGGCATATAAAATGCGATTTAACACCAATTAACACGCGCCGTAATTAAAAATAACTCGTTAGTGGGTAGACAAATGGCTCATATAAGGCATGACAGAAAATGAAAAATAGTAGTACAGTGTAACCTGCTGCGTGGGCATGTACCTTTAATGCCTTTAGGTATATTTAATGTATTTATAGATCTCGGTCCGTTACTTCAACCTGTGGTAGGTAGCTGAAATCTTTAACACAAATCTCGGACAGACAGAAGGACAGGCGGACAGGTTGGCATCTATATGTAACCCGAATTTTGTTTCATTTTTCAGTGTACATGTACATAAAAACTTCAACACAAATTTCTAAGTCAGTTGATCTTGACCAGTAGGTGCCACATGGGTGGATCAAATAATGAAAATATGGATGATGACAAATAAGCATATGATGTTTCATGCAGTGACAGAGAGAGTAGGTAGTTAAAAGCTAAAATAAACTTTAACACAAATTTTCTAAGTCATTTGACCTTGAGTACAGGGGTGGGCTATGGAATGAAAATATTGATGATGAAAAATAAGCATATAAAGTTTCAATACTTATGGTAACACAGATGGTAGTTACATTTACCTGAAAACATTACCCTTTTAACACTACAGACCGCTATAGCGGTTTGCAAACAGTGTAAATCCAGATGATCCAGGATCTGCACATTTTGCAAATAATTATTATATTTTTTAGAAAAGAAAAACACTCCCTTTTCATAAATGGAGTAGTCTGAAAATAATTTTGTAACAATTGGATTGATTGGTCAGAAGATTAACATATCACAGTCCATTCCAGTTATTTAGGGGTGAAAGAGTTAATGCACATCTCGGACAGACAGAGGAATATACGAACAGGATGTGTGATTTTTTGCACCCTGAAATATTTTTATAATTACCTGGTTAACGTGTCGTCGATGTCTTCAATGTCAATTCTGAGTTGATTGTCCTCTGAAGCTCGTCTCCGTTGGAAGGCTTGCATCTCGGCAAATGTCTGGGCTCGCACCTTCAACTGCGAACAACAATTGACCAATCACGTACACTGTTTTATCTACAATTTCGAGTTGGTGCGTCAAATTGGTCTCTTCTGAAAAAATGGCAAGTCATTCTACGGAAAAATAACAATATTTCTGAAGTTTGGCAAGTCAAATCCAAATAATTCCAGCACGAAAATATTTACACAATTCCCTAACATTTGATTGGTCAGTAGCAAGTCTCTGTCCAAAATTTATATCCCAGTAAACTCCCACACCAAACTACTTTCCGTAACCGTCAGGCGCAGTAAAAAGAATTCTTAAGAAAACGGAAAATATACATATTTTCTTGATGAATTTATTTCAAATGCTTGAATTATAAGGAATGAATGGCCTTTTTGTGGAATTTATCGGGGATATAAACTTGGAAAAGTCGCGGGAATACTGGACGAGGCCGGAAAATGGCCTTTTTGTGGAATTTATCGGGGATATAAACTTGGAAAAGTCGCGGGAATACTGGACGAGGCCTTCCGGCCTTCGTCTAGTATTCCCGCGACTTTTCCAAGTTTATACCCCGATAAATTCCACAAAAAGGCCATTCATTCCTATAACAATATGAGAAAATCACATATAAATAGTTCTAAGGGAAGTGATTTGCCAAACACTATTTGAATTGGGGGAATTTGTCAGTTTGACGTGCCGCTAAACTAAGGAATTCTAACATCAAGTATACCCCTGTAGGAGTCTTAAAGGAAGCTGCTCATGATTTTCCATTTCTTCGTTAACGTAATTTGTATGTTTGCGTCCAGAAAAACTATCGTCTGTTTCACTAAAACTGCCCAATTTTCAAACAGACGGTAGTTTTTTCTGGATGCAAACATACAAATCGTTTATATGGCCATAAAATTTGGGCAGGTTTCGTGAAACAGACAGTAAACAACGTGATGTCAAACTGACAAATTACCGTAATTCTACCATCAAAGATTTCTTGGTAGGAATTTTAATGTAACCTGCTCATGATTTTCCATTTCTTTGGTAACCTCATTTGTCCGTTTGACGCCCTGAGAAACTAAGCAACGCAATGTCAAACCAACAAATTCTACCCAGTCAATGACGGCTTCAAAGTAGCTTAAGGCATACAACCCTACAGCCTTTTATAGGGGTGTTTGCTAACAGTGTACATCCAGATGAGCTGGCTCGGGACAAAATGAAATGCATGGGGTTTAACGTCCCAGCAACAGCTAAGGTCATATTGGGATGGGACCACAGTTTAAAGTCTCATCCGACAGACCAGTGGGATGAAAATAGGGTGGGTTTTGAACTCAAAGCCTTCAGAATTGAAGTCCTGTATTTTATCCCTGAGCCACAGCAAATTGTCACAAGCCTAGGTGTTTGCCAACAGTGTAGATCCAGATTAGCTGGCTCCTGGCAAAATGAATGGGGTTTAATGTCCAAGCAACAGCTAACGTCATAGAGGGATGGGACCCTTTTCTCGTTGGCAAACACCTAGGCTTGTGACAAGGATCTTCGTGACGAAGTAATTTTCATTTTTTTTTTCATAAATGGACTACCTGGTAGTCTTAAAATCATTTTGTGATTATTGGAGGAAAAGTAACATACAATCCAATAAATAGTGAAAATGAGTAGTTGATAGAGAGTGCAGAGCTCCAGATAAGCTTATTTGCTTAAATACCCAATTGAAATTGCCAAAAACCCAATTGAAATCAGAAGTAGCGAGTATCAAAGAGCAATAAAGATTTTGTGGTACCTTTATCATGCTGCAGAAAACAATCAACAGACCAGAAATATAGCATATTTTTCTTATTTTCCATGAAAACACATCTTGGTATTTCATTAGAATTTGTCTCCAAGAGACAATTCTAATGAAATGCCAAGACATGTTTTCATTTCGAAGCAAACTATTCAATAATTGCTGTCTGTTGATGTGTAAACAGTAGGGTGATTTTATTTTACCCAATTAAAAGTTTGAAATACCAAATTGCTTCAGAAATGATGGAGTGACAATACTCAATTACTAATTCCTTATCTGGAGCCCTGATGTGCATATTATCTGAATGAATTTTGGCATACCGCTATATTGACACTTCGTCAATGATAGCATCTAACTTACCAAGTTTTCGTTTTCCACCTTCTGTCGACGATACATACAGAGCCGTTGCCAGATGTGTGACTCGACTCCTTCCGGACGATTCACCTCTTTATCCAGGTCATCCATTGCTCCGTCAGTGTATACCTTAGACTGGGCGTTCTGGTGGGCCGTAGATGGACGGTCGGAAAACGGATTCGGTCCTGTGGCTTCTAACGTTCCCTCAGGCTTCGTTAGCTTCTGACCTCTGTTGGTACGGATAGAATGGGATTCATGTTATATGTATTTTGGGATGTGTACTTCCTTTCTAACTGATGAAATGCTTTACTTATTTTCGTATCAAACTATCTGGTGTCATCCACTCGTTTGAACCATTTGAGTGGTTGATATGTTATCACGGCTCATTTGAACCATCTCGTTGTGAAGCTTCAAATGAGTGGTAACAACATTTTTTTATTGAGTAATAAACAAAATAACAAGATTTTGTTAACCACAAACAAATAATAGTATCCTCAGACTTCTATGGGTCAATAACAAGGTCTTGTATAACTGTAGATGTCTGTAAGAAAAAATCCATTTTAAAACCTAATAATGTTATTTGTTATGAGTTCTATTTAAAACTTTGGTCCTCGAAACAATAAACGCTGATCTCAATATTGAGTTCCCTGTGAGTTCCGTCGGTGTAGCACTGTTATCCAGCTGCGATCAGTAGAAAGGGACATGATTATTAGGAATATATTATATCAAATATTATAGGGTTAACTGTATTGTAATTTTGAAATTTGCGGCGTATATCAGAAAATGATAGGTCGGAAAATCTGTTTAATGGCGACGCGCTAGCGCGTCGCCATTAAACATGTTTTCCGACCTATCATTTTCTGATATACGCCGCAAATTTCAAAATTACAATGCGGTTAACCTATTTCTAATGCACTCCTTTACTACTGGCGTAGGAATACATATTGAAATAATTTGCGACCATTCATCAACAATGATATACCTGTAATGTATGACCATCAGCCAATCAGATTGCGTGATATTTATAGAGTGCATTAGAAATCATAATCATGTATACAATTTAAACCCTACAATACTGAATTAAATGTTGTCATCTGCTGGGTTTTTTATTTCTATTTTTCTCATTAAAACATGGTCTGGCAGCACTTTAGAATCATTTCCATTGGAAATGATTCTAAAGTGCTGCCACACCATATTGTCATTGAGAACAAGACAAAATATTTAACAACAGCAGACAGCAATTTTCGTTTCCCGCATTTGAAGGGTTAATTGTTTATTTGTTTATTAGTGTTTAACGGCCTATCAATAGCTAAGGTCATGTAAGGCCGAGCAAATGGGTTCAATCCCGTTTTAACCTGTTGCATTCGTGGGAAAATCCCAAAATCAGAACTGAATATTTACATCGAGAAAAAATATATTCAGCCCTGAAATTAGAATAACCCGACCTGGTGCCAGGTCCATACCACACCAAATCACTTGGCCCCTTCCCATGAAATTGAATTACGAATAATTGTAATACTCGCATAAGGGGTATAACCAGATTCAACTGTCACATACAAAATCCCAAAGACGTATGTGAGGGCCAAACCAGGTCTCCAGTCGGGAGTCCGGTAAGGATTAATCCCGACCTTTAAATTACCCATCGCGTGCTCCCACCTGACACCAACTTCAAGAGTTAATAGGTATACAAGTTAATAAGCTGTCAGGCAAATTGAAATTCAAAAACCCATATATACTAGTCCATGTATCATTTCATCACCCTCAATAAATACAAAGTATAAGAAATATATAATCAACAATTGGGTGATATCATATCTACAGAGCTCCAGATAAGCTGCGTATTTGCATAAATACCCAATTAAAATTGCCAAAAACCCAATTGAAATCAGAAGAAGCGAGTATCAAAAAGCAATAACAATTTTGTGGTACCTTTATCATGCTGCAGCAAACATTAAACAGACCACAAATATAGCATATTTTTATTATTTTCCATCAAACCACATCTTGGTATTTCATTAGAATTGTCTCCAAGGAGACAATTCTAATGAAATGCCAAGATGTGTTTTCATGTAGAAGCAAACTACTCAATAAGTGTGGTCTGCTGATGTGTAAACAGTAGTGTGATTCTAGTCTACACAATTGTAATTTTGAAATACCCAATTGCTTCAGAAATGATGGAGTGACAATACTCAATTACTAATTCCTTATCTGGAGCGGGGTAATTAAATTCAATCACTTTTGAAGGACTGAAAGATGATTTTCAAGCATTTACAATATTACTAACTTTACATAGACAAATGGTAAGAAAATTATTGAAGATCAAAACATACAAACTTTGAAAAATTCCATCCTGATATGTTCATGCCAAGTAGATTAGCATTATTGGTACTCGGGCTATTTTTTATCATTACCAGAATGGGAAAGCATGAAAAACATTATTTGGCAACTTCTTCAGCTTCTTGCTGGATACTCTATTCAGAAATTATCCTGAATAAGCTGAAATTTTGAAATTCAAAAGCTTACACAAAATGCTGATAATATTTACAAGACTTTTCAAACACACGTTCAACACTAAAATCATTTTCAAAGACAGTGCTTGATTTTAAATCTATTTTCATTTTTTTGTCTCCATCCTGGTATAGCTTCAAGGAATATGTCTTAGGTGTATATAATACCCCCCCCCCCCCACCCCCCCACACCTGCAACTGCTTCGCTTCATCCACCCCAAACCCACCAATAACAACATTTTTATACATTTCTTTTTTGTTACGAACTGTACAATAGTATTAAATACACAATTACATACAATACAAAAAGGTACGCACAATTTGAATGATAAATATCATACTGTCGGTCTGGAGGAGCTTTTGACCAACTCCATGAAACAGCACAGGTTGAAGTAACGGACCGAGGTCTATAAATACATTAAATATACTTAAAAGCATTAATAAGTGAAGACAAAAAAAGTTAAACAAAAATAATTCTTTACTCCCTCATATACACAGAAGAGGGAGTAAAGATTTTATTTTTTTTCCCACTTATTAATTCTTTTAGATATATTTAATGTATTTATAGACCTTGGTCCGTTACTTCAATTTGTGTGAAACAGGGGGCCATTACACTAAAATTTCTCAGTAACAATTTTTTAATATAGTCTAGAAATTTCAATTGATGGATTTACATTTAATGAGCATAGTGCCTATGCTCAATAAATGTAAATCCATCAATTGAAATTTCAGACTATAAAGACTATCTATTTACACTACGAACATAGGGGTAGTAAACCCGAAGTAAAGTGACGGCCGGCCAGATACCCACCCCAAAATAAGGCAATACGGGGTACCGAGTAGTGGAGAAACCCGCCAGTACACAATCTACGGATCGTCCCGACGGGGTTAGTGACGAACGCAGATACACAATAAGCAATACAATATTGTAGTATCCATGTGTGGTATATTATATATAGGATCTTACATGGTCGAGGATATGATAGGAGTATCACTTTGATTTGGATTACACAATGTATGCAGATTTGCGTAAATATTATATTTTGAAACATTATTGGAAAAGGCCAAGTATGGTAAAATTCATAGACCTTATCAGTTCAGAAAATGCCATGGTTATTAGAAAAATTACCATATTTATTTACAAGGCATTTGCCATAAGGAATCGTGTTTTATACCAAACAACATAAAGTCTAATATGTTATAATAATGTAATGTATCTTCGCCCCGTATCCGATTTCACCAAGCTTTCAAGCCTCCTTATCCTGGTTTGTCTCAAAGTGTATGTATAACATATTACATAGTTGTAATGTGCATGCACTCTTAATTATCATAACTTTATATGCCAATTGTAATTATAAACGTAAATATATATATGTGTACATGTACATTGCAAACGTTAGATTATATTTTCGCTATGCCATTAGTCACACAGTATTGTAAATGATTCTGTATATGTTGTACATGCTCATGGGCCAGATGACTTAATGCAAATAAATAAACTATATAAATTATGATATTTTAATTACTGAAAATTAGGTTTATGAACCAAGTTTCAAACCTAAGTAACAGATATGGACAATTGATTTCATGTTAAGTTTCAGACTGTTCCATTATGCAGAAAACGGGCCATTTTGTAAAAAATATCCACACGGTGCAGATCTTGATGAGACGGCTCGTTACGAGCCGGCTCATCATGATCTACACTGTTTGCAAATATTAAGAAACAGGTATCTAGTGTTGAAAACGTTAAACATTGCTATGCCAACAAGTTAAATAAATGTCATATCAAGTCAACACAAATTTTAGATTCTATTTATTGCATATAAGCACAACATCATACAATGAAGTTGTACTGTTCACCTGTCTTCTGCCATCGTCTCCTTTACATACATGTATTTATTTAAAAACTTTATTTATTTTACAACGATTACAAACAAGCGCGACAGCACTTATACAAATGCTTTCGTTGGCACAGATGAAGACGTAAGGGCGGTCATTAATACATATTTATTACAGTAGTGTATGATGAATTTAATCTCATTACACGACAAAACACACAAGGTCTATAATATTGAATACAACATAACACAAAGCTGGTATTACTGGACACAATACTGGAAATATACCTCTTCTTCTCTCGTTGAAAAAATGAAAAAGCTGACACACCTGATAGCTTAAGCATCAGCTCTTTCCTGTAAGATACATACTCATAATTACAGCCGACATATGCCAATCTTGCTATTACAGACACAAGCATCAGTTGTTGCCTGTAAGATACATACTCATAATTACAGCCGACATATGCCAATCTTGCTATTACAGACACAAGCATCAGTTGTTTCCTGTAAGATACATACTCATAATTACAGCCGACATATGCCAATCTTGCTATTACAGACACAAGCATCAGTTGTTTCCTGTAAGATACATACTCATAATTACAGCCGACATATGCCAATCTTGCTATTACAGATACAAGCATCAGTTGTTTCCTGTAAGATACATACTCATAATTACAGCCGACATATGCCAATCTTGCTATTACAGACACAAGTATTATAAGTTATTGTTCACATATTTTTAAGGATTTTTAACCCTTAGACCGCTACTCACAACAATTGTCGTCTGCTGTTGCTTTAATATCTTGCCTTATTTCTCAATAAAAACATGCTTTGACAGCACTTCAGAATCATTTCCGATGGAAATGATTCTGAAGTACTGTCAAAGCGTGTTGAAAATTATTCTAAAGTGCTGTCAAAGCATGTTTTTGATGATAAAAATGGAAAATTGAAAATATACAACAGACGACAAAAAAATTAAGATAGCGGTCTAAGGGTTAAGGAATTAAATGCGAGGGAGCGTTAGGTTTATAATGCAGTCTCCCATCCAAGTATGATTTTCCATTTCCTGTTGAACAGGTACCGGTAGTCATTAAATCTGGTAATATGTGACGTATTGGAGTTAAATCTTGTAATATGTGACATATTGGAGTTAAATCTTGTAATATGTGACATATTGGAGTTAAATCTTGTAATATGTGACGTATTGGAGTTAAATCTGGTAATATGTGACGTATTGGAGTTAAATCTTGTAATATGTGACATACTGGAGTTAAATATTGTAATATGTGACGTATTGGAGTTAAATCTTGTAATATGTGACATACTGGAGTTAAATCTTGTAATATGTGACGTATTGGAGTTAAATCTGGTAATATGTGACGTATTGGAGTTAAATCTTGTAATATGTGACGTATTGGAGTTAAATCTTGTAATATGTGACATATTGGAGTTAAATCTGGTAATATGTGATGTATTGGAGTTAAATCTGGTAATATGTGACGTATTGGAGTTAAATCTGGTAATATGTGATGTATTGGAGTTAAATCTGGTAATATGTGACGTATTGCAGTTAAATCTGGTAATATGTGACGTATTGCAGTTAAATCTGGTAATATGTGACGTATTGGAGTTAAATCTGATGTATTGGGAGTTAAATCTGGTAATATGTGACGTATTGGAGTTAAATCTTGTAATATGTAACGTATTGGAGTTAAATCTGGTAATATGTGAAATAAGTGGAGCGCAATACTGGCCAGTGATTGGCTTAGAAAGTAGGGTGAACTAGATTTGTCAATAAGCGAGGCTTACAGAATACGCCCGTGTGGGCCCAGGTGCCCCTAAATGTGTAGATTTGTAGTCTGTGAGCCTGTGACCTTGATCCTGGGCTTAGCGGGGGCGGCACAGTCATGGATTTGTCACAGTATGATAGTAGAGCCTTATAGGAATGGCTGTGAGAAATATTAAGAATTTTCGATGAAGGTAATAGAAGTTATAACCAATTTCTCCGATGTTAAGATTTGTAAAGAGACTAAGTATGTGACCTTGACCTTGGAATCAGCGGGGGTTGGACGGTCATGGATTGTCACAGCATGATAGAGAAATGCATGCATGAAATATCAAGAATTTTTGATGAAGGAAATAGAAGTTTTAACATATTTCTCTGATGTTAAGTTTTGCATGCGTGAAATATTAAGAATGTTCAATGAAGGAAGTAGAAGTTTTAACCTATTTCTCTGATGTTAAGTTTAGAGACGGACGGACTCCAGTATACCGCCCACAACACGTTGCGGGGGGGGGGGGGGGGGGGGGGGGGGGGGGGTATAATTATAACAATATGTATCAACAATAAAACTTACATGCTTGAACAGAAATAGTCAATTTAGCTACGGTATATATAGAGAATAGTAGGTTAGTGCCGTGAATGGGAAAAAATATCTGGCAAGGCTCAGGAAACGGGATGGGCGAGGCTCTGCCGAGCACATCCTGTTTCCGTGCCGCGCCAGATATTTTTCCCCATTCACGGCACTAACCTACTATTCTATTTATCCCGTCAACACCTTCAAATGGCTGTAAAATGCAAAAATTGTATTGACTGGATATCAAAAATGTTTCACGGCACCGTGTTTCACGCACATACGCACTATGTTGACGGGATAAAAACAACACAGCTGATTATGATGATTTTCTGATACTGTATAATTTATTATTATTGCAACGGTTCCATATTATACATACAATAGATACATCTAGTCAACTGAATCAGCATTCATGCTGCAACAATTAAAGTACATCATTCATTCATCTTGTATAATAACTATAGTCTGTTTCACGAAAGCTGCCCAAATTTTACGGCTATATAGACAATTCAAAAACAATATTATTTTCGATAATATTAAATTAAAGGAAAATTTAAGAATGGGCCTTCTTTTTATTTCGTGAAATTCGGTCAAATATTGGTTTTATTACGAAAAATTGATTTCTCTATGGGAATTTAACATGGGGGAAAAAGAGGTAAAGGAGTGTGGGATTAGTCAAAAAACGAAAATTTTGGGAAATTGACTCCAAAACCTAGCTAGATAGCTTGGATATGATCTAACTAAGAAAACAAAAGTTAAATTTTAAAAATCGGTCAAGTATTTCTAAAATTCAAAAAAATTTCCCCATGTTAAATCCCCATAGACTCCGTGAAGATGTCTATGGGGATTTAACATGGGGAAATTTTGTTTTCGCAATAAAATCAATATTAGACCAAATTTCACGAAATAAAAAGAAGGCTCATTCTTAATTTTTCCTTTAATTTAATATTATCAAAAGAAATCTTGTTTTTGAATTGTTTATATAGCCGTAAAATTTGGGCAGCTTTCGTGAAACAGACTATAGATATGTAGATATAGAAATGTGTAAAATGTGAGATCAGAGACAAAAAATCACCAGCTAAGGTATCATTAGTACATTTAGTGTACATAGAAGTACATGTCGAGAAAAAAACACAACTTTTATGAGCATAGGAAAGAGGAAGTTGATCTTACACACAAAAACGATTATGAAAGTGACAAAGAAACATCTACATCTAGTTTCAAACTGGTCAAGTTAACAAAGTTGTATGTAATTTCAGATCTGGAATACAACACTTCACGTGACAGTATACGCCATCTAACTGACCTGTACACTGGATTCTCACGATGAAACAACGGTAAGTACCGCTGTTGGTCAAATATTGAAAAAGCCGAAGTCCCTAAAAATCTGTCGGCTAGTAGTCGCCTGAAAGCAAGGTTTACTTTAAACAATATTTTATTCACCCAATACAAGTGATAAATGATACCTGATAACTAATGCGATTTAATTGACCGAAAGCAGAACTTATCGTGGTCATCTCCAAAGCAAGGTTTTGTGGGATAGAATGATTTCAGGTCAAAAGTTCTTTGTAAATCAAGTGATAACAAAGTAAAGCAATGTACTTGACAAATACACAGTATACATACAAGGCAATGTACTTGACAAATACACAGTATACATACAAGGCAATGTACTTGACAAATACACAGTATACATACAAGGCAATGTACTTGACAAATACACAGTATACATACAAGGCAATGGCAGAGCTGCAGATAAGGTGCGTATTGGTGTATTTTACGCAATTATTTTAGCTGAATAAACATTGATTATCAAAAGTGTGAGTACAAAGTACGCACAGCAATATGAAAATACGCATTGATTTTCAAATTGAGGAGTGGAAATACTGTCATAAAGTTGAAAATTCACTTAGTTTAGCTGCAAAAAGCTAACAGTGTTTGCTTTTTGCAGCTCAAATAAGTGAATGTTTAAACATGTTATATTTTTTATCATTTGTTCCCGATTTAGTAATGAAGAAACTCATTTGTAAAGGTATATAAAATACGCAAACAAATTGAAATCAGGGGGTATAGTACGCTTTAGACACAAAGCTTATCTGGAGCTCTGCAATGGTCCACCACCTTATCCTGAAATATACTACCACAGTGGCCTTAGACTGACCTACTGAAATATACTACTGGACATATTTGTATGCCAGGGGTATAACAAGTAAGTTTATAAGAACTCAAATGGTGCAGATCCCGACAATACCACTTATCATTGATCATAATACAATATAGGGTTAACTGTATTGTAATTTTCAAATTTGCGGCGTATATTAGAAAATGATAGGTCGGAAAATCTGTTTAATGGCGACGCGCTAGCGGAGCCATTAAACATGTTTTCCGACCTATCCTTTTCTGATACATGTTGTCAGCGCTCTGAAAAGAAGAAAGGTTAGCAATTGCTAGATTAATTCATTTGAGAACATGACATAGAGAATATCGGGCTAGTTTATTTTAATATCATGTTTCATTTCAGGCCAAGACACACATGTACAGCATCTTCGCTGTAGCTGCCAAATAAAGCATACTTACAATACCAGAATATCCAATACTATATACCAAGGCTATCGTTGGCGAATGTCTCACTCACGAACGTCAACACAGTCACCCGAATGACATATGGTGGCAAAGTACCAAAGTGAGGAAGCTATTGATGAAGTTTGGTAAAGATCCAAACAACATTTCAGGAGATCCAAAATACTTTATTTCCAGAGAAAAACTCAATTGGTAACCCAGTCTACCTTCAATGCGTCTTTAACCCTTTCAACACCATTCCTGACCTGGTATAGGCAAACAGTGTAGATCCAGATGAGCCGGCTCGTGATGAGCCATCTCATCAGGATCTGCATTTTTTGCAAGTAATTTTCATATTTTTGAGAACAAAAACACCCCCTTTTCATATTAAAATGGACTAGTCTGAAAATCATTTTGCGACCATTGGATTGGTTGCAAAATTAACATAGCAAATTCCATTCCAGTTACTTAGGGGTGAAATGGTTAAACTATACTAGACGACTATATAGGCCATGCACACTTCTAGAACTGAAGGAGAGTGCAAGACTACGTCTGACAGCGGTTCACGACGGGACAATCTATAGGTTTTGTGAGGAAAACTCTGTTGGTAAAACAGACTACACCTCATGCGTCTGAAATTGACTCCGAAACCTGGCGAGATAGCTTGAAAATGATGTAATTAAGAAAACAAAAGTTACATTTTGAAAATCGGTCCACAAATAAAAAAATATTTTAAAAAAATCTATTTTTAGCCCTCATGTTAAATTCCCATAGGAAAATCGTGTTTTCGCAATAAAATCAGTATTTGATGGAATTTCATGAAATAATGTTTTTGTTATTGATGAAAAGGTACTTACTTTTAAATATTTTTTAGATTTAATGTGTTTAATGGCCAAAAGTTTGTCGGCAGCAAAACGTGGAACAGACAGTACATGACTATATACCATGCACACCTCTTGGACTGAAGAAGAAGAAGAGAGTAAGCAAGACTGCGACTCACCTTGGTCGGCGACGGAACAGTCTATAGAGCTGGTCCTGCTGGACGGCGGAAATGTCGTTGAACTCGCGTTTAAACGCCTTTTCCATCACTTTATCTTCGGCCACAAGAATGTCGTACTGTTCTCGGTACGCATCTTCGTTTTTCTTGGCCTCGACTACAGCTACGGAGGCCAGTAGCTGCAATACGATTGGGTAAAAGATACAAAATTTATTTAACTTCTTGTTTTTTAAAAGATACAAGAACATTCTTTTTAAAGATTTTTTTTAAAAGATACAAGAATATTTATTTTTTTAAAAATAAATATTCTTGTATCTTTGAAAAAAATAATTGCAATCTTGTTGGTGGTTTGATTCAGGGATGGTGTGGTTAAATTAATTCATTATTGATCATTGTACTGTTCTCGGTAGGCGCCTTTCGTTTTCTTGGCCATGACAACAGACTGGGCAGCGAGTTGGTCTTGTACATATCTTTTTTAATCTTTTTTTTTTTTTGCAATATGACTGGGCAGCCAGTTAGTGTAAGATGATTGGGTAAAAGATACAAGATTTATTTATTTCTTTTTCTAAAAACAAAATAAATATTCTTGTATCTTTCAAAATTAGTTGCTGCAATATGGTGGGTGGCTTGATTGGGGGATTCAGATTGTGTTGTGAATTCATTATTGATTGTTGGTTGGTACAATATGACGACGGACAACCTGACTCCAGTACAACCCCCCCACAACTCGTATAATGATGTTTTTTTGATTGACAGGGGTTCCGGCTTAGCTGAGCTGCCAGATGTTGCAATATGATTGGGAGATTGATTGGTGTACAGTGTGGGCAAGAATGTGGGGCGTAGGAGTATGTGTGGATAAGGCGTGGGCGTTACCTTGAGCTCTTTCTTGTGCTCACAGAGTCGGTTGAGTTCGGCCTCGCGGATCTCCAGTTCCTCCTCCACCAGCAGAGAGTAGCGGAGACGCTGGATCTTCAGTTCTTCCTGTCAATCAGAGTGGGCCATTTGTGAAAATAAGGTAACTCAGTGATTGGGCTCGTCATTGTGTCATCTGCTGTTTCTTTTTATCTTCCACTTTTCTCTCCAAAAAACATGCAATGATTCTAAAATGCTGCCAAACCATGTTTTTATTGAGTGAAAAGACAAAATGTGAAACAACAGAAGATGATAATTCTCCATTGCTCAGTGATTGGGCTCGTCATTATGTTATATAAATTTATTTTTTTAAACTTTATTTTTTTTACAACAAATACAAACAAGCGCGAGAGCACTTATACAAATGGTTTCATTGGCACAGATGACGGCATAAGGGCAGTCATTAATGTGGGAGGAAACTGGAGTACTCGAAGGATTTGTCCGATCTGGTGACCACCAAACCATCTCACATATTGCCCCTGCCGAGGATCGAAACCGGGGTCGCATTGGTGAGTTTGTTTGTTTGTTTATTAGTGTTTAACGGCCTATCAACAGCTAAGGTCATGTAAGGCCGGGCAAATGGGTTTGATCCCATTTTAACCTGCTGCATTGGGGGAAAAATCCCAAAATCAGAACAGAATATTTACATCGAGAACAAATATATTCAGCCCTGAAATTAGAATCACCTGACCTGGTGCCAGGTCCATACCACACCAAAGTCACTTGGCCCCTTCCCCTAAAATAGGATTACGAATATCGTAATACTCACATAAGGGGTATAACCAGATTCAACTGTCACATACAAAATGCCGAAGACGTATGTGAGGGCCAAACCAGGTCTCCAGTCGGCATTCCGGTAAGGATGAACCCCGATCGTTAAATTACCCATCGCGTGCTCCCACCTGCCACCCACCGCATTGGTGAGAAGCACGCTCGTTACCGATTGCGCTATTACGTTATATAAATAATACCAGTGAGTGAGATAGGAGAATGAACTAGCGAGGTTAAATTAACCGTCTAGTAACCTCCATAATTTAAAGCACACATTTTGACTGCATTACAACTAATAGTAAATTCGGAAAAGAAAACGGGCCAACGGCTGTTGGCTCCATGCATCGGTGTAGAAGATATAGAGCGGAAGGGAATTTCGATAGGTTTGACCTTTGACCTTCAACTGTGACCTTGATCTTGGACGTAGGTGCGTGGTTATTGATCGCGACACACCTTCTCATCATGAGAAACATTTGTGCCAAGCCATTTGATAATCCATGCATGGGTGTAGAAGATATAGAGCGGAAGGGAATTTCCAACAGACTGACAGACCGACCGACCGACCGACCGACCGGCCGACCGGCCGACCGACAGACCGGCCGACCGACAAGCTGACTCCTATATACCCCCTCAAACTGTGTTTGTGGGGGTATAATGACAAGTTAACTATAAGTTAATTACGTAGAGCACACTTGCTAGACATTAGTGACTCAGATAGTACACTCGCCACTTAATTTCATTTAACCAGTCCGTATGCCACTCAAAACGCACAATACACGTAAACTAGTATGGGTTCCCCTCAACCATCTCTAATCGATACCCAGCCATACTATATCACACACATATAAGCTGATGGGTGCTATAGGAGGCCTCAAATTATAGGTTACCATGCCTGCATAGATACTCCTATATTTGACGCACATTTTTGGAGCCTGAATTATAAATGCAACATTTATCAAAATTCGGAAATATAAACCAGACCGACGACCATCGGCCTGCTTCTTTACTGGGCTATATATCCCGGGTATGGAAGGTGTTCAAGCCAATTCCCACCCTTAAATATGAGCCGAATCGAATCGAAAACAATGACAAGTGAAGCGTACCTGGTAGATGACCATCATGACTTTGATCTTCTTCATGAAGACCTGGGTGAGCACGTCGTCGAAACCCGTCATTCCCTCCTGGATCACACCCTGTAGTTTACGCAGCTCCGTCTCCAGTTGCTACAATATACACACGGCTGGTTGATGTGCTGGCTGGTCCATGTAACATTTTTTAACATTGAACACAATTTTCCTGGACGAAAATTAAAAACAATGTTTTTGCCTTTTGTTTCAAAACGAGAAAATGTGGCACAATTGCCCCTGATGGCAGATCGGCAAACTTCTAAACTGGACACACGGACACGTAGACAAACATTCAAACACTATATGCCACGGCTCGAGACCGTGGGGCATAAAAATTAACAGTTTTCTCAGTTCTTGTCCAATATATAATTATGTTGTGACATATATATATATATATATATGTTGTCTCCTCGAGACAGTTCAAAAGAGTGGTCACAACATATATATTGGACAAGAAATTAGAAATATTTGTAGAAAATACATGTAACTCAAAATAACCGAGAGGTATTCAGCATGCAATGGGTTAAGCAGGGCTCCAGATAAGCTGCGTATTTGCTTAAATACCCAATTAAAATTGCCAAAAACCCAATTGAAATCAGAAGTAGCGAGTATCAAAAAGCAATAAAAAAAATTGTGGTACCTTTATCATGCTGCAGAAAACAATAAACAGCCCACAAATATAACATATTTTTCTTATTTTCCATGAAAACACATCTTGGTATTTCATTAGAATTGTCTCCAAGGAGACAATTCTAATGAAATGCCAAGACATGTTTTCATTTCTAAGCAACCTATTCAATAATTGTGGTCTGTTGATGTGCAAACAGTAGTGTAATTTATTTTACCCAATTAAATTTTTTTTGCCGGTAATTTGGCGATGAACATGGTTTGCATGGCAAATTCAACGAATAGCGCTAGAAATATAAATAAATATAAAATCAATTTAATTTGGGATAAACAATATTTATTTCATGAAGGATAAATGATATACACAATACGTAGTATTAGTAACAGGATTGGAAATCTCACCTTCCTGTATTTCTCGCGCTCCTCCTGCAACTGTTGGACGCGTTTCTCGTACTCCTTGGCAAATTTTTGTTCATCCTCGCTCCAATCCGCCTCGGCCTTCTGGCCCATAAATCCTGGCTTGGGCACGTCCTGGTGGACAGAGAGCATCACTGGTTACTTAGCAACATTTGTAGATCCTTATTCTATGGATTATTCACATCATCAGATTACCGTTATATATTTGGGCACCATTTGTTTTGGGAAACCCCTATTTTATATAAAATAGGGGTTTCCCAAAAAAAATTGCATTAATACATATTTTTATTGAAATAACCCAATATAATTCCAGCACAAAAATATTTACACAATTCCCTAACATTTGATTGGCCCGTATATCCCAGTGAACTCCCACGCCAAACTACTTTCCGTAACCGTGAGGCGCAGTTAAAATAATTCTTAAGAAAATGGCAAATAAACACATTTTCTTGATGAATTTATTTCAAATGCTGGAATTATAAGGAATGAATGGCCTTTTTTGTTGAATTTATCGGGGATATAAACTTGGAAAAGTCGCGGGAATACTGGACATAGGTGTTAGGTACAATTAATTAATGAACATCCCTCAATCATCAGCCAATTATCCCTTGAACATCCCCCAATCATTAGCCAATTATCCCCTCCTCAATCATCAGCCAATTATCACCTGAACATCCCCCAATCATTAGCAAATTATCCCCCAATTATTACCACCCAATTGTCTAACAATCATCGACCAATCGTTACCTTCTTCAGTTCATCCTCCTTGCGGATCTCGAGCACACCACCCATCATGTCGTTGAGGGCACGGTCACGGATGTTGTCGCCCCGTTCACGGGCCCGCCTCTCCTCATCAGCCTTCACCTTCTTCTCCATCTCGGCCCGCTGCTCCGTGGTGAAAAACTTCTCCACTTTCACCTGGTTGATAGGTTTGTGATAGATTGTTAATATATTTCAATAGATTGTTGAAATATTTCAATTAATTTGTTGATATTTTATGGACTGATGTGAAAATCTCCTCTTTCACCTGGTTGATAGACTGATGATAGAGTGGTGGTAGATTTCTAATAGGTTATTGACAGATTACTGATAGATTTCAATACATTGTTGATAGCTGATTGACCAATATGAAAAACTTCTCCACTTTCAAATGGTTGATAGATCGGTAGGTTGGTGATAGATTGTCGATAGGTGTGGCTGTGACTGAAGAAATGGGTTTTGAGACCAGTGTATATCGTCAAAAAACCCACTTTTTAAACCAGACATTTCATATCATGTCCGCATATAACAACGTTCCAAGAAAACAATTACAGCCACACGCAACTTACTGACCTTCCTCTAACAATAGGTCTATTTTTGTTTTCAAGGCAATTTTTACTGGATTAGCAATTTTTATATGGATATGAATTCATATAAGCTATCAACTGGTTTCAAATCCAAGAAAATATTTCACAAGTAATTGATGTAATATGTATTGCAAGAAATAAATATCGTTCGGACTATTTTTAATTCTTGCTGCTGGTTTCTAAACAATTAGGAAATTATTCACCATTTTACCATCACTGTGACACTTTATCCACCTGTGTCCAGTTCCTACTTTACCTCGTCATCTTCGACGACGAGGAGATTTTCTGGTTTCTCCGCGATGCTCATACATGGCTCCACCACCTCCTCCAGTAGGTCTAGGTCTGCAATTATCTTCTTGATACGTTTGTTCTTCTCCTTGATCTTGTTGATCTCTTGTTCCTTCTTCACAAACAGGTCGTCAAAGTCTTTGTTGAACACTTGTTTGATTCGGAAAATCGCATCCTACAATAGACAATAGAATATGTACACACTCTGGATTTGTTCCTGGTTCATCGTTTATACATCGTTTTGACATCGTTTTTTGGTTTTTATAATTAGAAAACAATGTTTTTGTTGGTTTAAACGTGTTACGTTTAAACCAACAAAAACATCGTTTTCTAATTAAAAACAAGAAAAATGATATCAAAACGATGCATTGAAAGAAACGAAAGGCGTTTAAATAGTTGAAAGCCAAGTATAGGAATGACAATATCGTTTTAACATACGTCGTTTCTTTGCATATCGTTGTACAAAACGATTATTTTCACTGCGTTTTCCATTCATTTTTGTTTTTGTTTCGTTTGGGAACCTTCAATAAATCTTCTCTGTATGTACAGTATATAGAACCTTGCTAAACCAGATATACAGAAGGCTTAGTATCAGGGTTTACGTCTGTTCAACAGTAGGTCATATATAGGCACCTGCATGGTGGGGGAGACTGATTGGTTAGTTGGTTGGCTGGATTGGCTGGTTTTGATTGGTTCATTGGCTGGCATATACGTATTGTCTACAGTCTACACTTATTTACTCTCAAGTTAAACTACTGAAAACTCTTGAAATTCTTGGTTCCAAGTACATGTACATGCCTTCCTATATCATATATATATTAACTCTCGTTAACTCAAATTTTCGTTAACTCAAAGTATTTTCCTCAGTCCCCTGGCCTTTGACGAGTTAAGGCTGTATTTGTAATGACGTTCTCACCTCTAGCAGGACTATTTGTGTGATTTTCTGTTCCCGGGTGTGCAGCTCAAACTGACTGTAGAACAGTTCACTTTCTCCCCCGTACTGGGCCCCTAAAAAATACAACAACAACAAATAGCTTGACTGGTATACATTCAATTGACCAAAACCATTGCATGATGATGAGCCTTAACCCTTACAATGCTGAATTAAATTTTGTCATCTGCTGTTTCTTTTCATCTTCCACTTTTCTCTCCAAAAAACATGCCTTGACAGCAGTTTAGAATCATTTCCAATGAAAAATGCTGCCAAACCATGTTTTTATTGAGAGAAAAGACAAAATATGAAGCAACAGAACATGAGATGATAATTCTTCATTGCAGCTGAGTTAAAATAAAATATACAATTCTAGCAATGTTATAATACAAATTCTATAAGCACAATGAGCACTAAATATTACTTTACACTCTTCCTGCGTTTCAAATATAAAAGTGGGGACTACATGTCAGAGCTCCAGATAAGTTTTGTGTCTGAAGAGTATTAAACCCCAGATTTCAAATTCAATGCGTATTTTACTTTTACAAATGTATTATTGATTTTCTTCCTTAATTATTAAATGGGTAACAATGATAAACAAAATAAAACCCATTTAAAAATTCACTTATTTGAGCTGCAAAAAATTGTTTGCTTTTTGCAGCTCAACTAAGTAAATTTTCAACTTTATTACAGTATTTTCACTACTCAATTTGAAAAAACAATGCATATTTTCACATTGCTGTGAGTACAGTCGAACCTCTCTACAACGGCCAGCCATGGGGAGACTGAAAACTGGCTGTTGAAGAGAGGTGGCTGTTGAAGAGAGGTATATCATATAGAAATCAGAGCTACATTTAAGGTGCATATTTTTTCATTTCTTCGCCAAAACTGGCAAGTTGGAAGTGCTTTAGAATCGTCTCAATGAGACGATTCTAAAGCACTCCCAACTTGCCAGTTCTGATGAAGAATTAACAAAATCACCCACAAAGTTGATCAAATTACGTACACTAACTGTGGTCGCAATTCATCACATTGCGTTTTGAAATTTTGGCCGTTGTAGAGAGGTGGCTGTTGTAGAGGAGAGGTGGCTGTTGTAGAGAGGTGGCCGTTCGTGGAGGTTCGACTGTATTTTGTACTCCCACTTTTGATAATCAATGTGTATTCTGCTAAAATAAGTGCGGATAATACGCCAATACACACCTATGGAGCTCTGGCATGTTAACACTATCAATTTCAACTCCAGATATCCATAATAGTCAGTATCGGTATTAGATATTTAGGTGTGAGAGTTAATTATTAACCCTTAGAATGCGGGACCGAAAATAGTCGTCTGCTGATAATTCATATTTTGTCTTTTATCTCAGTAAAAACATGGTTTGGCAGCATTTTAGAATCATTTCCATTGGAAATGATTCTAAAGTGCTGCCAAATCCAAGTTTTTGACGAGAAAAATGGAAAAATAAAAATATTCAGCAGACGACACAAATTAATTCAGCATTGTAAGGGTTAAGTTAAAACCTACAGTCATGCTATTTGTGACCGTGACTCTGACTGGAGAATTGGGACTTAACGTTAATTGCGGCTAGTCTAGCTCTATGTATGTCAGGGGGGGGTAAAAATGTTGTAAGATTATGACACTATGGTACCGTAATAACCTTAAATATTCTAGGAAACACATATCAATATATGGTTTCATACAACAAATTTAAGAGCATGCCAATGTTTAGGGTCAGTATTGTTTGTATGTACGTTTCGTAAAAACAATATTTTATAAAAAAAATTCCGGCTTATATTTAAGGGTGGGAATTGGCTCGAACAACTTCCATACCCGGCATGAAATATGTATACGTATTTGGATACACTTTATATTGTATAGGGGATTCCCAAAACAATTAAATGGTGACCGAATATTTAAACTTATTACGGTACATTCAATTTGTTTCGGGAAAACCCCTATTTTACAAATGGTGTCTGAATATATATTTAAGGTTACTATATGGTACATTCAATTTTGCCAGTACATGTACATGTATGTATGATCTCAGTGGCTATAGGAAGAGTTAGAGAGGATGAACTATGGTGTTCTCTACCACAGGTTGAAGTAACGGACCGAGGTCTATAAATACATTAAATATACCTACCTAAAAGAATTAATAAGGGGAGAAAAAAATAAGCTAAAAAATAATTCTTTACTCCCTCCTATACGGTGTATAGGAGGGAGTAAATACAAAAAAATTAGCTTATTTTTTTCTTCACTTATTCATGCTTTTAGGTATATTTAACCCTTAGACTGCTATCTCATTTTTGTTGTTGTCTGTTGTTTATTTTCTATTTTTCATTTTTATCATAAAAAACATGTGACGGCACTTTAGAATAATTTACAACATGCTTTGACAGCACTTCAGAATCATTTCCGTTGGAAATGATTCTGAAGTGCTGTCAAACCATGTTTTTATTGAGAAATAAGGCAAGATATAAAAGCAACAGCCGACGACAATTGTTGTGAGTAGTGGTCTAAGGGTTAATGTATTTATAGACCTCGGTCCGTTACTTCAGCCTGTGTTCTTTACTACTAATCCACGATGGATAATCTACCTCATACGAGACACGCCATGTGATTTTGTACCTTCAGACATCTGCATAATTTCATGAAATACGTTGACAAAATTTACAATATTTTTCATAAATAAAGTAAAAAGTTGACAAAGCTTTCAGAGTACAAGCGGAATATAATTTTGTCAACTTTTGACGCCATTTACAGAAAATACATATTTCATGAAATTACGCAATGTCCGACGATAAAAAATCACAGGGCCTGTTCTCATATACACCAGGGGCCCGTTTCACTAAACTTCGTACGACTAAAATGTTCGGAAGTGCAAATTAAGGATCGTCTGGCAATTTCAAGTCTATGCTCAATTAATGTAAATCCAACAATTGTTTACAAGAAAACAATGCTAATGAGAAATTTACAGACTATCATGATTTTGCACTTACAAACATTTTAGTCGTACAAAGTTTAGTGAAACGGGCACCTGTTAATTAGGCACACTTTCATTTACATTTTTCTGTATTTTCTCAGCTTGCATTGGAACAATTTTGATGCAATAAGGCACAGATACTCAGAGGAAACTTACATATGAAACACGCCATGTGATTTTGTACCTTAAAGAACATGTGTGATATCTCACAAAAAATATTTCCGCAAATGACATCGAAAGTTGACAAAATTTTCGTAGCAAATGTGGAATTGTATTCCGCATTTGATATGAACATTTCGTCATCTATCGACGTCGTTTACAGAAAATATCTCATGTACCTTCCATACTGAGATATGTATGAAAATGTAAGTGCAAGCTAACCAAACTAACAGGTGACACTGACATACATTGTCCACCATGGATACTACAAGCGAGAAAATTAGTCTTCACCTCAGATGAACTACTGTCTGTTCCACGTTTTTCTGCCGATGAAATTTGGCTATTAAACTTATTAAATCTAAAAAATATTTAAATGTAAGTAGTTTTTCATCAATAACAAAAAGGTCACCCTCCCCAAAAACTTTTGTTTGATGAAATTCCATCATATATTGATTTTATAGCAAAAAAACAAAAGTTTGTCGGCAGAAAAACGTGCAACAGACAGTGGTACTAGCTAGCTGTCTGTTCCATGTTTTTCTGCCGACGAACTTTGGCCATTATAAACATTATTTTAAAAAAAAAATTAAATGTACATGTATTCATCAATAACAAAAATATCATCCTCCCCAGATTTGTTTATGCTAGATAAAGCAATATTTGACGGAATTTCATAAAAAAAAATTTTGTTTAGAGAGGTTGACCTTTTGTTATTGTTTTTGTCATTGCACTCACTCGTTGACTTAGTGAATATTCACCCATACTCATGTACGAATTTCGCACTATTCAAATACATTGCATGTACAATGGTAATATTCTCCCTATATACGTTCGGAGGATATGCCATTTTTCTGACGAACATCATGAATATTTCTCTTATAAATTACAAAATTTGTATACATAGGATGTGACCATGATTTGATTGATTGTTTAAGTGCTTAACGGCCTATAAACAGCTAAGATCATTTAAGGCCGGGCCAACCATGATTTGAACCGGTTCATCGAGACGGTACAAATGGTGGTGGTGAATATATTTTGAAATGTTTATTATGTCCTTACAGTGGTATTCAAAACATAAATATTTCTTTATTTTTTCTCACATCTTCTCGAAAGTATGTGTTGTGACCACTCATTTGAACCGTCTCAATGAGACGGTTCAAATGGTGGTTACAATACATACTTTTATGGAGAAATAAGACAAATATTCATGATTTTTCATCCTTATTCAATGACAAATCCTTAGCAGTATGGCATGCTGTTAGTATTGAATAATAACATAGTATATTTGTTTTTATATTCTATAATTTATAGAAATGGAAGAACATATAATAGATAGTCTATAAGATTTAGTATATATATACATGCATGTACTATGATAAAACTAGAAAATGTGGTCTGTCGATACTTAGGGCCCTTATAGGCGATTTGAGAAACTCTTACAAAAACTTCCAAAAAATAAACGGACGGACGGACAGACGGACATCAGGGCAAAACCTATAGGGCACCACCGAATCTTGGCGGGGGCCCTAACAAGAGTAGCTAGCATGCATAAATATTCTATATGCTATTCATTCTTATATTTAATGGAAGAATTTAACTTGCAGACATGCCAAGAATACAGTAGCAGTGCTAAGAAATAATGTTCAGTGTCATACCAAGCGATTATATTTATTCTAATTATTTTTAACTGTTCCCTCAGGCTCTCTAATAGTAGCCCAACCCTACACACACACCGATCCTCCCCACAATTTATTATAGGAATGAATGGCCTTTTTGTGGAATTTATCGGGGTATAAACTTGGAAAAGTCGCGGGAATACTGGACGAAGGCCGGAAGGCCTCGTCCAGTATTCTCGCGACTTTTCAATGTTTATATCCCCGATAAATTCCACAAAAATGCCATTCATTCCTTATAATTCCAGCATTTGAAATAAATTCATCAAGAAAATGTCTTTATTTTCCGTTTTCTTAAGAATTATTTTAACTGCGCCTGACAGTTACGGAAAGTAGTTCGGCATGGGAGTTTACTGGTATATAAATTTTGGACAGAGACTTGCTACGGACCAATCAAATGTTAGGGAATTGTGTAAATACATGTATGTTTGTGCTGGAATTATTTCAGTAATAAATGAACAAGATTTCTGGTAATGTAGAGTACCGGTACTCTAAAACAATTGCGATATATTGCTTCAATAATTTCAGAAAATGCCGAGCCACATTTGAATATGTCATGTATTAAAGTAGAAAATCTGTTAATAGAACACAGATGCCCCACATATCACTTTGACAGTAAACGAAGCAAAATTCCAAGTCCAAAAGGGGAGAGATAATCAATGGGGTCGAATCAAAAATAAACTTTGCGCATCTACTCATCATAAGGAAGCTACATAGCAAGTTTCAGGTGTGTAGCTATAATAGGGTTTAAAAGTTTTACGAGTTACAAGGTTGGCGACGGACGGATGGAAGGACGGACAGGACGGGATGGACGGACATACCGACGGACGGACAGGACGGACGGACAAGGCTGATACCCTAAATGCCCCCTCCGCTATCGTGGTGGGGCATAAAAATATGTCCACTCTACTCTACTGATCAATGATAATAAGTTGGGCCACAACCATTGATTTTTCCTATATAAACTAACCATGGTCACATATTCTGCTATTCTCTGCTACTTTCATTTTTCATATGGATGTTGTGGTACCTTTTTCCCATATTACCTGCACCCATTCTGCTCTGGATAGTCACTAATTAAAATATAGGTTTAGTTATTGTTAAGGAAGATAAATTCAATCTCTGGTGACCACCTGGTGGTGGCGCAAAAGTCAGCGGCTAGAATTGAAACCACCTCACAGGACAAACATGTTCCAACAATACACAAAGCATATGCTTGTAAATGATACATTGACATGCCTGTGGAGTGGATTAGTGCATTAATTGACTGGTTTCCGCAAGCAAAGAGTGTCTATGGAATATCTGATGATTTAGTGTGATTAAACCATAACAGAAATGGAAAATTGATACTCGCATGGAAGACTGCATTGTAAACTTGGCTAAAGATAAATATGTTATAAATTCAAATGTTCAGTGGTCACTTATAACACTCCCTTGCATTTAATTCATTAAGAATCCAATATGTGAACAATAGCTTATACATATATCAAATATCCAATTTTGTATGTAAAATAAATATTCTTTAACCCTTACACCGCTATCTAAATTTTTTGTTGTCTGCTGTTTATTTTCTATTTTCCATTTTTATCATCAAAAACATACTTTGACAGCACTTTAGAATAATTTACAACATGGTTTGACAGCACTTCAGAATCATTTCCAATGGAAATGATTCTGAAGTGCTGTCAAACCATGTTTTTATTGAGAAATAAGGCAAGATGTAGAAGCAACAGCAGACGACAATTGTTGTGAGTAGCGATCTAAGGGTTAAGCTGAAATAGAAATAGAATACCCCAAAGATACAGTGGAATATATGGTCGGAACCCAGCACCATGCTACAGAGGGGAGGCAATATATATCGGATGCTAAGAATAACAAAATTTACCGTACCAAGCATATCCTTCACGGACACATTGTATTCTGTTGTTTTGCGGAGGAAAAAGCACAGAAAATAAACATACACTAATGTGGCTGTGACTGGAGAAATGGGGATAATGGGTTTTGCGACCAGAGTAGATCCAGATCAGACTTTGTGGATGCACTGGCTGTTCTTCTAACAAGCAATGTATATCGTTATCAGGCTACAGGAGTGTGCTATTTGATCAGGAGATACACGGGTCACACATCCCATAAATCCCATTCCTCCAGTCACAGCCAAAAATAAACAAGTATTATCTGTTTATGAGCAAAATGTAAACACACCAAATAAACATATATATCTGTTTATGAGCAAAACAAAAACATGCACTATTAGAGATACCATATTACCACAGGTTGAAGTAACGGACCGAGGTCTATAAATACATTAAATATGCCTAAAAGCATCAATAAATGAAAAAAAATAAGGTAAAAAAAAATTTTTGTTTACCTTATTTTTTTTCATTTATTGATGCTTTTTCTTTTTTAGTAAAAAAATAATTTTTTTACCTTATTTCTTTTCATTTATTGATGCTTTTAGGCATATTTAATGTATTTATAGACCTCGGTCCACTACTTCAACCTGTGTTTCAACACTACAGACCTCTACAGCGGTGCTTGCAAACAGTGTAGATCCAGTTGATCATGAGCCCGCTCGTAACGAGCCATCTCATCATGATCTGCACTTTTTGCAGGTAATTTTCATATATTTTAGAAATAAAACATGCAATTTACATAAATAGACTTGTCTGAAAATAATTTTGTGACAATTGGATTGGTCAGAACATTAACATATCACAGTCCATTCCAGTTATTTAGGAGTGACAGGGTTAAACCTGGAAATATCAGGAAATGAGTAGAAATGTCGTGGCTCAGACAAACAGTTAACCACATTCCAAAACAGTTAATTGAAAATGAAATAGAAAGTGCATAAACTAGCATTTAATGATTATTATATTAGGCAAATTAATATGTAAAGTGTAACTCATTCTTCATATTAGTTCATACTATTTAACCTATTCATATTAGTTCATACTATTTAACCTATTCATATTAGTTCATACTATTTAACCTATTCATATTAGTTCATACTATTTAACCTATTCATAACCTATTCATATTAGTTCATACTATTTAACCTATTCATATTAGTTCATACTATTTAACCTATTCATATTAGTTCATACTATTTAACCTATTCATATTAGTTCATACTATTTAACCTATTCATATTAGTTCATACTATTTAACCTATTCATAACCTATTCATATTAGTTCATACTATTTAACCTATTCATATAGTTCATACTATTTAACCTATTCATATTAGTTCATACTATTTAACCTATTCATATTAGTTCATACTGTTTAACCTATTCATATTAGTTCATATTATTTAACATTCATTTCGGAATACACCTTTACCGGTATGAAATTTATCAAATAATTTATTTTTATTATTTCTCAATGAAAGTATATGTTGTGACCACTCATTTGAACTGTCTTAACGAGACTGTTCAAATGATGGTCGCGACATACACTTCTGAGTACATAGAAGGAAAATATTTAGGAATTTCCGCAAATGTAATGGCGTATCCTCAGCATGAAAAGGGTTGATTGACTGACCATCTGTTATAATCTATTGGTATGCATGGGGTAAAATTAATGCATCTGTCTAATTTACTATAAGCTGTGCTCACATATATTGAAATTAAATACTGGCTACAATCCTCCAAACTAACCTATCACAAGCCATAATACCCCCACAAACATTGCTTGGCCACATGAACAGTTTAATATCAGAAAGAGATTCATAGGTGGGAATTGAAATTTTGACCTTTGAACCTCAGAATGTGATCTTGACCTTGGACGTAGACCAATGGATATTGAACGTGATACATTATCTCATCATGGCAAATAATCATGGCAAATCATTTGAAAATCTATTCCATGGGTTTACAATATATAGAGCAGAAACAAAATTTGACCTTTGACCCCTAAGTGACCTTGATCTTGGGTGTAGACATGTGGGTATTGAACATGATACATTGGCTCATCCTGGTGAACATTTATGGCAAATCATTTGAAAATCCATTCATTTGTTTCGAAGATATACAGCGGAAACAAAATCTCATGCATATTTTTTATCTTTGACCTCTAAGTGTCACCTTGACCTTCGAATTAGACACGTGGGTATTGAGTGTGACACCTCGTCTCATCATCACAAACATTTGTGGCAAATCATTAGATAATTCATTCATCAAGTTTCAGTATTTTAAACATTTTCTTTACCAAACTCAGATTTTTTTCAGACAACTCATAGGTACAATTGGGTTCAGAAATACGTATAATAGAAATCTACAATTATTAACCCATTTCATGGAATTCTGAGGATATGCCATTTTGATTGGGGAAAATCATAAATATTTTCTTTAAATGTGCTTACAAGTATATGTCGTGACCACCATTTGAACTGTCTCATCGAGACGGTTCAAATGAGTGGTCACAACATATACCTTCATTAAGAAATAACAAAAATAACAAGAAATGCGTCTGTCGAACGCGGATGCCACCTGCAGCATATTTGAGAAACTGTGACAAAGTGGTTAACCAAAAAGTGTGACGGACGGACAGACAGACAGACAGACAGACAGACAATCAGACGGACAGATGGACGGACGGTCCAAAAACAATATGCCACCCGGCTCTTCGAGACCGTTGGCATAAAAATGAAATATTAAAAAAAATTCATACTCATAAAGGTGTAAACATCCATGTTAATGGGTTAAGTTGTTTTACTAAATTGTTTAATCACTTTCTGAGCGATATTTGAAGCCCAGTGCCTTTAAATATTTGTGTTACAAGTTAGTTGCATTCTAAATTAGAGATCAAACTTTAAGCTAATATAAATTGCATCTCAGAACTACTGTATGAAGCAAAATATGAATGAAATTACAGGTGCAACATCTTTGACACATTTCCCGGTGTTGTTTCTGTATTAACACAGCTCGTGTACAAGGTATGTGCATGAAGATGTGATAAATAAGTTAGATCACGTTTGTCCGCAAGTACGAGCGATAATCCGGTCGCTAAAGCTCGCGGATTATCTGCTCGTACATGCGGACGAACCGTGATCTAACTTTTACTTGTATCATGGGTAAATAGTCTTTCTTTTTTCAAAGACTTTGGTGAAAACATTCTGAAAATAGTATATAGAATATTATAACAAAAATGCTTGTAAATTATGATCCAAATTTGACATTTTTTTTAACTAATTTTGATGATACTGAACATGCAGTACTGCATATATTATCTACTGGACAAGTTTGAAACTTGAATATCAAGATATATAATGCAGGGGCGGATCTGGAGGGGGGGGGAGGGATTCCGGGGTTGCAATCACAGTTTACAACCAGTTGGAGTCTGAATTTAAATGCCGTAAAACACAGGAAAGTGCATTTCGAAGAGCTCGAAAATAGGACAACCCCCTAGTTGCGAACGGTAACTCTTGCAATTACTCCCGTACGGGAGTAGATTGCAAGTTACCTTCGCAACTATACAACCACCCCGTTCCCCAAATGCTGGATCCGCCCCTGTAAGGCATATAATCTACTGGACAAGTTTGAAACTTGAGTATCATGATACATAATGGACACAACAAAGTGTTACGTTCTGAGTCAGATCCCGAGACATTTTGCATATCGGAATGTGGAATTCAAAATTGTTCTCATGTCCTTATAAATATAAAAAAAATCACTCATTTCAACTGCCTCATGGAGAAGTATGAACAGAAGAGAAAAGTATCTTGATAACTTTCATATTCCATGAAGATAAGGCCATAAACAAGTACTTTGGTTCTCAGACACGGGGTTTACGCAAAGTTACACAGGACATTTTAAAAAAAAAAATTTGTTCCGAGATGTTCGCCTCGATTTGTTTTCAACAATTTGTTTTCGCCTATTTCACCAATATTGCAAAAGTATACTTTTCTAGCAAAGTATACATTGAGGGAGTAATCATTTATTTTTCCTGAAATGCATTATTTCATATAGAACTAACGACTGCATATATTTGATGATTAATTAAAAGTATGCATAATTATTACCGGTATACTGAATGTATTACATTATCACAGCCAAAATGGCTGTGATAATGTAAGAAATTCAGTATAATGAAAATTAATAAATTGATCCTAAAATTGAAAATTTCTCCCTCAAAGTATACTTTGCTAGAAAAGTATACTTTGCAATGTTGGTGAAATAGGCTACTGGCGCATATATGTTCTATAAAGTTACTCTTTAGATGTAAAAAATCACAAGATTTTCGTCAGACATGATTGGATTTAACATATGTTTGCATGGTATTGTTTTTTATTGATCATGTGGCAAATTTCTCCATGACAATAAAATACTCGACGTGCGGGAATTTTTCTGACACGGCCATATCTGAGAACCAAAGGATTTTTTTTTATGGAATAAGTGTTTAAAGCTAAAGGAATAAACAAAATATATGATGTAGCACACAATTGGGCAGGTGTGACACAGCAAAATGGATGGGAGGGTGATGGTTGGGCCCACGGGTGAAAGATTTGGCCCTGTGACATGATTCTAAAGTGTTGTCCAAACATGGTTTTGATGAAAAAAATGGAAAATTAAAAATAAACAGCAGACGACAAATTTTAATTTAGCACTGTAAGGGTTAACAACTTAACCCTTTGAACCCGAAAGCTATAGCGGTTTATGCAAACAGTGCAGATCCAGATGAGCCGGCTCGTAACGAGCCGTCTCATCAGGATCTGCACTTTTTGAAAGTAATGTTCGTATTTTTGATAACAAAAAATACACCCTTTTCATAAATGGACTAGTCTGAAAACAATTTTGTGACGGTTGGATTGGTTGCAAAATGAAAATATCATCAAAATCTATTCCAGTTACTTAGGGTTAAAATCCTCCCACGCACAACACAGCACTACCACAACACTCATGAGTCACAGCGGGGGTACCCTGCGATTTACCACACATACACGGGATGAGGGTCAAGGTAAGCCAACATGCATTAAGGGGAGGGTAAAGGTCACATGACACACAAAAAAGGAAGGTAATTACCTAGACTGCCGGTGGTGGATGGCTGTTCCTTCCGCTCTTCTTCGTCCCCTTCCCCTAGATCCTCCTCCTGTAGAATATAGAGAACACACCGTACAACGGGCTGTCGAGTCTGCAGTTGTTGCCACAACAACAGTCAGGCACGTAAATTGCTAAATATGAGGCCTTTGTAATAATCTCCCATAACTAGTTAACCCCATCAAATTTTAGAGCACAAACTAGTTACAGTGGAATCTCTCTAAACCGGACACCCTGGGAGGTCCCCAGGATGTCCGGATTAGAGATGTTCCACTGTAATTCCAATGTAAGAGCAGTGAAACACGTACACTGATAAATATCAGCGATATTTGACAGTGAAATCGGTCATAATTGAACACATCGATGTCGCAAGGTTGTTCGGTTTAGAGAAGTTTCACTGTATTAGGCGATGATTTCACAGGCCTCAAATTTTAACAACTTACGTTCCCGGCTGTTGTTGTGTGCAGCCGCAATAGCATGTTGCACATTGTGGATAATATCAACCTATCAACACTTGATCAATCAGGACCAGTAGCCTATTTCATCAACATTGCAAAGTATACTTTAGTAGCAAAGTATACTTTGAGGGAGAAATTTTCAATTTTTTGAAAAATTTATTAATTTTTATTATACTGAATTTATTGCATTATCACAGCCAATTTGGCTGTGATAATGTAATAAATTCAGTATAATAATTCTGCATACTTTTAATCATGATATATATGCATTTGTTAGTTCTATATGAAATAATGCATTTCAGGAAAAATAAATGATTACTCCCTCAAAGTATACTTTGCTAGTAAAGTATACTTTGCAATGTTGATGAAATAGGCTACAGGCTGGTGTCGTTTTATATCAAATCAGGCGAGGCTAGGAAATGTGTAGGAAAGCCAAGGAATTCATACTATTTCCAAACTGTTTTGTTTGTTTGTTTGTTGGGGTTTAACGGCCTATCAACAGCTAAGCCAAAACTATATATTCAGCCCTGAAATCAGAATAATCCTGATCTGATGCCAGGTCCTCACCACACCAGAATCACTTGGCCCCTCCCAAAAGCAGTAGGATCAGTAATAATCTTACTACTTTTATAATGGGCAATAACCCAATTCAACTCCCAGGTAACAAAAGAGCCAAAGATAAAAACGTACCGGAGGGCCAAACCAGGCAAATAGTGATTCCTATAAGGAGGAACCACTACCGTTAATTTACGCCGTCTCGTTCGCCCGACCACCATCCACTCTAAGAAACGCGTACGAATTCCAAGGCTCAAAGAGGAATTCCTAACGTTTCCGAGCCGAGTCTTGGTGAATTTGAGATTTCTAACAAAGATAATAGCGAAATGGTTTGCTTTATAAATAATGTTACCAACACAATAATAAAGTCATTAACCCTTACAGCGCTATCTTAATTTTTTGTCGCCTGCTGTTTATTTTCTATTTTCCATTTTTCCATCATCAAAAACATCCTTTGACAGCACTTTAGAATAATTTACAACATGCTTTGACAGCACTTTATGGAATAATTTACAAAATGCACTGACAGCACTTCAGAATCATTTCCATTGGATAGCAATAGCATTTTTCAATTTCTGACGTAACATTTTGAACTGTAACTAAGTAACAACAACACATTTATCTATTACAGTGAAACCTTTCTAAACCGGACATTAACATTGTTACAAGGAACATATGTGATCATAATTTTAATGGGTTTCTTGGTCATTTATCTGAGGTGATTATATGTGTTTGTGATTGCATAGCACACAACTATGGCTCGGAATGATCAAATGCCTGATTTACAGTGAAACCTCGCTAAACCGGACACCCTGGGGACCTCCCATGGTGTCCGGTTTAGCGAGGCTCCACTGTACAATGTACATGATATGTTGTAATCACTGAAAAATAACATGAAATTCTATGTAGCAAAATGGCGATTTTCTTCTTGAATCTGTTGTTTCTACATGCATTATGTTTTACTAATATTTATAATAAATTACATTTACACATATAAACTAAAATGGATGTATATTTTATTCTGCTTTGGTATTGAAAATGTATATAAAGAATATAACAATAGGTTTACAACAGAGCTTTAGTTAAGGTGCGTAATTTGACCAACTTGGGGTGAAATTTTGTTTTCTTCATCAAAAATGGCAAGTTGGGAGTGCTTTAGAATCGTCTCATTGAGACGATTCTAAAGCACTCCCAACTTGCCATTTTTGATGGAGAAATAAGAACTTTACCTCCAAATTACGCACCTTAACTGGAGCTCTGTTACAATACAATTACATTTGTGAGCTCATATTTTATTTAGTGATACAAACAAGTTAAAATACATTTTTGACCATAATATACAATGACGTAACAACATAATTAATTATTTTAGGAACACAATATCACTGAGCAGAGGAACGAGTGGCATATATTCACATACAAATCAAATAACCTTTTTGTTATATACCTATATCACTCACAATTTATATGCGTCTAAAAATACACAAAATGTAAAGAACTCTTTTACGAGGTGAAATGTAGTTCCGGCACTGACCAATATGAGCTCAAGAGACATAAATATCAACAAATATTGCAGGAATTCCGCTGGTGATCGCCGATAAAAATTGGCGACAAAAATAAACAATTGGCGATAAAAAATTAAAATTTTAGAAAAAAATTATTCTAATGCCAATTATTTTATTTTTTTTGAAGTGGCGATTTTTTTATTTTCCCCAGCAGAATCCCTGATATTGACAACATACGTTTCATTATGTTTCAATGTGGAACACATATACATATACAATATTTACACTATAAATTCACAATGGAAACGCCCATTGAACATATTGCATTTATAACCCAGTACATTACATTAGTCCCACTTGGCATTGAGAAACGTTGTTGATTTGTTAAAATTGTTTGACATCATTAATATCGATGACATTATCAATAATGGCACTCTATTGTTTCATTTTTGAAACTATCAGAAAATGAAGTGTAAATATAAGTAATAATACCATTATTACCATTATTACCATTATTACCATTAATTGCATATTGCGACTCTTTCGCAAATATCTATTAAATTAAACATTAAATGTTCAGCGCTATATTTAGAACTGATTTTACGTAAGTAATAATAATAGCAGTACAAGGTGCCCATTACCAACGTGGTCCAGGTGCATTGAGATACAGTTGGGTCGATGGTAGAGGCAGACTTGAAATGGGAAAATTACAACATCATATGAGATACGCCATGTGATTTTGTACCTCCGGACATGTGAGTAATTTCATGAAATACGTTTACAAAATTTACAATACCCGGTATTTTCTGCAAATGGCATCAAAAGTTTACAAAAATTTCAGGGTACATGTGGAATTATATTCCACATGTACTCTGAAAATTTTGTCAACTTTTTTTACTTTATTTATGAAATATATTGTAAATTTTGTAAACATAGTTAATGAAATTACGCAGATGTCCGACGGTACAAAATCACATGGCGTGTCTCATATGAAACACGGTAATATAATGACTCGGAAACATGTAAATGCCCTTAGTAAGACAGAGAATACCAGACTGGTGTCTTTTGATATCAAACTTATCAGGCAAGGCTAGGAAACGCGTAGGAATTCCCAGGCTTGCCGAGGAATTCCTACCGTTTCCGAGCCGAGCTCGATAAATTTGATTTCAAAAGACATTAGTATGGTATTCTATTTATCAGGTAATGTTGAGCAATGGTGTAGTTTTCACTGAAAATAATGCAGTTTATGTTGTATCAATACACTGACGTCATTCAGTAACATCGCAAGATACAGTTCGACAGTTTTCAATTCGTTGTAACCAGGATATTTGTATCAGGTCAATGCCTGATACAACATTATGTTATAAGTCAGTAGGTATTCGGCCAATACAAAGTTTCTTACCTGATAAATGTAAATATACATGCAATAGGGCTGTCAGAAATATAAATTTAACGAGAATCTCAAACAAGAGTGTACGTGGTGTCAAATCAGGAAAATTCCTGTTAAATGGTGAAACATATTTTTTTGTTAACTTTTCATGACGAAATGAATAAATATAAGATTTTATAAGCTAAGATTAACAGTGACTTCAATACAAAATGGTTAATATCAATACTTTCAAACGACAAATTAATGAATAAACAATTCTGCAAAATCCAGGAACCCACTTTTCCGACGTTTCGGCCGGAAAAGTGGGTTCCTGGCTTTTGTAGAATTGTTGAACATATTAATTGTATTATTGCGGAAAGATTACTAAATAAAGTATAATGTAAATCGAACAGTGAATTCAGAAAACAACTGAAACGTCAATAGTTTAAAACTTCAATATGCTATAATAAAAACAATCAGTTTGACAATTGTCAAACCTCACAGTATGTCAATTGATATCGTTACAATGACTCACTAGTCCATAGCTGTATTGTTTCTGTTGTTGCATACTTAACAACAGCTACAATGACAGGAAGCTTGCTATGACTCAGTGATATAAATACATTTGAAAACAAGGTGATCGCCAACAAGTGTCTCACCCACGAAGGTCAAGGTCACCAAGGTCACCCGTATGACAATGGGTGGATAGCCATCAATGTGAGGAAGCTATTGATATAAGGTGGGTAATTATCCAACTAACGTTATCAGGGACTCGTTTCAATAAACTTTGTACGACTAAAATGTTCGTAAGTGCAAATTTAGGATCGTCTGGAAATTGATGGATTTACATTTATTGAGCATAGGCTGCATATTATTCTCAATAAATGTAAATCCAATAAATGTTTACAAGAAAATATTGTGAACGTTAAATTTACAATCATAAGTTTGCACTTACGAACATTTTAGTTGTACAAAGTTTAGTTAAAAGTCTCCGAGGAGATATTCAACATTTGGACGTACGTTGATAATGATGCTGCTGACGATGACAACGCTGACATCGGAATTAAAACCGTTATGTCTGACTTTCCACTAATGCGGGGTGAGTCACGTTACAGCGAACTAATAGTTTTTAAATGTTGGCCCAAAGTAGGGTTAGCATTTCGCTGGAGCATTGGTGCAATCCAGGTTCCGGGAGGTGCGATAAAAAAAGGCATGATGCACAAACGAATGGACAAGTTGACTCGAGAACACATATTCCCACAACATGTTGTGGGGCTAGAGGAGGGGGTGGGTGTGATGGCGGGGGTGTGGGTAGGGGTGAGGGGCAGCAAGATGCTTTTATGTATAAGCCAAATTGATGGGAGAGCAGCGCTCTGTGGCAGGAATCGTGGGTATGTACGCAGAATCAGGTATTTCTTTACAAAGGAAATACTCTGCTTAACTCTTTGCATGCTGGGAAATTTGTGGGCTATAAATAGTTCAAAAACAATACGACAATTCATTGTATTTTCTTTTATTTCTCCCTATAAATATCATGAATATGTCTTGGAATTTCATTAGAATTGCGTCAAGGATGCAATTCTAATGAAATTCCAAGACATATTTACAGAGAGAAATAAGAAACATATTCACAATTTGTTGGATGTTATTTTCACCACTAGCATGCAAAGAGTTAAGCAGTAAAGCATATTACAAGCAACACGGCCTAAATGTTATGAACATACAAAGGTGTCAGTGGATTAAGGGGGGGCCCTTATTACTTTGATCACTTCATATCATTATACAAACAAAATGAGGTTAAGATATATGGCTACTGGAGAAATGGCACTTATGGAATTGGTGACCAGTGTAGCCCCTGATCAAATAGCACGCTCCTGTAGCCTGGTAACGGTCTCTATTGCTTGTTAGAAGTATTACAGGTTTCATTGAAGGAATAGCGAACGGTGCAGATCCTCCAGGGGGCCGTTTCACTAAACTTTGTACGACTAAAATGTTCGTAAGTGCAAATTTAGAATCGTCTGGAAATTTAAATTGATGGATTTACATTTATTGAGCATAGGCTGCATATGCAGCCTATGCTCAATAAATGTAAATCCAATAATTGTTTACAAGAAAACCTTGTTAATGTGAAATTTACAGACTATCATAATTTTGCACTTACGAACATTTTAGTCGTGAAAAGTTTAGTGAAACGGGCCCTAGATCAGACTGCGCGGATGCAAAGGCTGATCTGGATCTATGCTGGTCGTAACACCCATAAGCCCCATTTCACCAGTCACAGTGGAATAAGGGGGCTAACTCCATAATTTCATATACAAGCACAGCGATGGAGGTAAGCTATTTTGCAATGGAGACAGCAACAGATAACCAGACTTGGTCATGTAACGCAAGTCTCTGGCTGATTAAAGGATTCTTATCACATTTGTAAATGGCCCGTAGATCCCAGAGTACGATAACATTTTTGTTTACATATTGGTTTCTGATTAAGGTGAATCGCAAATGCTACCATTTTCCACCTATGTCATTGTGTATACCTCATTAAGGACCCGTTCTATACCTGATCATCTTTTCAAAATAATAGATTTGTAAATGTGATGGAATGTTTAAGATTTGGTATCAAAAAAGACTAATTTTGGCAGAATGGAATTTTTAAATATTTGCAATCAAACAGAATATACATCATTTTAAAGTCACTCTTTTTATTAAATTTTCGACCACATGGTGCAAAATGTGGTTGAAAATTTAATAAAAAGAGTGACTTTAAAACAATGTGTGACCATGTGGTCGAAAATTTAATAAAAATAGTGACTTTAAAACATTGTGTATTAAATGTGCTTCCCTTCGGAGGTCATTTCTGAAGGAAAAATCCAGTTTTAATAACTTCCAACTATTGCGATAGTAAAGGTATTATTGCAGTACCGGTAGTATTGCAATAGCACTATCATGATAGTACCATTGCCAAGGTTACTATTGCGATAGACGATAGTATCGATACATTGTTACAGTTCTAATATACAGTTATTTCATGGTCATTACTATTACCCCGAGGTGCTGTGGACGACCCAAGGCACTATTGCCCTGAGGCCGAAGGCCGAGGGCAATAGTGCATCGGGTCGTCCACAGCACCGAGGGCAATATGTTTTGACTGTTCCCCGGATGAGCATGAAATAACTGTTTTATTGCTCAACCTGTAAACAGTGTATGTGACACAATGAACGTGAATTTGGTGCAGGGTGCATCGACGGACCGATCGACGTTGAATTTTATGACGTAATCTTCGACAAAAATCATGACGCAGGGATGAAATAGTGTCGACTATTGACAGGGCACACGGAACTATTGCCCAGGCACATCATTCCCCAGGTAATTAGTCAAAACTAATGAACTTAGTATGAACTTGTATAGGGAGTTGAGTAATAATCACAAATGTTAAAAGTTTCCTTTGTTCAGCCATAAGCAATTGTATAACCAGCGAGGAACATATAGGGGTAGTTTCCCACGAGGACACGATAGGGGATGGGGGCTTTGTTTCCCATGGGACAATATAGGGATTTAACCATTTCCCACAGAGATCTCACTTTTCGTGGGACGCCATATTTCTTGGTGATTTGTCGCAGTTGCATAAGTGTCAAGTATATCTAAAATGTAGCATGAAGCTGAATATATATTCTACTGATGATATTAAAACTTAAAATGTGGAATAAATTTTTTTGTCTGCTGTCCAAGGAGACAATTCTAATGAAATGCCAAGATATGTTTTCATTTCGAAACAAACTATTCAATAATTGCTGTCTGTTGATGTGTAAACAGTAGTGTGATTTAATTTTACCCAATTAAAATTTTGAAATACCCAATTGCTTCAGAAATGATGGAGTGACAATAACTCAATTACTAATTCCTTATCTGGAGTGCTGAATTATAGTCTGTTTCACGAAAATCAGAATTTTTCAATGTAAAATTAGTTTCTGTGAGTACTTACCTGTTATATGTTGCTATATAGCTTCTATTGGGGCTACCCATTCCGAATACAATTTATTGACCCGCACTTACACCTGTCCCATCCCATATTGACCGCGCATGCGCGCACGGGAGACTTCCTCTTTGCGATAGAACAAATCTCTCACCTTGCGGGGTGGGAGGCGGGTGTTAAATACATATAACAGGTAAGTACTCACAGAAACTAATTTTACATTGAAAAATTCTGATTTCTGTATCATACTTCCCTGTTATATGTTGCTAGAATTTGTCTCCAAGGCGGGAAGGTAAGGTGATACAGAAACCAGAAAAATAAATTAATTCGCTCTGTGCCTACTTAACCTAGGATCAATAAATTGACTCACCAAACAACTTGTAGACTAGATCCGGGCACCGTCTGAGCAGCACCCCCCCTATTTCTGCTCCCAGAAGATAACTGAGCCGCCAGCTAAGTCTTCTGGTCTGCTTGAGTACTGTCCCCAGTCGCAGTTTCACACACACTGAATGTGATTAATTCATATCATGTTAGCGTCATGTCATACACACTGTTGTGCCTCACATCTAAGACTCACAGCATCTACACTGACCCTTGTCCATGTCCACAAGTCTCTTAAAGTTCTAACCCACATTACTCACAAATAGTAATGCTAACATAAAATACCCTATGCATATTGACAACCACATACTATCAATAATTACCAAACATGGCATTCATGACCCTGGATGAATGATTATGTGTTTTCGAGTGTCATGATACCTAGTACCGTTAGCACCCCGGAGCACAGGTAACTCACCTTTACCCTCTCCGGACCTCACAATCATTGGTAACACCAAACACTGCACACATTATAGTAAAATATGTATCCAGATAACCAGTCATGTGTAATCAAGAAAACAATCTACTAAAACTTTCCAGGCACAAAACTTAAACTAGCTGATAACTAGAACGTTTTGTAATGCCAATGTGAATATACCAACACTTTGTTATCCTCGCCTAGATACACTGGCCCAGAATAACAACAGGCTAGAAAATTGAGCCTTTTACACATGCTTGGGCCCCCGTGACATCCCTGCTAGCCGCGACTAGGGGATCCAATGTGTAAATATCTGCGCTCTGCGCAGTCAGTGTACGTATGTAAAACTGATAAAAGTGGAATGAGACTTCCCTGATGCCACTTCCATTATCTTATCCCCAGGATCACTCCATAGAGGAACTCCGAGGAGGTAAATACTGCTCCGACCTCATGGCATCGATTATAACCTTATGAGCCCTTAACCGAATTGGATCGATATGCTCCGAATGTTGCGAGAGATATCCATATGTAAACTGACGATTTGGATATAAACTGATTACCCACGCATGGAATAAAATCCAGTGCCTACCTCTCATTGGCTAGTCATTGAGATGTAGTGCCTAATTCACCACGCTCTGGCCTTGCACAAAACAATTCCGTGCCTTATGGAACTAAGCCTTGGATACTCCCATCTCTGAGCCTCCTTTCCCAAGGCCGAATACTCTATGAGCCAAGTTTATGTAAGCATAACCTAATACTTGAGCCCCTGATGTTCCAGAAAAGTACTGGCTTTAAGAAATCCAACTTAGTTTTGGGGTCAAACACTGTGCCAAATCAATTCCTCTAACAGAGCTCCTACAGTGTGGGTCTGAGGCAGTCTAGGCCTACCCTTGAAAGCAGTAACCTATTCTGCTTCACACAGAGACTTAGCCCTCGGCACCTGCGCAGGTTAAACAGGACCACTATCCTGAGACAGATACTGGTATACCGAAGCTACTGCCTCCGGATAAGAAGGGGCACTGTTCTTCCACAGCTACACTAGCTGCCGAGACCAGTCCCACCTGATGCCATCAGAGGATTTTAACATTCACCCGTACCGGTGAAGTGCCCTTTTCCTCTGACAAGCCTGGTGTATTTTGTCTTATGAAATTCACCATCATCTAGCCGAATGTCTTAACTGATTGCGCCACGAAGCCCACATTATCATCTGATCGTGACCTTGATCTATGTGCCAGGGCATAGCGTGTTTTCCGTCTCAGTTAAATTCGTGCTGGGCGAGAGATAAACTCATATTCTGGATCAGTGCGAATGAATTTTAATCTATTGACATTGTTGTTGTTATTAACCGGAAGCATGTGCTTTTACCAAGTTAAAATACGACAATTGTACATTATAGAATACGTAAAGTATATAATGTCACAGATAACCGACTCGATTTGGCCATGCCTGGGATCACGAACGGTCGGTTATGCCTAACTGGGACCCGAGCCGTAGTAAGGAACCCAGCTTCGCAACCATAGTAACGGAATCATTATCCAATCCAGATTGTGGTCGCCCCTGTACAGGCCGCGTAATTCCCGCCGCCTTTTCGCCGAAGCGAAAACGAGGATTAACCCATTATTGACTGATCAATCAATAGGGAAGCTGTCCCATGGGCTCATACTGATTTGTCGTTAAATCCCATCTAACCACTGTTAGATTCCCTCAGGTTAACTATTCTAGCTACTGATCTTTCTCTAGTGAAGAATGAAATCAGCGCCTATAACTGGGGTCTGAACCTATGATACATATCGGCACTGAAGTGAACTTGAAACAGTTGGCCAATGCCTACATGTATCCCGTCCTAATCGACGCTGACAATTTCGTTTCATCGAACAATTACTTAAGGAAATCGCCCATTTCGCCTACCGCTGTACTGACTGGATTAATTTGCCTTACTTACAGCAATTAACACAGACCTCCTATTCGCGTCTTTGCCTGTGCAATGATTGCCGTAGCTAGCCACGAAAATTTGTCCTTCCTTATTCCCTTCCTGATAGACTCCAGACGTGAAGAATCAGAACGAGCGTATTCGCATGAAGTGTTCACCCTGCATGCTGTGACAGAAGCTTGGGAAACACTGGAATGCCCACCGTATGGTACACTAGACGTTCCAGTATGCTGGAGAACCAACTTGTCATTGGCCAGCATGTTGCCACTAGTGTGACCCGAATTTACTGATTGTGGAAATGCTCACCCGTATACTCATTTCCATGATACGGACATGCGCCCACCGCCTATGCCCCCTAGTCCAGAACTGGAGACACATACATTGGGCTGATTGCTGATTGTCCATCATGGTCGCAAACAGACACAACCAGGGGTGGCTCTACCTGTTGATAACCGCGTTGGTCACTGTTCTTAACAGTGACCCCTCGGTACGGACTTTCGAGCCCCCCTCGACAGGTAGTCCACAGTACATTGGTAGATGATCTACACCGCATATCTGCCTCTGAATTCAATACACTAGCAGCTAAAATAGCTCCCTGGCTGGTAGTTGAATTGGATACACAGCTTTGACGATCACTCGCAACCTGATGTCTACTCTGTACATATCGGCACTGTCCAAGTGTGCCCTGACTATCCCCAGTCTGGTAAGGAAACTCATCCCTATGTATCAGATGTCCTGTTTCGGTACTAGTTCCGACATCTCTATGTTCGGCCTCAGACCTAACCCCGTGATAAGATCCCAGAACAAACGCCGCTTGAGTAGCAGTGTGTCTCTAGACTGATCGTGCAGGAGCCAGTCGTCCAAGTATTGAAGTATGCAATAACACACGGTCTGGACTGTGCCTAGATTACCTCTATTAGTTTTGTGAACGCAGTGGCTTTGAAGGGTAGGACACAAAACTGTTATACCATGCCTTGCGAATGAAAGCTTATAAAGTTTCTGGACGCATGGCATATCGGTATATGAAGATAACCTTCATGTGGTTCGCTGGAGACTGCCCAATCGTTGACTCTAATAGTCCGACGTATCGACCGAGCCGTCTCTATCTAGAAATGATCTGTCTGTTGGTACAACAAACCGCACGCTGTAGAAGCTCGGAGATTGCCAATCTCTGATGTGTGTAGCGCCCCTCTGGTAGCCCCACCCTATGGGGCTGTATAGGTGTTATGGGTTGCTTAAAGCTACCCATTACATCACTCGTTGGTTTAGGAGAAGGGGATATTGAAGCTTGCTTATGCCCCTTTTCCAGCCCGAGTTGCGCTTCTATAAGCGAACCGCTTGGCTAAAGAGACCACTGATAGTCTCGCTAACTGCCGACTCTGTCTTACTGCAGCGTCAGCAGCAGTCACCTGCGAACATCTGTTTCCAAACAGATTCGTGGCCTGAAGGAATGCTTCCCGAAGGAGGTCCCTTCCCCTATGCCTATGACGACGTCAATGATCGTACCTAGACACGACCTAGAACGTCGTTTGTGTTTCATGGATATACAATCCCGCGTCCTGGTAGACGAGCTACTGGAAGATGATCTACACCTAGCTCTCTTGCTACTAGACCCGGATCTACCCGTCCTGATCGACAAGTTTGTGTGCCCTCCAGTCTGACGTCATCAGACTCACATTAGGACTAATCCAGTGTGTCGGCAGGCCAATGTCCTATACCGTTACACTGTTGTATATCCATAACCTTGAACAGATATTCCGCTGAAAACGGCGTGGTCAAGACCAGCGTTGCCGTTATCAGTGGCTATATTTTACACTCTGTTGACCGGAGGAATACGCTTGCATTCCACCGAGGTGCGCCCAATTGGATTTGCGTGTATACTACCCACATCGCCTATCCAATTGAATCTACCTGTCCCGTGTCCGGTGTTCTTGCTCAGTGGTTAGCTAATAACCCAGAGCAGAACTAGTGGCCGGCGTTCTTGCTCAGTGGTTAGCGTATAACCCAGAGCAGAACCGGTGTCCGGTGTTCGTACTCGGCGGTTAGCGTATAAACCAGAGCCTAACTGGTGTCCTGTGTTCTTGCTCAATGGTTAGCGTATAACCCAGAGCAGAACTGGTGTCCGGTGTCTGATGTCTGTACTCAGTGGGTAGCGGACCACTCAGAGCATAACTAGCGACGTTGGATGTCTCAGTCATAAGAGATACCCTGCCACTATTCGGACTCGTACTTGGCTAGACTCAGAAACAGTCGTTAGTTTATGAATCTTGCCGAACACCGACTGGTGTCCGGTGTCCGGTGTCCTTACTCAGTGGGTAGCGGACCACCCAGAGCAGAACTAGCGACGTTGGATGTGTCAGTCATAAGAGATACCCTGCCACTATTCGGACTCGTACTTGGCTAGACTCAGAAACAGTCGTTAGTTTATGAATCTTGCCGAACACCGACTGGTGTCCGGTGTCCGGTGTCCGGTGGCCGGTGTCCGGTGTCCGGTGTCCGGTGTCCGGTGTCCGGTGTCCGGTGGCCGATGGCCGGTGTCCGGTGTCCGGTGTCCGGTGTCCGGTGTCCGGTGCCCTTACTCAATGGGCAGCGGACCACCCAGAGCAGAACTAGCGACGTTGGATGTCTCAGTCATAAGAGATACCCTGCCACTATTCGGACTCGTACTTGGCTAGACTCAGAAACAGTCGTTAGTTTATGAATCTTGCCGAACACCGACTGGTGTCCGGTGTCCGGTGTCTGATGTCCAGTGTCCGGTGTCCGGTGTCCGGTGTCCGGTGTCCGGTGTCCTTACTCAGTGGGTAGCGGACCACCCAGAGCAGAACTAGCGACGTTGGATGTCTCAGTCATAAGAGACACCCTGCCACTATTCGGACTCGTACTTGGCTAGACTCAGAAAAAGTCGTTAGTTTATGAATCTTGCCGAACACCGACTGGTGTCCGGTGTCCGGTGTCCGGTGTCCGGTGTCCGGTGTCCGGTGTCCTTACTCAGTGGGTAGCGGACCACCCAGAGCAGAACTAGCGACGTTGGATGCCTCAGTCATAAGAGACACCCTGTCACTATTCGGACTCGGACTTGGCGTAGACTCAGAAACAGTCTTTAGTTTCTGAATCTTGCCGAACACAGACTGGTGTCCGGTGTCCGGTGTCCGGTGTCCGGTGGCCGGTGTCCGGTGTCCTTACTCAGTGGGTAGCGGACCACCCAGAGTAGAACTAGCGACGTTGGATGCCTCAGTCATAAGAGACACCCTGCCACTATTCGGACTCGGACTTGGCTCAGACTCAGAAACCACTGTAGTTTCTGAATCTCACTTATTGATACTTACCCTGATACTTACCATGATAGTACCTAATGGTCAGGCCCCTCCATGGAGGCCCCCAAGGCCTGAGACAAGCCCGGTTTCTCATTAGAGCAACCGTTATGTCTCTAGCAACAACGGAAACAAATTATCTCATGAGAATCACAAGTTCCCGTTTTGTGACCACCACCAAATTCCTGACCCGAACTGGGTTTAGGTTTCCCTTAGCCCATTAGTGAACGTGGTACGGAAAACCTATTCAAATATCGAACTAAACAAAGACAAAAAAAAAATAAAAATACATGTAAATAAATAAAAATTTCTTTGTCGACAATAGGAACGTCCGACAATAGGAAAATCGCGAAGTTCGCGCCCTGTGGCCACACTAAGAAAAAAAAACTCGAAATACTTTCAAAATGAAATATTTTCGACTAGCAACTTATAGAAATGAATAGCCCCCACTCTATTACAGAAGATATTGCCTACTTACGGACAATAACCATGAATAGAGTGTATAAAACAGCCAAACGAAAATGAGCACCAAAAAGGATACTTTCACGCCAGCCGTCCGAAGCAAAGAGGAAGTCTCCCGTGCGCGCATGCGCGGTCGATATGGGATGGGACAGGTGTAAGTGCAGGTCAATAAATTGTATTCGGAATGGGTAGCCCCAATAGAAGCTATATAGCAACATATAACAGGGAAGTATGATACAGAAACTGCCCAAATTTTACGGCCATATATTAAAACAATTCAAAAACAATATTTTTTTCGATAATATTAAATTAAAAGAAAATTTAAGAATGAGAGTTCTTTTTAATTCGTGAAATTTGGTCAAATATTGATTTTATTGCGAAAACAAAATTTCCCCATGTTAAATCCCCATAGACATCTTCACGGAGTGAAGATGTCTACAGGTATGGAGATTTAACATGGGGAAATTTTTTAGAATTTCAGTAATCCTGGACCGATTTTCAAAATTTAACTTGTTTTCTTAGTTGGATCATTTCCAAGCTATCTAGCTAGGTTTCGGAGTCAATTTCCAAAAAAAATCGTTTTTTTACTCCTCCCACACTCCTTTGCCTCTTTTTCCCCCATGTTAAATTCCCATAGAGAAATCAATTTTTCGTAATAAAATCAATATTTGACCAAATTTCACGAAATAAAAATAAGGCTCATTCTTAAATTTTCCTTTAATTTAATATTATCGAAAATAATATTGTTTTTGAATTGTCTATATAGCCGTAAAATTTGGGCAGCTTTCGTGAAACAGACTATAGTATGTTAGATGTGGTAGGTACAAATGTATGAGGGGAGATAACTTACCGCAGTAGTGGGTGCAGGTCCCTTAATGGCGTCCACAGTCTCCTTCAAAACCTAGTTAGTTGCAACACAACCATTGTTAAAGTGACACACAAAACAGAATTAGCAACGCAGACAGCTAGAAATGGCAAAAGATATAAGAAACAGAACTTAGATTCATGTTATAAATGCTTAAACGAGCTAAAAATGGCAACATATATTAGAAACACAACATCGAATCATGGTATTAACCCTTAGACCGCTACTCACAACAATTGTCGTCTGCTGTTGCTTTTATATCTTGCCTTATTTCTCAATAAAAACATGTTTTGACAGCACTTCAGAATCATTTCCAATGGAAATGATTCTGAAGTGCTGTCAAAGCATGTTGTAAATTATTCTAAAGTGCTATCAAAGCATGTTTTTGATGACAAAAATGGAAAATAAACAGCTAGGATTTACAGATAATAAAAACATAACTTAGAATTCATTTTATAAATGCTCAAAACAGCTATAAATGACAGCGTATATATTAGAAACATAACATAAGATTCATGCCATTGATGCTCTTTACACGGCAATATATCGATGGTCTAGTAACATAAGGTCGTAACTGCTATGCTTTAGCATAGCAGTTACGACCTTATGTTACTAGACTATCGATATATCACGATGATTATGAAGTTGGTTTGCAGCAATTGTCATTATTATTGCAATATCAGGATAAATTTGATAAAACTAGATGGCTGTGGCCCAAATGTCTCGCCCTCCGAGGCTTTCAAAGTTTTCCCAAAAACTTTAACGCTGACTCACGAACCCCAATGTGACGTCTATATCGAGCTGTCCGCATGTGGGCGTGACAAAAAATGGTTTGAAAATTGTTATTCACGTAATAATTACAGCTGTATTAGCTCTGACAAGGTAGTTACTAAAGCATAAACATAAAACAAAAAAAAACACCCTAAAAATCTCACGAACCAATCATTTTCTAAAACTACAAGAAAAAGAAGAAATTACTTAACCCTTACACTTCTGTCTTAATTTTTTTTGTCTGCTGTGTATTTCTATTTTCCATTTTTATCATCAAAAACATTCTTTGACAGCACTTTAGAATAATTTACAACATGCTTTGACAGCACTTCTTCTGATTCTGATGTTTTTATTGAGAAATAAGGCCTACAAATACATTAAATATGCCTAAAAGCATCAATAAATGAAAAAAAAATAAGCTAAACAAATACTCCCTCCATATAGACTTATACCGTTAATGTTATTTTTCGGATTATTAATTTATGTGAATACATTTGTATTTTAAAAATAAATTTGGATTTAAACTTTATCGTAACGAGCCGTCTCATCAGGATCTTCACTGTTTGCAAACATTAGCAGAGCGATTTTTGGAATTGAATTGCTACAGAAGGATAGATGTTGAAATTGAAGATCAACTACCGTCTTTTCCATGTCTTGCTGCTGACAAACTTGTGGCTATTAAACACATTAAATCTAAAAAATATCTTTTTCATCAATAATAAACCACCCTCCCCATTTTTCTATATTTGATCGTCCTCCACCTCCTGTTCCCACATGTTAAATTCCATAGGAAAATAGTTTTTCACAACAAGATAAATATTTCATGGAATTTCATCAAATAAAAAAATTTGCTGAGGGTGACTTTTTTGATATTGATGAAAAAGTACAGACATTTGAAAATATATTTTAGATTTAATGTGTTTAATAGCCAAACGTTTGTCGGCCGCAAAACGTGGAACAGACAATAACTATACAGCTCAAGAAAATTGTACACAACATGCAGTAAGGGGTCGTGATTACGGATCATTCTGAGCATAATCTCAAACTCTACACTGAAAATCAAGCAGTTTGATTGGTCAAGGCTGAGCACAGCTCAGCCTTGACCAATCAAACTTCCTGATTTGGATGGAACATTAAAATTGAGTACAGTGTAACCAGAAAATGTTATAATCACAAACCCTGATAGAAGGAGAGAGGAAGGACAGGCATATGAGAGGCCTGTATATGCGGCTGTGACTGGAGAAATAGGGGCTTATAGGATCTGTGACCAGCGTAGTTCCTGCTCAGATAACACACTCCTGTAGCCTGATAATGATTTACATTTGAAGCAAGGTGGGTGCTTTGACGGAATCGCGAACAGTGCAGATCCTGATCAGACTGTGCAGATGCACAGGCTGATCTGGATCTACACTGGTCGCATGACTGGAGAAATGGGGCTAATGGGATTTGCAACCAGTCTAGCTGCTGATCAAATCCTGTAGCCCGATAACGATCTATTTTCCGTGTTAGAAGCATGATTGGTGTTTCATTGATGGAATGGCGAACAGTGCAGATCCTGATAAGACTGTGCGGTCACCAGACCCATAAGGCCCATTTCTTCAGTCACAGCCACAATTAAGTTATGCCGCAGGTGTGTCTTCCGATTTGACAAAGAAGATATTTACGGCAAGTTACTGTAATAGTTACACCTCCGCCTGCAATAAACTTGCCGAGATGTCAACGTTTCTCAACATATATATTGGCAATCTCAACTTGATTGATTGGTGTTTAACGGCCTTTCAACAGCTCAGATCATTTAAAACCGGGCCAATAGGTTCGATACCGTATGTAACCAGCTGCATTGGGGGGAAATTTATATAAAAATCAGAACAGAATACTTACATCGAAAAAAAGTACGGTATATATTCAACCCTGAAATTAGAATAACCTAACACAGTGCGAGGTCCATACCACACCAAAGTCACTCGGCCCCTTCCCCTAAAAGTAATATAATAATCGAAATACTCACATAAGGGGTATAACCAGATTCAACGGTCACATACAAAAATGCGAAAGACGTACGTGACGGACAAACCAGGTCTCTGGTCGGGATTCCGGTAAGGATGAACCCCGATCGCTAAATTACCCATCGCATGCTCCCACCTGCCACCCACTAATCAAGCAGTTTGATTGGTTGAGCCTGAGCACAACATTCAAGCATTATGAAAGAAAACAACTGACAAACAGTGGAAAGATCAGCGCAGGCGGTGGTGCACTGACATCATCTGATAGGCTGGCAACAAAATATCATGAAAAATATCATTTACAGGAAAAAAGAAAATGATGAAAGATATTATTAGTAAATTTGTAGTTAATTTTGAAAATGCAATGTTGTTTTTTTAATTCAACCAGGTCCTACAGATGTTCCTGGATAAACTATGAGCGATCTACATGATGCATCACAAGAAAAGGATCTCATTTGTTTATAACAATCGGTAACACGGAAGGATTTAACCTTTAAAAACTTTAATGCTAAAAACTTTAAACACATATTTTCAAGTCATTTTACCTTGACCTTGAACACAGAGGCCACATGTGTGGGATATAGAACGAAAATATGGCTGGTGACAGATAGGTATACAAAGTTTCAAGCCAATCTGACTTATGGTGATACAGATACCGGTAGTAGGTAGCCAAAAAATGTATTTATTTAATTGTGTTTAACAACTAAGGTCAGTTTAGGCCAGGTTAACTGGGTCGAATCCCAGCTGTTACCTGTTCTGATGGCGGGTAAATCCCCAAATCAGAACTGAATATCTACGAAAACTATATATTCAGCCCTGAAATTAGAATAACCTAGCCAGGCGAAAACTTTAATGCAAATCTCGGACATACAGACAAACAGGGTGGTGAATATATGTACCACAACTTTTTTTTCGGGCTACATAATAAAATCAGAGAAAGTTAACAGACTAAATAGTAAACAATGCAGACATTGATCAGACTACACATGTGCAGACCGATCAGGAGCTACACTGGTCATAAAAAATAAACCCATTTTTTCACGGCACAAATATTTACTCCTTTTGTGATGCATCACCTACTCTAACTACAAATGTGGCTGCGACTGGAAAAATGGGGCCTATGGGTTTTGCGACCAGTGTAGATCCAGATCAGCCTGTGCATCCGCACAGTCTGATCAGGATCTGCACTGTTCGCCATTCAAATGAAACACCCATCATGTTCCTAACAAGCAATACAGATCGCTATCAGACTACGGAACCATGCTATTTGATTAGGAGCTACACTGGTCACAAATCCTATAAGCCCCATTTCTCCAGTCACGTCCAGAAAAGGGTTAATGTAGTAGAATCCATCGTCCAAACGGGACTACTTTCTTTCCGAGTAAATTTACCTTTCGAGTTGCGACAACCTTTTTAGGCACTAACTCCTACAGTAATAGTGAAGGTTAAACATGGGGCGAATAATATACATGTATATAAACAAGAGTGCTAAAGTCCAATAATATACGTCTGTCGAGACATAGTGCGATAACTCACGGGAACAATTCGAAAATTAATAAGGTTCTTGCTATGATAAGCATATGTATACAGAATTTGGTTAAAATCCGTAAAGCAGAATTTGAGTTATCACAAGAACAAGGATGCAGAATTTGAGAATTAATAAAAATGGCCGCCATGCGGTGATAACTCATCAGAAGTTTTTGAAACTATATGTTATCCCCAATTTGATTAAGATTCGTCAAGTACCGTATTTAGCTGTGTATTGCGCGCACTGGTGTACTATTTTTTCCCTGATTTTTCCCCCCAAAATATAGATGCGCGTTGTACACCAGTGCGCGCAATACACAGCTAAATACGGTAGAACTTGGGTTACCGTGAGGACCCGCCCATACAATGTGAATACATATGTCACATCGCGTGTAGACAGTCAAGGTCATGGACTAAATTTCTGTAAATTGTCAGATTGGTATGTCAGCATGCTAGGTTAGTAATTATGTGCTAAATATTCATTTGTCCCATCAACACAGTGCGTATGTGCCGTGAAACACGGTGCCGTAAAACATGTTCGATATCCTGTCAATACGACCTAATCACTGCGTATGAATATGTGCGGTGACTGGGGTTATTTTTTTGCATTTACAAGCTATTTGTAGGTGTTAACGGGATAAATAGAATAGTAGTGCCGTGAATTGGAAAAATATCTGGCGCGGCTCGGAAACGGGATGGGCGAGGCTTCGCCCATCCCGTTTCCTAAGCCTTGCCAGATATTTTTTCCCATTCACGGCACTAACCTACTATTCTATATATCTTTCAGATTTAGAAATTTTATTATTTTTCTATAATACAACATGCTATTTTTTCAGTAGAGACCAATTTGAAACCAACTCAAAATGGCATATAAATCACCGAAGTATGAAAGAACTAGAAATGTGGCCTGTCGGCACACGAATGCCCCCGCTGGCAGCCAAAGAAAACGAGGCATATTTGATTATAAGCCATTTACCCAAGCGTTAAGGTTTTGAACGCACCAAGTCTGTGAGCTTGACCCTGGGCAAAGCGGAGGCGGGACAAATGTTGATTTGTCACAGGGCGGTAGAGGAGCATTGGAGCAATGCGTGTGTGAAATGTGAAGCAGATCCGAGCAAGGAAACAGGAAATACAAGCCATTTACCCGAGCGTTAAGGTTTGAAATGCACCAAGTCTGTGACCTTGACCCCGGGCTTAGCGGGGGCGGGACAAATGTGAATTTGTCACAGGATGGTAGAGGACCATTGGAGCACTGTGTGTGTGAAATGTGGATCCGAGCAAGGAAACAGAAATTATAAGCTATTTACCCAGCGTTAAGGTTTCGAACGCACCAAGTCTGTGACCTTGACCCTGGGCTTAGCGGGGGCGGGACAAATGTGGATTTGTCACAGGGCGGTAGAGGATGATTGGAGCAATGCGTAGTGTAAATGTGAAGCAGATGGGAGCAAGGAACAGAAATTATATGCCATTTACCCAGCGTTAAGGAAAGTGTGGATTGCGGGTTTCGAAAGCACCAAGCGTCTGATGACCTTGACTGGGCTTAGCGGGGGCGGGACGAATGTGGTTTGATTTGGTCACCAGGGCGTAAAGAAGACCATTGGAAAGCCAATGCGTTAAGTTTGTGTGAAATGTGAAGCAGATGAGCAGGAAACAGGAAATATAGCAGACATAAACCCGCGTTAAGGTTTCGAATGCACAAGTCTGTGACCTTGACTGGGCTTATCGGGGGCGGGACGAATGTGGATTTGTCACAGGTGGCAGAGGACCATTGGAGCAATGGTGTGTGAAATGGTGAAGCAGATCCGAGCAAGGAACGAAATTATAAGGCAAATTTACCCAGCGAAAATTAAGGTTTTCGAACGGCACCAAGTTCTGTGGTCCTTGACCCTGGGTGTCGCGTTGGGCGGTGACGAATGTGGATTTGTCACAGGGCTTGGGTAAGGAGGACATTGGAGCAATGCGTGTGTGAAATGTGAAGCAGATCCGAAGCAAGAAACATAAATTATAAGCCATTTACCCAGCGTTAAGGGTTTCTCGAAAGCCACCAAGTCTGGGTGCCTTGAACCTGGGGCTTATCGGGGGGCGGGACGGAATGTGGTTGGTGTGCGCGTACGAATTTGTGGATTTGTCACAGGGCTTGGTAGAGGACCATTGGAGGCAAGCCGGTGTGAAATTGGTGAGCAAGATCGGAGCAAGGAAGGAAACAGAAAATTATAGCCATTTACCAGCGTTAGGTTTTCGAAAAGCACAGTTGTGAACCTTGACCCTGGGCTTATCGAGGGCGGGGAGACGAATGTGGATTTGTCCACAGGGCGTAGAAGGTCCAAATTGGAGCAATGCGTCTTAAAGTTGTGAAATGTGAAGCAGATTTCTGAAAGGCCCAAGGAAACAGAAAATTTAAAGGCCATTTACCCAGCGTTAAAGGTTTCAAAAGCACCTAAGTCTGTGACCTTGACCCTGGGATTTTGGACTTAGCGGGGGCGGGACGAATGTGGATTTGTCACAGGGGGTATGAGGACCATTGGAGCAATGCGTGTTTGTGTGAAATTTGTGAAGGCTGCAGATCCCGAGCAAGGAAGGGAAACAGGAAATTTATAAGCAATACTTACCAGCGTTAAGGTTTTCAAAAGCACCAAGTCTGTGGACTTGACCCTGGCATAGCGGGCGGGCGGGGGACGAATGAGGATTAGTCAACAGGGAGGTAGAGGGACGATTGGATGCAATGCGTGTGTGAAATGTGAAGCAGATTTCCGAGCAAGGAAACAGAAATTATAAGCATTTACCCAGCGTTAAGGTGTCGAACGCACCAAGTCTGTGACTTGACCCTGGGCTCTTTGCGGGGGCGGGGACGAATGTGGATTTGTCACATGGGCGGTAGAGGACATTGGAGCCAATGCGTGTGTGAAATGTGAAGCTGAATCTGAGAAAGGAAACAGAAATTATAAGGCATTTACCCAGCGTTAAGGCGGGCAGGGTCTTTGAACGCACAAGTCTTGGGACCTTGGACCCTGGGTCTTAGCGGGGGGTCAGGACGAATGTGGATTTGTCACAGGGGTGTAGAGGACGATTGGAGCAATGCTTGTGTGTAAATGTGAAGCAATCGGACCGGCAAGGAAACATAATTATAAGCCATTTACCCAGCGTTTAAGGTTTTCGAAAAGCACCAAGTCTGGACCTGACCCTGGGCCTTATCGGGCGGGACCCAATGGGTGAATTGTCAACCAGGGGCTGGAGAGGTACCAATTGGCGCAATGGCGTGTGTGAAATTTGTGAAGCAATCGGAGCAAGGAAACAGAAAATTAATAAGCATTTACCCACGTTAAGGTTTCGACCAACACAATTCTGTGGACCTGGACCCTGGCTTAATCGGGCGGTTTCGAAATGTGGAAATTTGGTGAAGCAGGGGGGGCATCGGTAGAGACAATTGGAAGCAATGCGTGTGGGAAATTTGAAAAAGCCCAATTTCTGAGCCCAAGGAACAGAAATTAATAAGGCCCTTTCCCAAAGCGTTTAAGGTTTCAAAAGCACTAAGTCTGTGACCTTGACCCTGGGCTTAAGCGGGGCGGGACGAAATGATGGATTTGTCCACAGGGCAAGTAGAGGACCATTGGAGTCAATGCGTGTGGTTAGAAATTGTGAATCAGATCCTGAGCAAGGAAACAGAAATTATTAAGCAAATTTACCCAGATCGTTAATAAGGTTTTCAAAAAGCCCAGAATCTGTTGACCTTGACCCTGGGCATATGATAGCGGGGGCGGGACGAATGAGGATTTGTCACAGGGCGGTAGAGGACGATTGGAGCAATGCGTGTGTGAAATGTGAAGCAGATCCGAGCAAGGAAACATAAATTATAAGCCATTTACCCAGCGTTAAGGTTTCGAACGCACCAAGTCTGTGACCTTGACCCTGGGCTTAGCGGGGGCGGGACGAATGTGGATTTGTCACAGGGCGGTAGAGGACCATTGGAGCAATGCGTGTGTGAAATGTGAAGCAGATCCGAGAAAGGAAACAGAAATTATAAGGCATTTACCCAGCGTTAAGGTTTTGAACGCACCAAGTCTGTGACCTTGACCCTGGGCTTAGCGGGGGCAGGACGAATGTGGATTTGTCACAGGGCGGTAGAGGACGATTGGAGCAATGCGTGTGTGAAATGTGAAGCAGATCCGAGCAAGGAAACAGAAATTATAAGCCATTTACCCAGCGTTAAGGTTTCGAACGCACCAAGTCTGTGACCTTGACCCTGGGCTTAGCGGGGGCGGGACGAATGTGGATTTGTCACAGGGCGGTAGAGGACCATTGGAGCAATGCGTGTGTGAAATGTGAAGCAGATCCGAGCAAGGAAACAGAAATTATAAGCCATTTACCCAGCGTTAAGGTTTCGGGACGTACGTACGTACGTACGTACGTACGTACGTACGGACGCCGGTAACACTATATGCCCCCCTCACCATTCGGTGGCGGGGGCATAAAAATAAATGGTCTTACAAAATTACGATAGTAAATGTGTTCTATGTAGGGTAACATATATGCAGATACATGGGTGTACGTTTGTAACTGACTATAAGTAAGCACGTATGTTTCAGCTACACAATTGACATAATTAGTCTAAATTACACAAAATACACAACGGCCAAAACACGCAATTTACTCAAATCAAACAATTAATTGTTGTCTAACACGAAATTGCACACAACAAAATATGTGACCCACACCAAGAAAAAGGGCTTTGTGAACAGTGTAGTCCCAGATCAGACTGATCCAGGGCTACACGTTTCGCCATTAACTTCGGATTACATGTCTGATGCCTATGTGTGCTAGGTGATCGGTATGGATGAACATATGTTTTATGCATACAGAGCTCCAGGTAAGCTGCGTATTTGTTTAAATACTCGATTGAAATTGCCAAAAACCCAATTGAAATCAGAAGAAGCGAGTATCAAAAATCAATAAATATGTTATGGTACCTAGTCCTTTGTCATGCTGCACAAAACAATAAACAGACCATAAACACAGCACATTTTTCTAATTTTCAATGAAAACACATCTTGGTATTTCATTAGAATTGTCTCCAAGGAGACAATTCTAATGAAATGCCAAGACATGTTTTCATTTCGAAGCAAGCTATTCAATAATTGCTGTCTGTTGATGTGTAAACAGTAGTGTGGTTTTATTTTACCCAATTAAAATTTTGAAATACCCAATTGCTTCAGAAATGATGGCGTGAAAATACTCAATTACTAATTCCTTATCTGGAGCGTGTGTACATATTACACCTTTAGTATTATTGGTATTCCTGATTGATTGACTGATTAGGGTGTTACATCCATTCAACAGGAAGCTGAAATACAGACGGGAATGCACCCATATGGGCGAGCATTGTACATTCATTCATCACTGAAAAAGTGATAAACGTGAATGGGTTTAAAGGTACATACCCACTAAGTAGTCACAAAGTGTTCTTTACGGGAATTAAATAAGTTTATAATTTTGTCACTATTCCACCAGTTCTAAATATTACGGGTGCCCGCTATACAGATATAATCATTTAGTAATATTTATTTTACTGATAGTGACTCGCGGTGGTATGAAACTATTTTCATATGCAAATGAGGCATGATATTACACAGAATAAATAGTAATGTCCGTTAGTGTTTTAATGAAACACGGTTATCGCCCCTGATATCAGTGTGCACATTTATGTCTGATATAAAATGTATAATAATGCCAATTATTACGTGGGGTAATGGTGAATGAATATTTATTTAGTAAGAAAATGTCTAAAATTATGTCTCTGATATAAAGAACATTTTGTGCCTACTGAGTGGGCATGTACCTTTAACGTCCGAGAACAGCTGAGGTCATTTGGGAACGGGACATCAGTTTCGAGTCGCATCCAAAAGACCAGCGGGATGTGGGTTGCAGATGCTATGAGAGTAATTTTGATGCCTATGTTGAGGTTCTAACCCACAACATCTGTAGCCTATTTCACCAACATTGCAAAGCATACTTATATATCTAGCAAAGTATACTTTGAGGGAGAAATTTTCAATTTTAGGATAAATTTATTAATTTTTATTATACTGAATCTATTACAATATCACAGCCAATTTGGCTGTGATAATGTAATAAATTCAGTATAATAATTCTGCATACTTTTAATCATCAAATATATTCAGTGTGAAGTTCTATATGAAATAAAGCATTTCGGGGAAAAATAAATGATTACTCCCTGAAAGTATACTTTGCTAGATAAGAATACTTTGCAATTTTGATGAAATCGGTAGTGAAGTCCAGTATTCTAAACTCACGGCCATAACCCATCCCTAGCACTGAAAAAACAACAAAAAAACGCAGTAAAAAAATATACTATGTACAAACACTGATCAGACATTCAATAAAGCCCAATTTCATCATGAAAGTGTCACACAAAGTAAACAAGGTCAAAGGTCAAACATCAAGGTCAACTTACAGCGGCCTCAAACATCTCAATTTTACGTCTCTTGGTCACAGTCTCCAACATCTGTTTCGTCTCGGCGGGTCGCTCGAGCATCGGGAAGTTGCTGACCTCAAGGTTAGTGTTGAAGGCATGAACAGCACGACCTTTGACCGTCATATTGTCCCAGCATTCTCGCTTGATCATCTCACGTAGGTAGATCTTCGCGAGGTTTTCAAATTCTATCTCCTCCCGCACCTTAAATTAAGGATTTGTTATACCCTTTAAAGAAAATTTCTTCGTAATAATGTGATGGGTTGATGAATTGATTGATTGACCTGTCAGATTTCAGTCGATTCTAACCCAGATACTCGTATTCAGATCAATACATGATATGGCATTATGTTATCATTCATTAACTATTCGGCCAATACAAAGCTTGTCACGTGATAAATGCCTTTACCGGGTATGCTTACCGGGTATGCATTGACTGAATACACATGCAAACTTTAGGTCAGGTGTGTACGAGAGCTCCAGATAAGCTTTGTGTCTAAAGCGTACTATACCCCCGATTTCAAAATCATTGCGTATTTTACTTTTACAAATGGGTTATTGATTTTTTTCATTGCTAAATAGGGAACAAATTATAAAAAAAAATAACAAATTTAAACATTCAATTAATAGAGCTCTAAAAAGCAAACACACTGTTTGCTTTTTGCAGCTCAAATAAGAAAATTTTCAACTTTATGACAGTATTTTCACTACTCAATTTGAAAATCAATGCGTATTTTCAAACTGCTGTGCGTATTTTGTACTCGCACCTTTGATAATCAATGCGTATTTAGCTAAAATAATTGCGTAAAATACGCAAATACGTAAAATACGCTTATCTTATAGTCGTCTGCTGATAATTCATATTTTGTCTTTTCTCTCAGTAAAAACATGGTTTGGCAGCATTTTAGAATCATTTCCATTGGAAATGATTCTAAAGTGCTGCCAAACCAAGTTTTTGATGATAAAAATGGAAAAATAAAAAATATTCAGCAGACGGCACAAATTAATTCAGCATTGTAAGGATTAACTAGAAAATGTGTTCATAGAACACGGATGCCCCACATATCGCTTTGATAATAAATGAGGCCAAATTCCAAGTCAAAATATTTTTTTACCCGAGCGTTAAAGTTTTTGAAGCACCAAGGATGTGACCTTGACCCTGGGCTTGGCGGGGCAGGATGAACGTGGATTTGGCACAAGGCAGTAGAGGATCATTAGAGCAATGTGTATATGAAGTATGAAGATGATCCGTGAAAAGGAACAGAAATAATAAGATATTTACCCGAGCGTTAAAGTTTTTGAAGCACCAAGTATGTGACCTTGACCCTGGGCTTGGCAGGGGCAGGACGAACGTGGATTTGGCACAGGACAGTAGAAGACCATTAGAGCAATGCGTATATGAAGTATGAAGCTGATCCGTGTAAGGAAACAGAAATTATAAGATATTTACCCGAGCGTTAAAGTTTTTGAAGCACGAAGTATGTGACCTTGACCCTGGGCTTGGCGGAGGCAGGACAAATGGATTTGGTACAGGGCGGTAGAGGACCATTAGAGCAATGTGTATATGAAATATGAAGCAGATCGGTCAAAGGATGAAAAAATTATGAGACATTTACCCGAGCGTTAAAGTTTCGTGACGGACGGACGGACGGGACGGACGGGATGGACGAGACGGACGGGACGGACGGACAAGGGTAACACTAAAAATCCAATATGTGAACAATAACTATGCATTTAGCATATGTTTCTGAGGGAAACAACTGCAACATAAGTATGTGAAAATTTAGCTTTAAAATCACTATATCGGGGTAATTGAATGGACAAATCAGCAAGAACCTGTAAGAAGTTTAGTGTAACAGGCCCCAGGTGAGCATCGGCAAAGTGTCATACCCTCTCAACTTCCAGGTCGGCCTCTGCCTGTAGCCGTATCTGTTCCTCAATGTCAAGATCAAACTCGTGTCGATTCAGCTGCTCAATGTCGGGCAGGGTAGTGTTGTGCTTCAACATCGTTTGGAGCTATAAACAGACGATAAGCAGTTATTTACAAGTGTTTCACTTTGAGAGAAAAACAAATTGTCAACAATAATAATTCTTCAACAAGACCTGCAATTTTTCATGCGTTTTCCTAACAAACGGATGGATTTTTATGATATGTAGCACACCAAATACTATGTATGTTTTTTATGGGTGCTCTGAAAGTTATGTACAATAACTTATAACTTTTATAAAGAATCAAGTACCGTTTATTTCTTACATTCACGTGCTATAGTTTACGGTAATCGATTCTTCGTCAAAACGACAGAATTATGAGATTAAAGCCGCCTTTGCAATAAAGGGCAACCTGTACCGCATTTGTTGCGGTATATTTCATAAAACTATGTCATTCCATTTGAAAGATATTAAAGGAAATCTACTATCTAAAAAACATGACGTCACGCCGTTCGGAAACACGTGATCCCACACCCTCAATTTAGAAATTTTATTATTTTTCCATAGTATGACACGCTATTTTACAGAAGAGCCCTAAGTGGCCGATTTCACCAACATTGCAAAGTATACTTTTCTAGCAAAGTATACTTTCAGGGAGAAATTTTCAATTTTGGGATAAATTTATAAATTTTTATTATACTAAATTTCTTACATTATCACAGCCATAATATATGCAGTCATTAGTTCTATATGAAATAATGCATCTCAGGAAAAATAAATGATTACTACCTCAAAGTATACTTTGCTAGAAAAGTATACTTTGCAATATTGGTGAAATAGGCTACAGAACTTACAGCCTTCCTCATATCTCGGATCGAAACACGGAGGTTTTTCTTCAAGTCCGCGTACTGCTTGTCTTCTTCTTTAAACGCCTGGGGAAAATATATATGAAACTTAATGTACCGTATTAACCCTAACAAATACATTGTTATTGTGATGAAACAAGTACTGCCATACTAACCCTAAATATTTGGACACAATTTGCTTTGAGAAACCCCTATTAAATAGGGGTTTCCCAAAACAAATTGTATCCAAATACATTGTTATTGTCATGAAACCAGAACTGCCATACTACGGTAACCTAAATATCAACATGCTTACTGTTGTGGGGAACCATACATTTTTATGCGTTTCCCCAAATACATGGTGTCCAAATATTTAGGGTTATTATGGTGGTCTGTTCGCATTATAGCCTAACAAATACATATTGAATACACAAAACGGAACATTATAAATATTTTTCTTATTTGATTTTTGACGAGACGGTTCAAATTAGTCGTTATAACATACACTTTGAATGAGAAACAAGAAGAATTTGTGGAAAACCAGTGACTTTTTATACCCATAAAGCGATTTTCCACAAGTAATGTCACTGGTGTTGCACTCCGCACCGGCGTAAAATGTTTCATGTCGAAAAATGCACCGGTTTCGAGATGAGATGCCACTCAGCCGTACTTAGAGCTATCACATAAACACAATTTTCGTCCAGTAACCGGCGCAAATTATTTGCACTGGTTACTAGGTGAAAATGTGATTATGACTAGTATCTTATTCAGGTAGCTGAATGGGAAATCGTCCAGAAACCGGCGTCTATTTCAACTTGAAACAATTTAAATCAGTGCGGAGTGCAACACCAGTGAATGGGTTAATCAGAGCTCCAGATAAGCTGCGTATTTGCTTAAATACCCAATTAAAATTGCCAAAAACCCAATTGAAATCAGAAGTAGCGAGTATCAAAAAGCAATACAAATTTTATGGTACCTTTATCATGCTGCAGAAAACAATAAACAGACCACAAATATAACATATTTTTCTTATTTTCCATGCAAACACATCTTGGTATTTCATTAGAATTGTCTCCAAGGAGACAATTCTAATGAAATACCAAGACATGTTTTCATTTAGAAGCAAACTATTCAATAATTGCGGTCTGTTGATGTGTAAGCTGTAGTGTGATTTTATTTTACCCAATTAAAATGCTTAAATACCCAATTGCTTCAGAAATGATGGAGTGATAATAATACTCAATTACCAATTCCTTATCTGGAGCCCTGGGTTAATAATGGAAGATTCAGTTGAAATATTCATGATATTGGGTTAATATCTAATACAGCACAATACCACATGAATACAATACATTATACAATGTTTGAACCTTGAGACGGTTCAACTGAGTGGTCACAACATATAATTATTTTGGACGAGAAATGAGAAAAAACAAATATATTAAAATTCCTATACCGTAGAGGGTATGATTGTGAATGTAACGGGTTAATGCACTTTTATTGAGGTTATAATTTGCCCTACTTTGTATAAGCAAATCGCTGGGCAGTATCGCGCTCCACTTATTTCACATATATTCACACATATATATAAGATTTAACCCCAATAAGTCACATTTACCAGATTTATTGTTTGCCCTAGTTTCTCGATCAATGCAAGAAGAGCATTTTGTCTCAATTAGTTGCATATTACAACACTTTCGTCAATATCAATTAAATTAATCATTAAATGTTACAATAACCCAGCAGTTATATTTAAAACCACAGGCCCCGCCTTGTTGACGTAATATCCTGTGAACCGCACAATGTGCACAATCGATTCAGTGTCACAACGCCAATTATGTAATAGTATCGTTGTTGGAAATACGTTTATGGGCAGCGCTCCATTCTAATAGATAGGAGCCCGCGATGGGGCGGGGCGACCAGTAAGTTAGTTATAGTTCACTTATTGAATTTAATAAACTAATTTATTAAAAATTCAATATGTGAACTATAACTATTACTTAATGACTACCTTTCGACAGGTAATGTTAAAACTGTACTCTGATGGGAGACTGCAGTATAACCCTGGCTACTTATAAGTATGTTATTGTTCAAATATTGCTTTTTTAAGGAACTAAATGCTGCGGTCACTAAAGCTCCCTCGCATTTAATTCCTTAAATTAACTAGATGGCTGCGGCCTGCATGTCGCGCCTTGTGGCGAGGCATGGACACTAAAAAAAAAAGATATAGTATAATGAAAAACTTAACCAAAAAACTTAACCAAAAACTTTAACCAAAAAACTTAACCAAAAAACTTAATCAAAAACTTTAACCAAAAAACTTAACCAAAAACTTCAAAGTAATTTGACCTTGACATTGGGCACAGGGGCCGCACGGGAGTGGGGTAGAATGAAAATACAGATGATGATAAACACCCATGTGAAGTTTCAAGGTAATGGGCAAAGCAGTTGCAGAGATATAGTATAACGAAAAACTTTAACCAAAAAACTTAACCAAAAAACTTAACCAAAAACTTTAACCAAAAACTTCAAAGTAATTTGACCTTGACATTGGGCACAGGGGCCGCACGGGAGGGGGGGGTGGAATGAAAATATAGATGATGATAAACACCCATGTGAAGTTTCAAGGTAATGGGCAAAGCAGTTGCAGAGATATAGTATAACGAAAAACTTTAAATTAAAAAACAACAAAAAAACTTAACCAAAAACTTTAACCAAAAACTTTAACCAAAGAACTTAACCAAAAACTTTAACCAAAAAACTTAACCAAACAACTTAACCAAAAACTTTAACCGGACACACGTACGTACGCCAAAGTGCCGACTATATCGCGCTTTCCGCAAGCGGGCGCGACAAAAATCAAATATGTGAACAATAACTTATATGATGGGAGACTGCAGTATAACCCTGGCTACTTATAAGTATGTTATTGTTCAAATATTGCTTTTTTAAGGAACTAAATGTTGCGGTCGCTAAAGCTCCCTCGCATTTAATTCCTTAAACATCCAATATGTGAACAATAAATTATATGATGGGAGACTGCAGTATAACCCTGGCTTCTTATAAGTATGTTATTGTTCACATATTGCATTTTTAAGGAACTAAATGCTGCGACCGCAGCATTTAATTCCTTAAAAATCCAATATGTGAACAATAAATTATATGTATTACAAGAACAACAATTTACTCCAGCAATAATATAAGCATAACAATATCAACAATGCGGCACGGTACGATACAATGAGAGTACCACCAATTCACACCAAGCACTCACAAGGCGGTAAAATTCAGCCGATATTCGCCCAGATAAGTCAGGTGTTGTCGAAATTCTAGGCTAAATTCAATAATAATGTTCAATAAAGGTTACATTCCAGTAAATCGAGTGTGGCCCTTAGTGTTCCAGTGTTCGAAAGTAGTACATAATGAAGAAATAGTGCGAAACGTTGTTGCATTGTTGCTGTTGTGGTTACTGGTGAAATTCGGATTGGAATTATTAGAAGTACATATGCATTTACTCAACAAAGATATTGAGAGAATTTTCATTTTACTGCCTGTAACATATTCATACGTAACATGCCCTATCATTCGTTGATTCATTTTCAAGCATCTGCTTGTATATAATCAAGCATGCCTTCCGAGTCATGGGAATTTCTTACATGATAGTTAACACCTTGTTTTCACCTCATATTTTACTGTCCACAATGTCAAGGTGCATGATCACGTGGTTACAACAACAACAACAACGTCGCCCACTCCAAAGTAAGTATTCTTTGATATTTTCCTTAATATGCAACGGATTTTGATGAAATATGGCGCAGCAAACAAACGCGTCTTCATGAGCTGCATTTGGTGGTCTAGTGAGTTTGGCACAAACTTATGTCGTTTTTGCGAAGAATCGATTTCCGTGTCTCTAATCGATTCTTCGCAAAAACGACAGAAGTTTGGGTGAAAATACAGAGACCACCAAATGCAGCTTAAGAAGACGCGTTTGATGCGCCATATTTCATCAAAATCCGTTACGTAATAAGGACACTATAAAAGAATACGTATCGGTACTTGTTGTTGTTGTTAGTACCACGTGATCATACACCTTGAATGTAATACATTATGAAAATGCTAATCAGACAAAAAGTATTCCATTCTATATGTATTTTAAATAAATCCTGGTGACACACGTTTCTGTTAAATTATATAGTGGAAATCAATGATGAAATTCAACCTAAACTGCATGGTCTTTTTCAAGACTTAAGTAGTGTGATTCACTTTGGATAATTGTTTGTTTGTTGGGGTTTAACAGCCTGTCAACAGCTAAGGTCATTTAAGGCCGGGTCAATAATGGGTTTAGTACTAAATCCCATAAATTACCTGTCCAAATGGGAGGATAATCTATATATTCAGCCCTGAAATCAGAATAATCCTGATCTGAAGCCAGGACATCACCACACCAAAATCACTTGGCCCCCTCCCAAAGCCAGTAGGATCAGTAATAATCTTACTACTTTTATAATGGGCAATAACCCAATTCAACTCCCAGGTAACAAAAGAGCAAAAGATAAAAACGTACTTGCGGGCCAAACCAGGTAAATCGTGATTCCTATAAGGAGGAACCACTATACGTTAATTTACGCCGTTGTATTCACCAGAGCAACCACTCACACTTTGGATATTTGGCCAGATAAATTTGGTGTAGTCGAAATTCCAGGATAAATTGATTAACAATTATTATGGCTGTAACCATGCATTGATACTATTGTCTATTGCAATCAGAGCTCCAGATAAGCTGCGTATTTGCGTAAATACCCAATTAAAATTGCCAAAAACCCAATTGAAATTGAAGCAATAACAAATTTGTGGTACCTTTATCAGGCTACAGAAAACAATAAGCAGACCACAAATATAGCATATTTATTTTTATTATATTTATTATTATTTTTCCATGAAAACACATCTTGGTATTTCATTAGAATTGTCTCCAAGGAGACAATTCTAATGAAATACCAAGATGTGTTTCCATTTCGAAGCAAACTATTCAATGAGTGCGGTTTGCTGATGTGTAAACAGTTGTGTGTTTCTATTTTACCCAATTAAAATTTTGAAATACCCAATTGCTTCAGATATGATGGAGTGAAAATACTAAATTACTAATTCCTTATCTGGAGCCCTGTGCAATAGTAACCTTGGCAATAGTACTATCATGATAGTAAAATGGCAATCGCAATAAGATGCAATAGATATTAACTCTTTGCATACTGGTGGCGAAAATATCAGCCAAACGAATTAGTACATGTTATATTTCTCTCTGTAAATATGTCTTGAAATTTCATTAGAATTGAGTCCTCAGGCAGGACTCAATTATAATGAAATTCCAAGACATATTCATGATATTTACGGGGAGAAATACAAGAAAATATGATGAATTTTTTGTCCGCTAGTTTTGAACTATTTATAGCCCACAAGTTTCCCAGCATGCAAAGAGTTAAAACTGGATTTCCATTCAGGATTGAAATTTCTTCTTACAATCTGAACGTATTTTTATACATAGACAAGTTGTATGCAGAAATTAACATCATTCAGTAACGTCATGTGATGCCGTTCATCCAATGAAACGTCAGTTTTCAATTCATTGTAACCTGGATATTCGCATCAGGTCGACATTATATGACATTATGTTATTAGTTAGTATGTATTCGGCAATACAAAGTGTGTCCCATGACAAACATTTGATATATGCATGTGTGAAGTTTCATATTGAAACATATTACATGCTACCCAGTGATTTACCGTGATTCTGGAGGGATTTATTTCCTTGAAGGAAATATTTCCTCCAAGACGTTCGCGACGTTTTGACGTCATTTCCGGAGAAGAAACAATTCATACGCTAACGTCGAAATTGTCAATTTTGACAACGTTATACAGTTATAAGCTGATCTAACAGCAAACTTCACATCTTTCGAAGAGCATGTAATATACAATTTATGCCACTACCATTTTGAAATACCGTATTTATTTCCCGAGACATCTGTAAATCCGATACAGAAACTCTTGCTCTGCATGAGTTTCTGTATCGGATTTACAGATGTCAAGGGAAATAAATCTGATATTTAAAAATGGCAGTTGAATAAACTCTATCAGTTCTTTAGTTTTGGGCTGGACTGAAAAGCACAAAGGGAGATGGCGACAATGGGAGAACGTAATCGATTGATTTGGGTTTATGTTCCATCACCAGCAATGTCAAATACAGACAGGAATGCACATGTATGGCGTTGGGGTGGGGGAGGGGAAGGCATTGCCATACTAACGTCGAAATTGTCAATTTTGACAACGTTATAAGCTGGTCTAAGAACAAATTTCACATTTTTCGACAAGCATGTAATATACAATTTTGTTCCACTACCATTTTGAAATACCGTATTTATTTCTCTTGACATTTGTAAATCCGACAATTTATCGGATTCCCAGATGTCTCGGGGGGGAAATAAATCCGGTATTTCAAAATGGTAGTTGAATAAACTCTTTTAAGTTCTTCAGTTTTGGGCTGGACTGAAAAGCACAAAGGGAGATGGATGGAGACATGTAATCGATTGATTGGGGTTTATGTTCCATCAACAGCAATGTCATATATAGACAGGAAATGCACATGTATGGCATTGGGGTGGGGGAGGGGGAGGCATTGCACATTCAACATTAAAATTACAATAAAGAGGTTCAGCACTGAAAGACAGTGCCCTCATCCACCCTTACAACACCGGATGACTGCGGTCGCATCTTTCCCCCCTCCGAAAGGCACAGACACCCTACCCCCAAAAGTAAAAATATTTATTTATTTAATGGTGTTTGCCTCTTTGCATGCTAGCAGTGAAAATAACATCCAACAAATTACAATTATGTTTCTTATTTCCTCTGTAAATATGTCTTGGGAGTTTAATTAGAATTGTGTCCTCCGGACTCAATTCTAATGAAACTCCAGGACATATTCATGATATTTATAGGGGAAAATAAATGAAAATGCAATGAATTGTTGTCTGCTATTTATTGCCCACAAAGATATTAAAATATATATTTAGCCCTGAAATTAGAATAACCTGACCTGGTACCAGGTCCTCACCACACCAGAGCCCCACTCCCTAAAAGTAATACAATTAGTACTAATTTTACTACTTTTATAATGGGTACAACTGGATTCAACTATCAAGTAACAAGAAAGCCAAAACTGTACCTGAAGGCCAAAGCATCGGGATTAACCCATTGTTAAATTTACTATTCACATGCTCCCATTCAACCGCTCACTCAAAAGTGACAAAAATACACCACTGTACCTGCAGATCCTGAACCTCGAGCCAGGTGGCGCCGGCGTGAGCGACCGGGGTCGGGGTGCGGTAAATCTTGCCCCTCACCAGCGCGTCATCCCGCAGGTGCTTCTCCTGAATCACAACAAGTTCACAACATGGTCAAACTCACCACAAGGTTCAGGTCACTACAAGGTCAAGGTCACAACAAGATCAGGTCACAACATGATCAGGTAACAAGGTCAGATTACAACAAGGTGAAGGTCACCAAAAGGTTCAGGTCACACCAAGGTCAGGTCACAAAAAGTTCAGGTCACAACAAGGTCAATGTTACCACAAGGTTCAGGTCACAACAAGGTCAGGTCACAACATGGTCAAGGTCACAACAAGGTCAGATTACAACAAGGTAAAGGTCACAACGAGGTCAGGTCGCAATAATGTCAGTTCACAACAAGGTCAGGTCACAACAAGCTCTAAGGTCACAACAAGGTCAGATTAAAACAAGGTAAAGGTCACAACAAGGTCAGGTCACAACAATGTCAGGTCACAACAAGGTCAAGGTCACAACAAGATCAGGTAGCAATAAGGTCAAGTCACAACAAGGTCAAAGCCTATCAAGCCATCCCACAAGGTCGCTGTCAAGGTGCATAGCACATCGACAGTAGCAGACATTTCATGGTCATTTTACAAATTTATTTTAGCAGAATATGCACTGACTATCAAAAGTGAATGTGAAAATATGCATTGATTTTCAAATTGAGTAGCGAAAATATTGTAATAAAGTTAAAATTTACTTAGTTGAGCTGCAAAAAGCTGTTTGCTTTTTGCAACTCAAATAAGTGAATTTTTAAAGGTGTTTTATTATTTTATCATTTGTTGCCTATTTAATCATGTTAATAAAGAAGAAAATCAATGCAGGCAATACATTTTTAAAAGTGAAACACATTGAATTTGATATCTGGGGGTATAATACTCTATAGATACAAACTTATCTGCAGCTCTGTAGTCTATTTCACCAACATTGCAAAGTATACTTTAGTAGCAAAGTATACTTTGAGGGAGAAATTTTCAATTTTATGATAAATTTATTAATTGTTATTATACTGAATTTATTACATTATGGCTGTGATAATGTAATAAATTCAGTATAATAATTCTGCATACTTTTAATCATGAAATATATGCATTTGTTAGTTCTATATGAAATAATGCATTTCAGGAAAAATAAATGATTACTCCCTCAAAGTATACTTTGCTAGAAAAGTATACTTTGCAATGTTGATGAAATAGGCTACTGAGCTAATATCAATTGCTGTTGCTCTTGAATCACTTCAAGGTCAAGGTCAAATTGAGAAAGGGTTTATGAAGCAAAACTACAAAAGGGGGAGACAATCCATGACCTGAACAGAGAGATTGATTATTGATGTTTAACGGCCTATCAACATATACGGTCATTTAAGGCCGGCCTGAACAGACAGAAACTCACCATGTCATGCCTGGACATTTGACCTTCAAACGTTGACCTTGCCTGGTCGTCGGGCGACCAGTCAGCCATGTTCTGGATGTGTGCATCCTCCTCCTTCTGTGAAGTTATCAACTTGGACTTCCGGGCCCTCGCCGACTCCAACGCAGACTTCGCCTTGCCGATACCGGACGGACTGAAACTGATTTGTTGGTTGGTTGGTTAACCCTTACACTGCCGAATTCAATGTCTGCTGTTTACTTTTTATTTTTGATTTTTCTTATCAAAAACATGGTTTGACAGCATTTTAGAATCATTTTCAGTGAAAATGATTCTAAAGTGCTGTCAAACCATGTCTTTATTGAAAAAGAAGGCAAAATATAAAGCATCAGCAGACGACAATTTTCGTGCTCAGCAGTCTAAGGGATAATGGACAGAATGGCTAAATTGATCGGCCGACGAAAAGACATAAAAACACTACAAAACAACGCGCGTGTCATGCTTAACAGCCTATCAACAGCTAAGGTCATTTAAGGCCGGGTCAATGGGTTTAGTACTAAATCCCATATATTACCTGTACAAGTACATGTACATGTTCAAGTACATGTACAAATGGGGGGAAAATCCCAAAATCAGAACTGAATATCTACAATAAACAAGAAATGCGTCTGTCGAACGCGGATGCCACCTGCAGCATATTTGAGAAACTGTGACAAAGTGGTTAACCAAAAAGTGTGACGGACGGACGGACAGACAGACAGACGGACGGACGGACGGACGGACGGACGGACAGACGGACAGACGGACGGTCCAAACACTATATGCCACCCGTTTCTTCGAAACCCGGTGGCATAAAAAAAACTATATTTTCAGCCCTGAAATCAGAATAATCCTGATCTGATGCCACTCATGTACGATCCGCTACAAAGACAAGAAGATGTAAGAATGTCGAACAAATATCAAAATGGTGTCACGGTAATAGCATTTACAATTTATATGAAATATATGCAGATCTAATAAAAAAAATTGTATTTTATGTACATACATGTCATACAAAAACAATAACTGGAGAAAAATAATAAAGAAATGAAAAAAGTGATTATTAACAGAAAATTAATAGCGAATGTAGTATTTTAAAAGCGGAAGTAAGGCGGCATTTTCTTTTTTTTTGGACATGGTATCTGGTATTAACCCGTAGACCGCTACACACAACAATTTTCGTCTGCCGTTTTATATCTTGCCTTATTTCTCAATATAAAACATGGTTTGACAGCACTTCTGGAAATGATTCTGAAGTGCTGTCAAAGCATGTTGGAAATTATTCTAAAGTGCTGTCAAAGCATGTTTTTGATGATAAAAATGGAAAATAGAACATAAGCAGCAGACGACAAAAGATTAAGATAGCGGTGTACGGGTTAAACAATCCAAAAGGGAACAGCAATTTGTGTTGTATAAGTAAAGGAGCATAATTATCAAGATTTTTTTGAAAAAATACTAATAAAAAATATAACATGTTTTCATCATGGCCCTGTGTAAAGTGGTTTAATTGAAGATATATGACGATACTAAGAGTGCTGGGTTGTTTCAATTTTCACCGAAGCTTAAATATTAAAACTTAATGCTTAGCATCAACTCTTGCTCACTCATCCAATAAACCAGTAGCTGATTTCATCAAAGTTGCAAAGTATACTTATCTCGCAAAGTATACTTAGAGGGAGTAATCGTTTATTTTTCCCAAAATGCATTATTTCATATAGAACCAACCACTGCATATATTTGATAATTCAAAGTATGCATAATTATATATAAAATCGTCAGAGAAATGCATGTTTAAAATACTAAAAACGTCAAGGTTGAAGAAACTTTTTGTACTGCTTACATGTATCAAGTGTCCAAAATATTGAAGCAATCCGTAAAGTAATATTAAAGTTATAGCATGATGACGAAGTTTGTACAAAGTTTTTGACATTTCAGACGATGACGACGACAACGACGCGGACGATGACGGAAAAAGCGGCGACTATAGTCGCGTCTTCTGCTAAAGCAGGCGCAACAAAAATCAACAAAAAAATAACACATTTGCTGAATGCACAATAAACATAGTGACCTTGGCAGCATTTCCAGAGACACCATGTTGCCAGATATTATCGAAGTCGGTCAAAGGATTAAAAAACAATTGAGAGAAAAAACAAGAGTGTCGAACGTCACAATATACGTCCGTCGAGGCAAGGCCAGTTAACAAGGGGAGATAACTCACTGAAAACCAATAGGGTTCTTTCTTCATCTTGACGTGATAAACATGTATACTAAATTTGGTTACGATCGGTCAAGTAGAACTTGAGTTATTGCGTGGACAAAGATACAAAGTCAGACATATTTGAAAATCAATAGGCTTCTTCGTCTTGCCGTGATAAACATGTATACCGAATTTGGCTATGATCGGTGAAGTAGCCCGCCCGCCCGTACAAGGTGAATACATAATACGTGCCGTTTTTTCAAACGGGCGTATAACTAGAGTTGTCAGAAGACAACGAAGCTCGCCTGTTGGCAGCCTTCACTCAAACTTGGCACAGTTGCATAAAAAAATATGAATATTATATAACTTGACCTTGGGTTAAGGGGCGTGCGGTGGACCTTGACATTGGGGTCAGTGGTGCCAGGTGGGTCGTGGGTTTGCTATAGTATAATATAGCATATTAAGATGAATGCATGTATGAAATATCAATGCGCTCCCTGAAAACAGAAGTAAAACAAAATTTAACCCAACCTTAAGTTTATGAACGCACTAAGTTGGTGATTTTCTACAGCATGATAGCTATTCACATGAGGAATGCATGTATGAATGTGCTATGTGACCTTGACCTTCAGGAAAGGGGTTGGGGTGGGTCATGGATTTGATGTAGCACAATAGAGGATCATCACATGAATGCATGTATGAAATATCAAAGCGTTCCCTGTAAAGAAACAGAAGTTACACAACATTTACCCCAACGTTAAGTTTATGAACATGCTAAGTTTGTGACCTTGACCTTGGGGTAAGGGTTGGGTGGTGGGTTGTGGATTTGCTACAGCATGATAGAGGGTCATCTGAGGAATGCATGTATGAAATATCAAGGCGTTCCATGAAAGGAAACAGATGTTATAAGACATTTACCCCAATGTTAAGTTTATGAATGTGCTAAGTTTGTGACCTTGACCCTGGGGTAAAGGGTTGGGTGGTGGGTCATGGATTTGCTATAGCACGATAGAGTATCATCAGATGAATGCATGTATGAAATATTAAGGCGTTCCATGAAAGGAAACAGATGTTATAAGACATTTACCCCAACGTTAAGTTTATGAATGTGCTATGTTTGTGACCTTGACCTTGGGGAAAGGGGTGGGGGTGGGGGTGGGTGGGTCATGGATTTGCTATACCACGATAGAGTATCATCAGATGAATGCATGTATGAAATATCAAGGCGTTCCATGAAAGGAAACAGATGTTATAAGACATTTACCCCAAAGATAAGTTTATGAATGTGCTATGTTTGTGACCTTGACCTTGGGGAAAGGGGTGGGGGGTGGGTCATGGATTTGCTATACCACAATAGAGTATCATCAGATGAATGCATGTATGAAATATCAAGGCGTTCCATGAAAGGAAACAGATGTTATAAGACATTTACCCCAACGTTAAGTTTATGAATGTTCTAAGTTTGTGACCTTGACCTTGGGGTAAGGGTTGGATGGTGGGTCATGGATTTGCTACAGCATGATAGAGGGTCATCTGAGGAATGCATGTATGAAATATCAAGGCGTTCCATGAAAGGAAACAGATGTTATAAGAAATTTACCCTAACGTTAAGTTTATGAATGTGCTAAATTTGTGACCTTGACCTTGGGGTAAGGGTTGGGTGGTGGGTCATGGATTTGCTACAGCATGATAGAGGGTCATCTGAGGAATGCATGTATGAAATAACAAGGTGATCCATGAAAGGAAACAGAAGTTATAAGACATTTACCCCAACGTTAAGTTTATGAATGTGCTAAGTTTGTGACCTTGACCTTGGGGTAAGGGTTGGGTGGTGGCTCATGGATTTGCTACAGCGTGATAGAGGGTCATCTGAAGAATGCATGTATGAAATATGAAGGCGTTCCATGAAAGGAACAGATGTTATAAGAAATTTACCCCAACGTTAAGTTTATGAATGTGCTAAGTTTGTGACCTTGACCTTGGGGTAAGGGTTGGGTGGTGGGTCATGGATTTGCTACAGCATGATAGAGGGTCATCTGAGGAATGCATGTATGAAATATCAAGGCGTTGCATGAAAGGAAACAGATGTTATAAGAAATTTACCACAACGTTAACTGTATGAATGTGCTAAGTTTGTGACCTTGACCTTGGGGTAAGGGTTGGGTGGTGGGTCATGGATTTGCTACAGCATGATAGAGGGTCATCTGAGGAATGCATGTATGAAATAACAAGGTGATCCATGAAAGGAAACAGAAGTTATAAGACATTTACCCCAACGTTAAGTTTATGAATGTGCTAAGTTTGTGACCTTGACCTTGGGGTAAGGGTTGGGTGGTGGGTCATGGATTTGCTACAGCATGATAGAGGGTCATCTGAGGAATGCATGTATGAAATAACAAGGTGATCCATGAAAGGAAACAGAAGTTATAAGACATTTACCCAACGTTAAGTTTATGAATGTGCTAAGTTTGTGACCTTGACCTTGGGGTAAGGGTTGGGTGGTGGGTCATGGATTTGCTACAGCATGATAGAGGGTCATCTGAGGAATGCATGTATGAAATAACAAGGTGATCCATGAAAGGAAACAGAAGTTATAAGACATTTACCCCAACGTTAAGTTTGTGGACGCCGACGCCGACGACGCCAGGGGTATGCCACAAGCTCTTCTGCACTTCGTGCAGGCGAGCTAAAAACTATATACTCTTTGACATACTGCATATGCCGGGGACATAAACAGTGAGAACCAGCCAAGTAGATCAATATCAAGTTGATTGGAGTGAGCATGTTGGTCATATATTGGTCAAAGGTCAAAAATAAGCATTGCTGTCAGATCAAGAATCATAAAACACACAGCAGAAATGTTATGTTCAAATTCAAGCATGCGTTGACTTAGTACAGCATTGAATGTACTGCAATTCAAATATTTCTTGTCTTCATATAAAGTCTAAATAATAACTGTCAAGTCTGAACTTTAAACGAATGCATGGCAATAATTATCTATCGATACATTGTATTTACTTTCAATATTAGAGGGCAACTCTGAATGTCGCTCCACTGTTACTAATTATAAATACTATTAGTTAGTATGTATGCTGTCATATGTATATATACATCAGAGCTCCAGATAAGCTGCGTATTTACTTAAATACCCAATTAAAATTGGCAAAAACTCAATTGAAATCATTAGTAGCGAGTATCAAAAAGCAATAACAATTTTGTGGTACCTTTATCATGTTGCAGAAAACAATAAACAGACAACAAAAATAGTATATTTTTCTTATTTTCCATGAAAACACATCTTGGTATTTCATTAGAATTGTCTCCAAGGAGACAATTCTAATGAAATGCCAAGCCATGTTTTCATTTCGAAGCAAACTATTCAACAATGGCTGTCTGTTGATGTGTAAAGAGTAGTGTGATTTTACTTTACCCAATTCAAATTTTGAAATACCCAATTGCTTCAGAAATGATTTAGTGAACATACTCAATTACTGATTCCTTATCTGGAGCACCGATACATTATAAATGGGATGCTTTTATCTGATTGATAGAATGGTCAACAATATTTTCAACAACCACAGTCAAACCTGTAAATAAAGGCCAACCATGGGAAGAGAAAAATCTGGCCTTTGTTCAAAGGTGGTCTTTGTTCACAGGTTTATTTATGTCATACATGTAATTGAGTAACTGGGAAAACAAAAGTGTGGCTGCTATATACAGGTAATTGCTATTCAGAGCTGGACTGTACATGCAGTATGTCTATTGTCTGTTCCACGTTTTGCTGCCGACAAACTTTTGGCTGTTAAACACATTAAATCTAAAAAATATTTAAAAGTAAGTACTTTTTTATCAATAAGAAAAAAGACACCCTCCCAAAAAAATTGATTTGATGAAATTCCATCAAATATTGATTTTATTGCGAACAAACAATTTTCCTATGGGAATTTAATATGGCGGCTAAAAATAGATATTTTTTAAAATATTTTTTTTATTTGGACCGATTTTCAAAATCGAACTTGTTTTCTTAATTACATCATTTTCAAGCTATCTCGCCAGGTTTCGGAGTGACTCCCTATGTTAAATTCCCATAGGAAAATCGTTTTTTTTGCAATAAAATCAATATTTGATGGAATTTCATCAAACAAACATTTTTGGGGAGGGTGACTTTTTTGTTATTGATGAAAAAGTAGTAAATTTTAAATATTTTTTAGATTTAATGTGTTTAATGGCCAAATGTTCGTCGGCAGCAACAAACGTGGAACATTATACATTATACTCACAGCCTCGTAGGACCAGTGTTTAATTAATAATTTATTGTCATGATCTGGTGACAGGTTCGACCTTTACCTGTATAAAATGATCATAACATCTTCGCTCAATCCAATCTCATGTTTGTCTAAATTGTTACAAGAATTAGTATCATGTTAATTAGTACGATCAAAGGCTAAATGCTTTAAAATCATTCTTATTTAATGTGAATGTGAAAATAATTCTATCTATGAATAACTATCATGAGCAAGAGTAACAGTCGCCGATTTCACCAACATTGCAAAGTATACTTTTCTACTTTGAGGGAGTAATCATTTATTTTTCCCGAAATGCATTATGTCATATAGAACTAACCACTGCATATATTTGATGATTAAATGTATGCAGAATTATTATACTGAATTTATTACATTATCACTATTTTGGCTGTGATAATGTAATAAATTCAGTATAATAACAAGAAACGAGGCAAAGCCACGAAGGCCAGGTTTTTTCCAAGCATAGACACTTGGATAACATAATTATACCCACTTTTTGTAGACTAGATGGCCGTGGCCTGCAGGTCGCGCCTTGGGGCGAGGCATGGACACTAAAAAAATAGATATAGTAGATGGAAAAACTTTAACGAAAAACTTTAACCGGACACACGTACGTACGGACGTACCAACATTTTGGGTTTATGGGCTATTTGCTATATAAAAGATCAAAGGACTAGCCCCTAAACTTCAAAAGGTTTTATGGGCTAATGGTATAAGTTCAAAGAACTTCAAAGGAAACTAACCCTTACCCTAAGCTCCTAAACCCCTGATGTTTGCCCGGACGGACGGACGGACGGACGTATGCCAAAATGCCGACGATATCGCGCTTTCCGCAAGCGGGTGCGACAATGATGATAAACACCCATGTGAAGTATCAAGGTAATGGATGAAGCAGTTGCAGAGATATAGTACACGAAAAAACTTTAACCAAACAAAAAATTCAAAGTAATTTGACCTTGATATTGGGCACAGGGGCCGCACGGTTGGGGGTTACAATGAAAATATGGATGATGATAAACACCCATGTGAAGTTTCAAGGTAATGGGCGAAGCAGTTGCAGAGATATAGTATAACGAAAAAGTTTTAACAAAAAAATTTAACCCGACGTTCGTTAAAAAATTAACGTTGAAAATGGCTAAGTCAATTACGTAGAAATAATAGGTGAAGGTAAAAAAATGGTCACATGTTGGATAGTTGTATGTGGTATGCACCCCTTGGTTATGAAGCTGTGAAAGTTTGGTGGTCCTAGGTGGTACAGTACCAAAGAAATGGACTGAAACACGAAAACTTAACATTGTAAACGCGAAAACTTAACATTGAAAATGGCTAAGTCGACTGCACGGAAAAAATGGGTCAAGCTAAAATAAAAGTAACATGTTGGATAGTGATATGTGGTGGGCACCCCTTGATTATGAAGCTGTGAAAGTTTGGTGGTCCTAGGTGGTACAGTAACAAAGAAATGGACTCAAACACGAAAACTTAACATTGATTGTGGACGCCGCCCGCCCGCCGCCCGCCCCCGCCCGCGCCCGCCGCCCGGCTTTCGCCAATCCAATAGCCAGGATTTTTTTCTCAAAAAACCTGGCTAAAAATTAATAAATTTATCCTAAAATTGAAAATTTCTCCCTCAAAGTATACTTTGCTAGATAAGTATACTTTGCAATGTTGGTGAAATCGGCCACAGGTCAAAGATGTAAGTTGAATATAAGTTCCCACAGCTTTTCCCACTACGGTAATTTCATCATTCCCATAAGCTAAATGTATATATACATGTAAAACAAAAAAAGTTGTAAATATGTACAAATAATTCTGGTTACCATAACTGATATATGGTCAAAATTGAAGTTATAATACTAACTAAAGTTAATTTTTCCACAACTTTCTTAGTGCACATTGTAATTTTCCCATACTTTCCTTATTAATTTTCAACAAAAACATGCTTTGGTAGCTTATTCTCAAATGTTTGTGATAAGAGGAATGTTTTTTTTTAAATATGGTGGACAAAAATCGTTTATTACGATTTAATACTGTAAAATTTTGTAAAACATATCATTTGGCTTCAATTGTCGCAAAAGCAACACCAGTCGCAAACTTACCGTGCTTTTGTTGTCATGGAAGTTTATAATTAGTACAATTTATATTTTATTTAATAAATATCTAATAAATATTAAAGGACTCTGCCAATAGAAACACACCATTGAATAGAAGCGATTGTAAATTGTTAATGATGCGCTGATCTTACCTGTCCGTCTCCTCCTCACTCGCCCCACTATACATAGCAAGAATATCAGGCTCGTGGTTTAAGGTCAAGTTTATCAGGCTCGGCTAGGAAACATGTAGGAATTCCGAGGCGAGCCTCGGAATTCCTACATGTTTCCTAGCCGAGCCTGATAAACTTGATATCAAAAGACACCAGCCTGGTATTACATGTATATTAATTCCTATTGTTTCCAAGCCAAGCCTGATAAGCTTGATATCAAAAGGCACAAGCATGGTATTATATTAATTCCTATTGTGTCCAAGCCAGTCTGATAAACTTGATATCAGAAAGCACAAGCATGGTATTATATTCATCAGGTAACGTTTCATGCTATGTAACGTTATGTACAAATATGTGATTTTCTTTGAAAATAATGCAGACCTGTTTACATTGTGTCACTACACCGATGTCATTCAGAAATGTCATCAGGCCAATGCAAACCAAGTTACCTGATAAAATGTTGAAATAAAAATATAAATTGACTATTGACAAACTGTATATTACACATAACTATTAATGAAACATGCCATGTGATTTTGTTTACCTGAGAATATGTGCAATTTTTCATGAAATATATATGCTTACAGAAACTTTGAAATTTTCATAAAATGACGTCGAAAGATGACAAAGTGTTCGTAGCATATGTATAATCAAATTCTGCAGTTGCTATGAAAATCATTCAACGTCCTTTAAAGGTAAATTTTGTAAATATTTATCCTGAGATATCACACATGCTCTTCGGTAGAGAATCACATGGCATTTCTCTAATAGTCTCAGTATTTCTTTGTGTGTTTTCTGTTGGGCCTTGATTTGCGATGTATCATTTATGGAAAATATTGTATTTTTCAATGAATATCGACAAAATACAGATATTGGACAAGGCAGAAAATTTCATAGACAGGCGGCACAAATGTGGCTATGACTGGAGAAATTGGACTTATGAGTTTTGGGACCAGTGTAGAACCAGATCAATGTAGATCCAGATCAGCCTGTGCATCCGCACAATCTGATCATGATCTGCACCGCTCGCCATTCCATCTATGAAACACCCGTCCTGTTTCTAACAAGTGATACGGATAATTATCAGGTTGCAGGAGCTACACTGGGCACAAAACCCATGAGCCCAATTTCTCCAGTCACAGCCACATATAGGAATGAGAAATGGGGCTTATGGGTTATGCGACCAGTGTAGATCCAGATCAGCCTGTGCATCCGCACAGTCTGATCAGGATCTGCACTGTTCGCCATTCAGCCCAATTTCTCCAGTCACCGCCGCGAATGTTATTATAGTTCACACTTACTTCCAGCCGTAACAGTTGATGATTCCATCGTATCCCGTCGTGAATATGTTATGGCTATCCTCTGTGAATGCCATAAATCGCACCCCACCTTGCCTGTAGTCATGGGGAGTGATTGATAGTGTCCGGTCCTACAAACAATATCAATTTATTTTATTGCCGATGGATTACTAGTCGGTAGGTCTATTTACACTGGACAAATTTGTCGGTAGCAATCGTGACAATCGTGACAATGCACCCGACGATGCCAGCGAAGTGGGTGGGGGATAGAGTGTGGCGGTCGCTTCTCCACCCCACCCTACGTCTAATGCCGGTTCTATGAAACCAACCTCTCGCATTATCTGCGCAAAGTCAATATTCTTTTTTTTTCCTTTACCAAGTTTTTCGACACTGGTGGATGAAGAGAAAAGGAAGTTACACGTCAGTTAAAAAGCAGGAGTGGCATGATAAGGACAAACCATCACCAAATGAATATTTCGAGCGCATGCATGACCTTCATGCCCCAGGAAGCACAGTTAATTAATTAACCCTTTCCCTGATAGAAACGACTTGTCACGCCTCTGCAGAAGATGTCTTTTGAAAACATTGTGGGAAAAGGAGAAATTGCTTGTAACAAGCAATTTCTCCTTTTCCCACAATGTTTTCTACTCTATCAGATAATTTAACCATCATTTGACCCAGCATTTGGTTCTTTTATTCAGATGTTTTCGATTTGGAAGAGTCGAAATATCGCAAAACAGGGAAAGGGTTAAGCCCCAGTTGACACCTAAACAAACTTAAATAATGAAGAATTATTTCAAGATTGAAATAATCTGGATAATTTTGCATCAATACAATTGAGGCTATTGATGGAAACATGAAACTGAATTCTTTGCTAGGAATCAGTCAAATGCTAAGATATTCGACAGAAACAAGTCGGTCAAAGATAAGGTTCGAATCTGTCCAGCCGTGGGTAAATGTTTGCCGTGGCATGATGGAAACTGTTTGAACCCCAAGGCCGTAGGGTTCTAACAGTTCCCTCGTGCCACGGCAAACGTTTACACACAGCTGGACATGGTCGAACATTATTGTTACATTTCCATCGGAAATATCGTGCCATTAATTATTTGAGCATAGATGCAGTATTTTCGGTACTTTGATTACCTGTTCCATTCAAACAGCTGATTCACGTATAAATATTCCGGGACCGCAGTACACGTGTCCCATCCTCCACATCAATTTCAAAATTTCAGTGCGACCATTGTGAGCTGGTCTTGTGACGTAGCACGTTCTAGTAATGTCATGAGACGCATGCATTACGTAGGTGTTGGCTTGGTCCCGAAATGAGCATTGTCTACAGGCATGGTCAAGCTGTTTGTTTGTTTGTTGTGGTTTAATGGCCTATCAACAGCTAAGGTAATTAAAGGCCGGGTCAATGGGTTTTGTACTAAATCCCATATATTACCTGTACAAATGGGGGTAAAATCCCAAAATTAGAACTGAATCATTACAATAAAAAATATATATATTCAGCCCTGAAATCAGTGAGTGAGTGAGTGAGTGAATAGGGTTTAACGTCCGCTTTTCTGACATAGAGGTACAAGCCTCAGGGAGTCTACACGCAGACGGGTCAACGGGGTCGAGTCCCGTATCCACCTGTCCGAGGGGGGTAAATCCCAACTTCAGAACTCAATATTTACAATCAAAATATATATTCAGTCCTGAAATTAGAACAACCTGATCTGGTGCCAGGCCCTCGCCACACCAGCATCATTTATCCCATCCCCTAAAAGTAATAGGATTAACGCTAATCTTACTTTTATATATGGGGCATAGCCCGACTCAACTCTCACATACAAGAAAGCCAAAAATGTACACGAGGGCCAAATCCGGTATAGTGGGTTCCGGAAAGTATGAACCCAATCGTTAAGCCAGTTTAGTCGCCTTTTACGACAAGCAATGGCTACTGCAGCACTATTCTCAGGATCAGTTGATCCCGCCCCGGTGCCTGCACGGGGCTCCCCTGAAATCAGAATAATCCTGATCTGATGCCAGGTCTTCGCCACACCAGGATCACTTGGCCCCCCTCCCAAAAGCTGTAGGATCAGTAATAATCTTCCTACTATTATAATGGGCAACAACCCAATTCAACTCTGAGGTAACAAAAGAGCCAAAGATAAAAACGTACCGGAGGGCCAAACCAGACTAATCGCAATTACTAGAAGGAGAAAGGAACCCCTACCGTTAATTTACGCCTTCGCGTTCGCCCGACCAACCACCCACCCAGCATGTGCTGTATGTTTGAACACGGCTGTGAGCGGTGTCAAACAACAGCAGTCATGTAACAATAGAATACTTACCATCTGTCCTATGGTGCGGAGAGCCACGTCACCGTCGGTGCCGTACGTACACAGCCATTTGTGGTGCGGGGACAACTTGAGACGACCCCCGGGCAGCTGGTGACCCGGGAATGTAGACGCGGCCTCAATCACAAAGTTCTCCTTGTCCTACAATCATTAATTCATTCACATGTTATTTTTTCAACCAATCATCACAACATAATTTTCCGACCAAGGGTCGACACTCGGCAGTGTATCGGAATCCTGAGGACTCCTGGTTTGTAGCAGGAATCCCTGAACGTTCAAGAAATTCCCATTCAAAATAATGTAAAAATCGGGTTGTCCATGCTGAGGAATCCCTGGTCCAACAGTTAGTGTCAAAGCCGGCAGACTAGTCTATTAAAGAAAATGGTGTGTGTGTTTTTTCCTACAAAATATGAAAATTATGCAAGTGCAGATCCTCATGAGATGGCTCGTCATGAGATGGCTCGTCATGAACTGACTCATCTGGATCTATACTGTTTGTCAACACCGCTATAGAGGGCTGTAGTATTGAAAGTGTTTTTAGTGTGCATCACTATAAATGCCATAAGCCCCATTCCATGGGTTAAAATGTTGGGACTAACAGTCTCCGCGAAATTCGTTGGTCTATCGGACATGTCCGTTAAAATTGCCGCCGGACCGACGGTAAACCGGAATTCGGCGGACCGAATTTCCGACTATAAAAAAAAGTAAAAAAAAAAAAAAATCTTTTTTTTTTAATTTTTTTATTCTAACCTTCAATGAAATCACGTTCCTTTGGTATGCGCTTCTGGTGCTAGCTAATTTTTCTTATATGACTATTATATTTCTTACATTTTTCTTATATATTTAAAAAGTTAAAATGCTCTTAAATATCACACAAAATCAATTTTATTTTTTATAAAATTTTTTTGGTCTGGTAAATTTTTGTCCAGTCAGGTAAAAATTTAAAGTTTGGCAGTTTCACGGAGACTGGACTAAGTTCTAAGACTATGTTCCCACTAAGTAGCATGTATACTGTCCAAGCTTGGTGACAAGATATACAGCACCTTAGGCAAGCAGGTCCATTATCGCTTTTATTTTGACAAAGTAGAAAATGAATTAATAATTTGTATAAAATTTTGATATGTGACATCACGTGACGACTTTAGGACAGGAGCATAGCAGTGCCGTAGCCATGTTGAGGCACTGCCTCAGTGATATTTTCCGGACTATTTATGTCTTTTTAATTTTTCGTAAAAGCAGATTGTGACTCGACTCGTGACCATGTAATGGTATGCCTCGATGTTTATCCCGGTAGGCAAGCCCTCGGTAGCAAATACAATGTATCATAAATTATTCTGCCATTCGATCGATCTCTATGATTTCAAAACTATTCCTATAAAAAGAGCAAAATATGTTGTTGAACAAAGTTATCTAAAATACGTCAGGAAATGCGATGTAGAAAATGTAAAAAAATATCCCTCGCTCTGCTACGTCAACACGGACAAATGTTATTGTCTCAGTGTTTTAGAGGCTCTGGCTACGCCACTGCATAGCAACACCATGATCATCTGGTTATACAAAGGTTATGCTATGTATATACTGGTTTTCACTGGCAGCTTATGTGTGGCTGTGACTGGAGAAATGGGGCTTATAGGTTGTACGACCAGTGTAGATCCAGATCAGCCTGTGCATCCGCACAGTCTGATCAAGATCTGCACCCTTTGCCATTCCATCAATAAAACACCTGTCACGTTTCTAACGACAAATATAGATCGTTATCAGGCTACAGGAGTGTGTCAGGGGCGAGCCCCATGTAGTAGCGCGAGTACGCTAGGCGTACTCGCGCTACTACATGGGGCTGCTATTTTACCAGGAGCAAAATCCCATTAGCTCCATTTCTCAAGTAACAGCCACATATAAAATTACTTCTAGAACTTTCTGGAAACCTCTCGAATGTTTCATTGTCTTTACTATCGTGGTTGAGACAAAATTTAGTTCTAGAACTTTCTGGAATCCCCTTGAATTTTTCCAGTTACTGTGCTTACCCGCACAGGCAAATCCTCCGGATCAGGCAGAGTGAACTGGTTCAGCCGTTTGTTGTCCTGTGCGAGCGTGTAGATTGTCTTTCCCGTTGTGAACGCAGCGCCAAACACCGGCACCGCAAACTTGACCGACGATTTCTTGATGACATTCTCTTTAAAATCATATTTCAAGCTGTGGCAATTTCGCCGCAAATCTGAAATTGAACATATAATGATTACTGACATGAAATGACCAAGCTTCAAGGATGAATTATATCAATATTGTACACAAGAATTCCGCGGAATCAGATGTCTCGCCCTTGTTCCGCCTTGACCTTCACCCTGGGGCCGGAGAAAAAAATGTTAATAGTCGTATATTCATCTACATATCATAGTAAAGGGATTTATAAAGTTTGATGACTGTAGCTGATAAGGTGTTGGAAGTAAAACTTAACATTGAAAGTATTAAAAAAATAGAATTTGACCTTAACCCTGGGGACCCTGGGACCCGAGAAAAACAAATTAATAGTGCTATATTCATCTACATATCATAGTAAAGGGATGTATAAAGTTTGATGACTGTAGCTGATAAGGTGTTGAAGTAATGATCGTAACACGAAAACTTAACATTGAAAGTATTAACAAATAGAGTTTGACCTTGACCCTGGAAACCCTGGAGCCCACCAAATTGTTTTTAATAGTCATATATTCATGTACATATCATAGTAAAGGTATGTATAAAGTTTCATGACTGTAGCTAATAAGGTGTTGAACTAATGACCGTAACATGAAAACTTAACATTGAATGATGACGCCACCGCCGACGACGCCGCCGCCGCCGACTCCGGAAAAGCAAAACCTATGTCTCGCTTTCCGCTTCGCGGACGAGACAAAAATCGTATTTATAACATTTGTGAAATTTGTAACATTTTCATTTTTTTCCTTACAAGTACAGGATTGAATAATTACATATTGTTACATGACTGCCGTTGTTTGACACAGCTCACAGCCATGTTCAAACGTACAGCGCGTGCTGTTTGACCATGGCTGTAAACAATGCTCATTCCGGGGCCAAGCCAACACCTACGTAATGCATGCGTCTCATGACGTTACTAGAACGCGCCATTACGTCACCAGACCAGTTCACAACAGTCGCACTGAATTTTTTTAATTGATGTGGCTGCATCATGCAGCATGTACTATGGCCCCAGAGTATGTATGTGTAAATCAGCTGTTAGAATGGAGCCGATTATCAAAGTACCGAAAGTACTGCATAAATACTCAAATTGCACGACATTTCTGACGGAAGTGTAACAATAACGTTCTACCATGTCCAGCCGTGGTTAAACGTTTTCCGTGGCACTCGGGAACTGTTTGAACCCGCGGCCTACAGCCTCGTGCCACAGCAAACGTTTATCTGCAGCTGGACAATGTCAAACCATATAATGATTTAGTTCTACAACAACTATTTTGTTAAAAGTATAGCTGTATAACAGTCTGTGTTTATAAAAGGTTCACCGGTACTTACCAATTTCACACGACTCCAATGGTAGCAGATAAGAATAAGAGGAAATATTGCAACGCAAATTGTATCAATATTTTGTAACTATAGACTATTGCAATTATAAAAGTTGAAATCAACAAATTCACTGTTTATTGTATAACGGAAATGAAGTACATGTATAACTGACTGTCCACATATAGGATTTTAAGGAATTAATTAATTAATTAATTAAAGGGAGCGCTAGTGACCGCATGATTTAGTATAAGTTATTGTTCACATATTGGATTTTTAAGGAATTAAATGCGAGGGAGCGGTAGCGATCGCAGCATTTAGTTCCTGAAAAATCCAATATGTAAACAATAACATACTTATAGTTCAGCCAAGTGTAGAATACAATGTCCTATCCAAATGTTGATTTTCCATCTCCGGTTGAACAGTTAATAATTAAATCTGGTAATATGTAACTTGTTAAATCTTGCAATATGTAAAATAAGTGGAGTGCGATACTGACCAGGGATTGGCTTTGAAATTAGGGCGAACTATAAGAATCAGAAACGGAAATAAAGCCATGAATTCAATCATCACACATTTAATTATTGAGTAATCATATTATAATGAAGTTAGTCACAGGTTGAAGTAACAGACCGAGGTCTATAAATACATTAAATATGCCTAAAAGCATCAATAAATGAAAAAGAATAAGCAAACAAAATTTGTTTACTGCCTCTATATACACATGTGTATATAGAGGGAGTAAAAAAAAATTATTTAGCTTATTTTTTTTCTTCATTTATTGATGCTTTTAGGCATATTTAATGTATTTATAGACCTTTGTCCGTTACTTCAACCTGTGGTCAGATTATCTATGTGAATGATGATTTATTATGGTATTTATTAAACACAATAGGAGTTTCTATTGTATTAAATCTCAATAAAAGTTTAACAAACTAGAAAATTGTTTGTATAACAAAATTCCACCGCTGTTGAGCATTCATGAATACAACAGCAATCGAGTCGAAAAAAGGGGGGAATAATTGCGGGTGGAACGGTGGGACAAATGTTTACGATACACACTCCTGTGTTTACGTTGCGCATACCTACACTTGCTGGTTGGGATCACAGGTTGAAGTAACGGACCGAGGTCTATAAATACATTAAATATGCCTAAAAGCAACAATAAATGAAGAAAAAAAAATATTTTTTTTACCCCCTCCATATAATTCATAATGAATTATATGGGGGGAGTAAAAAAAAATATTTTTTTTCTTCATTTATTGATGCTTTTAGGCATATTTAATGTATTTATAGACCTCGGTCCGTTGCTTCAACCTGTGGTTGGGATGTATACCAAGTATGAAGAGAACCGGCCAAAAACAGTAGAAGTAGTCCGCCAGACAAGAAAAAAAATCTAGACAATAAATCAGGCACAAAAAGCCGTCATTACAAACTCTCTACCTCTCATGACGTCCTCGGTGATTTCGAAGGTCGTCACCCTGTCAGCACCAGCCCGCTTGTTGCCTGTTGTATTGTGGGTAACGACCACGTGGACAGTGGTGCCCTCTGTGTACGTGGAAATCTCCTGAACCTCTCCTGTCGCAACTACAATAGCGGAGATATCGACGGGGGTTAAAGTAGAAATCATTTTTATTTTTATAATTTTATATAATGTTAAAAATAAAAATAAAAAATTATTTTTACAAATAGTTTAATTTTTTTCTTTAGAAGATACATGTTTTAATAAACCATGTTAAAGTGACTGAATGGTATCTAGCCTAGGCCGTAATCATCATATGTACTTAGCCAATCAAAGATTTATAAAAAAAATACCGTAATAACCCTAAATATTCGGACATCATTTATTTGGGGAAACATATAAAAATATATGGTTTCCCACAACAGTGACCGTGTCAATATTTAGGGTTAGTATGGAAGTAGTGGTCTAATCACAATAACAATGAATTTGGATATAATTTGTTTTGGAAAACCCCTATTTAACAGGGGTTTCCCAAAGCAAATTGTGTCCGAATATTTAGGGTTAATACGGTATTCAGAAACATAGACCATGCAGACGAGTATACCGTAATTATTATAGGAATGAATGGCCTTTTTGTGGAATTTATCGGGGCATAAACTTGGAAAAGTCGCGGGAATACTGGACGAAGTGATAAAAAATTACAATTTTCAAAAAAAATTGTAATTTTTTAAGGCCTCGTCCAGTATTCCCGCGACTTTTCCAAGTTTATATCCCCGATAAATTCCACAAAAAGGCCATTCATTCCTTATAGTTCCAGCATTTGAAATAAATTCATCAAAAAAATGTGTTTATTTTCCGTTTTCTTAAGAATTATTTTAAATGCGCCTCACGGTTACGGAAAGTAGTTCGGCGTGGGAGTTTACTGGAATATAAATTTTGGACAGAGGCTTGCTACGGGCCAATCAAATTGTGTAAATATTTTTGTGCTGGAATTATTATTGCATAACTAGAAAATAAGTTCATAGAACACGGATGCCTCACATACCGCTTTGATAGTAAACAAGGCAAAAAAAAATCTAATCCAAAAGGGGGAGATAATCCATGACCCGGGGGTCGAATCAAAAATCATAATAGACTTTGCACATCTACTCATAATAAGGAAGCTACCGGTACATGCCAAGTTTCAGGTCTGTTGCTAGTACCGTTTAAAAGTTTTACGAGTTACAAGACAAAATTGCCAAATTGTAAGTCGAAAAGGGGGAGATAATCCATGACCCGGAGGTCGAATAAAAAATCGAAACAAACTTTGCGCATCTACTCATCATAAGGAAGCTACATACCAAGTTTCAGGTCTGTAGCTAGTACGCTTTAAAAGTTTTACGACTTACACGGTTGGTGACGGACGGACTGACGGACGGAGGGACGGGGACAAGCAGGACAGGACGGAGGGACGGAGGGACGGGGACAAGCAGGACAGGACGGAACGGACAGGACAGGACAGGACGGGACAGGACGGACAAGGGTAACACTAAATGCCCCCTCCACTATTGTGGTGGGGCATAAATACATAGAAATGTGTACATGTATTTTGAGATGACTTTACTATGTGAAAATAAAAGTTGAGTAAAAATATAGGATATCAGGGGGCAGTTTCACTAAACTTTGTGCGACTAAAATGTTTGTAAGTGCAAATTTAGGATCGTCCGGAAATTTCATTCAATTGATGGATTTACATTTATTGAGCATAGGCTGCATATGCAGCCTATGCTCAATAAATGTAAATCCAATAATTGTTTACACAAATGAGAAATTTACAGACGATCATAATTTTACACTTACAAACATTTTAATTGTAAGAAGTTTAATGAAACGGCACCCTGATCCCAGAATGTCAGCAGGACTAGATTCTCAGATAAGCACAGATACAAGGACTCGAAAATAAATTATTAGTAAACATCGTAGAAAACAAAATCTCCAGAATTTAGTAGTAATATTACTCTATATATCTAGTATAGATAGTACAGAAGGACAATTGTTATGAATGAAAGACATAACATTTTCACAGAATCACACATAATTATTAACCCTCACTACGCTGTAGACGGAAATTGTCGTCTGCTGTTTTTCACGTTTGCCTTAATTCTTAACAAACAAACCTGTTTTGACAGCACATGAGTACTGGAGACGATTCTCATGCGCTGCAAAAACAGGTTTTTATCAAGAAATATTGATAATAAAACATTTCCAGCAGACGAGCAAATTTAATTCAGCGTAGTAAGGGTTGAATGGGCCATGATCTGACAATACATGGCTAACTGCCTTTCGCGACCAGCATAGTACCTGACCAGCATGCACATTTGAGACACGTCATGTGATTTTGTACCTTTGAACATCTGCATAATTTCATTAAATACATTTAACAAATTTTTCATAAATAAAGTCAAACATTTACAAAATTATAATTCCGCATGTACTCTGAATATTTTGTCACCCTTTGACGCCATTTACGGGAAATATTGTAAATTGTGTAAACGTATTTCATGAAATTACGCAGATGTCCAATGGTTTGTTTGTTTGTTTGTTTGTTGGGGTTTAACGGCCTATCAACAGCTAAGGTCATTTAAGGCCGGGTCAATGGGTTTAGTACTAAATCCCATATATTACCTGTACAAGTACATGTTCAAGTACATGTACAAATGGGGAGAAAATCCCAAAATCAGAACTGAATATTTACAATAACAAAACTATATGCTCAGCCCTGAAATCAGAATAATCCTGATCTGATGCCAGGTCCTCGCCACACCAGAATCACGTGGCCCCTCCCAAAATCAGTAGGATCAGTAATAATCTTAATACTTTTATAATGGGCAGTAACCCAATTCAACTCCCAGGTAACTAAAGAGCCAAAGATAATTGAGTGAGTGAGTGAATAGGGTTTAACGTCCGCTTTTCTGACATAGAGGTACAAGCCTCAGGGAGTCTACACGCAGACGGGTCAACGGGGTCGTGTCCCGTATCCACCTGTCCGAGGGGGGTAAATCCCAACTTCAGAACTCAATATTTACAATCAAAATATATATTCAGTCCTGAAATTAGAACATCCTGATTTGGTGCCAGGCCCTCGCCATACCAGCATCATTTATCCCATCCCCTAAAAGTAATAGGATTAGCGCTAATCTTACTTTTATATATGGGGCATAGCCTGACTCAACTCTCACATACAAGAAAGCCAAAAATGTACATGAGGGCCAAATCCGGTATAGTGGGTTCCGGAAAGTATGAACCCAATCGTTAAGCCAGTTTAGTCGCCTTTTACGACAAGCAATGGCTACTGCAGCACTATTCTCAGGATCAGTTGATCCCGCCCCGGTGCCTGCACGGGGCAGAGCCAAAGATAAAAACGTACCTGAGGGCCAAACCAGGCAAATCGTGATTCCTATAAGGAGGAACCCATACCGTTAATTTACGCCGTCTCATTCACCCACCACCACCCACAGATGTCCAGAAGTATAACTGGGTATGTACTGACTGATCAGGATCTACACTGATCAAAAATGCAATAAGACTGGTTTCGTCAGATCTGGGCCCATAGAATAATTCCATTGGCTAACCCACAGGGCATAGGTGTTAAATGACAAGCACACTCCACATGAAGATTATTACAAATTAATTAACCCTTACAATGCAGGGCTCCAGATAAGCTGCGTATTTGCGTAAATACGCAGAAGCAGCGAGTATCAAAAAGCAATAAAAAATTTGTGGTACCTTTATCATGCTGCAGAAAACAATAAACAGACTACATATATAGCATATTTTTATTATTTTCCATGAAAACACATCTTGGTATTTCATTAGAATTGTCTCCAAGGAGACAATTCTAATGAAATGCCAAAACATGTTTTTATTTTGAAGCAAACTATTCAATTATTGCTGTTTGTTGATGTGTAAACAGTAGTGTGATTTTATTTTACGCAATTAAAATTTTGAAATACCCAATTGCTTCAGAAATGATAGAGTGACATTACTCAATTACTAATTCCTTATCTGGAGCCCTGACAATGAGAATGAAATTTTGTCGTCTGCCGCTTATTTGATATGATTTTCATGTTTCTCAACAAAAACATGCTTTGGCTGTGCATGAGAATTCTCATGCTACCACAGCATGTATTTTTTTAAAGAAAAAATACAAATATGAAAAATCAGCAGACGACGAAATTTGGTTCCCGCCTTTTAAGGGTTACCGTTAACGCACGAACAGCACATGGCAAATACAGCAAAAAACTTAACAGTATACCAGTAGCCTATTTCACTAACATTGCAAAGTATATTTATATAGCAAAGTATTCTTTGAGGGAGAAATGTCCAATTTAAGGATAAATTTATTAATTTTCATTGTACTGAATTTATTACATTATCACAGCCATTTTGGCTGTGATAATGTAAAAATATATGCGGTGGTTAGTTCTATATGAAATAATGCATTTTGGGAAAAATAAAAAATGATTACTTCCTCAAAGTATACTTTGCTAGATAAGTATGCTTTGCAATGTTGATGAAATCGGCTACAGGACAATGATGCCAGTCTCGTAACTGTAACTGCTTCAGAGTTATTTTGAGAAAATTAATTCTCGAAATAACTCCAAAACAGACAGACAGTCTTTGAGATATTTCTATCGCCGGTGAATGTCTCACCCACAAAGGTCAAGGTCAAGACCACCAAGGTCAAGACCACCAAAATTACACTGGGTAGATAGTCATCAATGTGATGAAGCTATTGATGCAGTTTGGTAATGATCAGACTAACAGATTAGGACATATTCAACATTTGGACATAATGTTGACACATACAACGATGCCATGGGTGAGACAAAAATGTAGGTGAAAGCGAGCCAAAATAGCAGGAACACGTGTCGACCTTTACCCACCATGATGATGAAAAGCACAATACTGATGTTGTTACATAATGTCAATTTCACATTTTTGTTACGTGCGTTTGCATTTCCGGTCCTAACAAAAATGAAATCTGGACTGATGAGAGACATCTACGGACCAGTTTCAAGATGTATGATCACGTGGTTATAACAACGACAACATGTACTGAAACTTCCAGAAGCCCTCCGATTCAAAGAAAGTATTCTTTTATTTTGTCCTTATTATGTAACAGATTTTGATTGAAATATGGCGCATCAGACGCGTCTAGTTAAGCGGCATTGGGTGGTCTCGGGAGTTTGGCACATACTTCTGTCGTTTTTGCGAAGAATCGATTTCCGTGTCTACCGACACGGGAATCGATTCTTCGCAAAAACGACATACCGGTAAGTATGTGCTGAACTCCCGGGACCACCAAATGCAGCCCATGAAGACACATTTGCTGCGCCATATTTCATCAAAATCCGTTGCCTATTAAGGAAAATATCAAATAATACTTACTTTGGAATGGGCGCGCTTTCAACACTTTCAACACTTTCAGCCATTATTGTTGTTGTTGTAACCACGTGATCATGCACCTTGAGTTTTATAAACAGGTAATTTAACTTGGCAAATCGCAAGTAACTTCCCTTAGAACTACTTGTTGGACATCATCGGTATTAGAAATGGCCGATTTAACTAAGCAACGTCACGTCAAACCGACAAGTTCTGTTAATTCCAAGAGATGTTACTCGTGATTTTCCAAATAATTTGTCTGCTGTTGCTTTTATATCTTGCCTTATTTTTCAATAAAAACATGATTTGACAGCATTTTAGTGCTAAAGTGCTGTCAAAGCATGTTGTAAATTATTCTAAAGTGCTGTCAAAGCATGTTTTTGATGATAAAAATGGAAAATAGAAAATAAATAGCAGACGACAAAAAATGAAGATAGCGGAGGGTTAATAGCCAAAAGTTTGTCAGCAGAACAATGTGGAAACGTCGTTCTCAGGATGCATAGAGCGGTACAGCCAAGATCATGTAGACCTTGACCCCGAGGTCATGAGGTCAAGGTCACCACACATCAATGTGACAGCATATTCTGTGACTTAGTTAAGCAATTAAAGCAAACAGTTTTGCAGTTCACACGGACACCGTCTACAGATGCAGGTCACATGATTGATTGATTGCTTGATTGATTGATTGCTTGATTGATTGATTGCTATATTGATTGATTTATTTATTTATTGATTTATCAATCATCAATAAATCATCAATCAATTGATTGACCTGCAGCCGATTCCACCAAAATTTCTAAGCATACTTATCTAGCTAGGGAGTAACCATTTAGTTTTCCCGAAATGCATTATTTCATACAGAACTAACGTCTGCATATATTTCATGATTAAAAATATGCAGAATTATTATACTGAATTTATTACATTATCACAGCCAAATTGGCTGTGATAATGTATTAAATAAATTCAGTATAATAACAAGAAAAGAGGCAAAGCCACGAAGGCCAGGTTTTTTCCAAGCATAGACACTTGGATAACATAATTATACCCACTTTTTGTAGACTAGATGGCCGTGGCCTGCATGTCGCGCCTTGGGGCGAGGCATGGACACTAAAAAAATAGATATAGTAGATGGAAAAACTTTAACGAAAAAACTTTAACCGGACACACGGACGTACGGACGGACGTATGCCAAAATGCCGACGATATCGCGCTTTCCGCAAGCGGGTGCGACAATGATGATAAACACCCATGTGAAGTATCAAGGTATTGGGTAAAGCAGTTGCAGAGATATAGTACACGAAAAAACTTTAACAAAAGAATTCAAAGTAATTTGACCTTGACATTGGGCACAGGGGCAGCACGGTTGGGGGGTAGAATGAAAAATTATAGATGATGATAAACACCATGTGAAGTTTCAAGGTAATGGGCAAAGCAGTTGCAGAGATTATGTATAACGAAAAAGTTTTAAGCAAAAAACTTTAACCAGACGTACGTTAAAAAGTTAACGTTGAAAATGGCTAAGTCAATTACGTAGAAATAATAGGTGAAGGTAAAAAAATGGTCACATGTTGGATAGTTGTATGTGGTAGGCACCCCTTGGTTATGAAGCTGTGAAAGTTTGGTGGTCCTAGGTGGTACAGTACCAAAGAAATGGACTTAAACACGAAAACTTAACATTGTAAACGCGAAAACTTAACATTGAAAATGGCTAAGTCGACTGCGCGGAAAAAATGGGTCAAGTTAAAAAAAAAGTAACATGTTGGATAGTGATATGTGGTGGGCACCCCTTGATTATGAAGCTGTGAAAGTTTGGTGGTCCTAGGTGTTACAGTACCAAAGAAATGGACTTAAACACGAAAACTTTTAAACGCGAAAACTTAACATTGAAAATGGCTAAGTCAACTGCGCGGAAAAAATGGGTCAAGTTAAAAAAAAAGTAACATGTTGGATAGTGATATGTGGTGGGCACCCCTTGATTATGAAGCTGTGAAAGTTTGGTGGTCCTAGGTGGTACAGTAACAAAGAAATGGACTCAAACACGAAAACGTAACATTGATTGTGGACGCCGCCCGCCGCCCGCCGCCCGCCGCCCGCCGCCCGCCTGCCCGGCTTTAGCCAATCCAATAGCCTGGATTTTTTTTCAAAAAACCTGACTAAAAATTAATAAATTTATTCTTAAATTGAAAATTTCTCCCTCAGTGTACTTAGCAAGATAAGTATGCTTACCAATGTTAGTGAAATAGCTACAGAGCCTAGAAATGCTAAATTAAACTTTTTCATTTGATTTTAATTTTTCAATTTCATTTTTTTTTCTCGATAAGCACACATTTCGACAGCACACAAGAATCATCTCCAATGGAAATACTATGTCACAGTTTATTAAGAAACTTTGCAAATGAACCATACAACCTTTACAGTAGATAGTGATAAACATTTTGAGCAAGTGCTCATCTCAATGTCAAGCAAGTTGACTGACTGAGCAGGGATTCCGCTGGCGATCGCCACTTTCGCAATTGGCGATAAAAATAAACAATTGGCAATAAAAAATTACAATTTTCGGAAAAAAAATCAAGGTCAGCCATTCAAGCTTTGATTTCAGGTTCGAGATAATGCATGCTCAGTGTGTATTTACATCACAGATGGATGATAGCACAGAGAGGGTGGGGTATTTTTTGTTCTCAAAAAATGAAAATTACTTTCAAAAAGTGCAGATTCTGATGAGACGGCTCGTTACGAGCCGGCTCATCTGGATCTGCACTGTTTGCATAAACCGCTATATCGGGCTTTCGGGTTCAAAGGGATTCAGCTTGCTTCGACTGTCTTCGGTATCGCTATATATCTATATGAGACGAGCCACGTGATTTTGTACCTACGACAATGTGCGAGATCTCATCAAAAATATCTGCAAAAACTGTGATATTTTTCGAAAATTATATCGAAAGTTGACGAAATTCTCGGTGCAAATGCGGAATTTTATTCCGAATTTGTTCTGAGAATTTCAAAGTCATTTACAGAAAATTTAGCATTTTCAGTAAATATTTTTCATGAAAAATCGCACATCTCATAAGGTACAAAATCAGATGTCACATATGAAGAAGGGCTCCAGCTCAGGTCGGACACGACTTTGAATAAAACAATACATTTTTATTAACGCTAATATATAAAACATTTGTTGGAAAATTCACATGTTCATTTGAGAATGATCGTTAAATTGCAGATATACATAGAAGATTATAGATACACAACAAGAGTGCCGGAGATCAACAAGAAACACTCGTCGAGCATGGTCAGTGAAGCAAAAACGGGCGTATAAAAATGACAAGGTCGTGTCCAAACTGAGCTGGAACTGTTGTAGTTAAAATATATAGCAATACTGAAATGAAAGTCAAAGGAAAAAGAATCCCCATTAAGGATTTGAGCTGCGAATCAATGGACATATAATCACCTGCCGTCTCTGGAAAGGAACATACAGCAAGAATATAATTAGCCAGGGACGTAACATTGGGGATAGGAAGCAACAGGAAATCTCGTGAAACCCTGTATGCATTCAGGAATGAGACATATTATTATTTGTCAGACTATTTCATTAATCAGAAATGGAGGAATTTTATAAAGACATAGAAAATATCCACAAACAGTGCAGATCCTGATGAGACGGCTCGTTACGAGCCGTCTCATCTGGATCTACACTGTTTGTCAAATTGCGATAATGTTTTTGTTTGTTAATAGTGTCATTTTAGACTGGGTCTTTGGGGTCTTTGGGGTTGGATCCCATGTTTCACTTGTACAGGTTTGGATGGGCGACACTGCGACAGAGGCCTGTGGTGTTGAAAGGGGTAACATGTAAAGTAATAAAACTGAACATTTCTAGAATACTAGAATACTATGATATAATGTGGAATCAATATTTATGTTCCACAATACACATATGCTTGAAAATAATGATATGTAGCATTCAAAGTCATACGATAGTTTGATCTTGTACTTAAGGAAAAGAACCAGAACCATAGGCTGTTGTGTTCACTGTGGTTCGAAAAATATTTGGTCTGTTTAAAGCACGGAGTCCAAAGAAAATGCAATAGCCCATGGTTTTATTGCTTATATTTACATTGCATTTTCGGATAGTTTCAAAAATCTAAATAGCCATATATGAAGTTAAAATTAAGAATAATTTTGTCATCATTCAACTGCGACGTTGCCGGTCAACAGCGTGCTGTTATTGACAACGTCATGCAAATTAATGACGACAAACAAACTTTAACCAATCAGCAACATTGCGCGATATAACCAGGAGTTATTAATGAATTGGGACGTAAACGCATTATGTTCAATGGGCATTTCCACTATGAATTTATGGACAGTGTCAATATATAGGTACATATAGATGCCTGTTTTATTACCTGTGTGGGCGAGGGGTTTGAAGTTGCCAGTTGCCCGCCCGTCCACGACAAATACATGGCCGTCGTTCGACGAGCTGAGCAGGTACTTTCCATCACTGTCGTACCTGAAAACAAGAGTTGAAATGCATGTACCGCAATAACCCTAAATATTCAGACACAAATTGTTTTGGGAAACCCCTATAGGGGTTTCCCAAAACAAATTGTATCCAAATACATTGTTATTGTGATAAGCAAGCACAGCCATACTAACCCTAAATATTGGGACATTTGTTGTCGTGGGAAACCATATAATTCTATGTGTTTGCCGAAACAAATGGTGTCCGAATATTTAGGGATAGTACGGTAATTGTTTATTGTTATTTCATCAATGTGCTGTATAGAGTTCTGACCACAGCGACATTGCGCAAATGCAGACTACACAACATGTATAGTATATAGTCAGAGCTCCAGATAAGGTGCGTATTTGCGTAAATACCGAATTATTGTTTGTTTGTTTGTTTATTGGTGTTTAACGGCCTATCAACAGCTAAGGTCATGTAAGGTCATGTAAGGTCGGGCAAACGGGTTCGATCCCGTTTTAACCTGCTGCATTGGGGGGAAAATCCCAAAATCAGAACTGAATATTTACATCGAGAAACAATATATTCAGCCCTGAAATTAGAATAACCTGACCTGGTGCCAGGTCCATACCACACCAAAGTCACTTGGCCCCTTCCCCTAAAATAGGATTACGAATATCGTAATACTCACATAAGGGGTATAACCAGATTCAACTGTCACATACAAAATGCCAAAGATGTATGTGAGGCCCAAACCAGGTCTCCAGTCGGCATTCCGGTAAGTGAACCCCAATCGTTAAATTACCCATCGCTTGCACCCACCTTCCACCCACAAATACCCAATTAAAATAGCCAAAAACTCAATTGAAATCAGAAGTAGTGAGTATCAAAAAGCAATGAAAAATTTGTGGTATCTTTATCATGCTACAGAAAACAATAAGCAGACCACAAATATAGCATATTTTCTTATTTTTCCATGAATTTGAAAAAAAACATCTTGGTATTTCATTAGGAGACGATTCTAATGAAATACCAAGATGTGTTTTCATTTAGAAGCAAAGTATTCAATAAGTGCGGTCTGCTGATGTGTAAACAGTTGTGTGATTCTATTTTACACAATTACAATTTTGAAATACCCAATTGCTTCAGAAATGATGGAGTGACAATACTCAATTACTAATTACTTATCTGGAGCCCTGTATAGGTTATTAATTTTTCTTCTCCCAACTTTTCTAAAGTCAGTGACAATGCAACACGTGATTATACATGTCAACAAGGCGATCGTCGGCAAGTGTCTCACCCACAAAGGTCAAAGCCACCAAGGTCAAGGTCACCCAACTGGTTGGATAGCCTTCACTGTGAAAAAGCAATTGATGAAGTTTGGTAATGACTAACGGATACTATGAAAGATGCAATGCCGATTTCCTTTTTTCAGAACTGAAAAATCCCCACTCCCGAAAAGTAATAGGATTAGTACTAATCTTACAATACCAAAATAATGGGTATAACTAGATTCAACTGCCAGGTAAAATGAAAGCCTAAAATGAAAGCCTAAAATGAAAGCCAAAAATAAAAACTACATGACGTACGCAAGGCGAAATTTGACGTAAATTGCACATTAGCCGATGCGCATTTATAATTAGCCAAAATGACCGTACTTAATTCCAAAGCTCCAAATCAGGAAGTTTGATTGGTCGAGACTGAGCTGTGCTCAGTCTCGGCCAATCAAACTCCCTGATTTAGAGAAAATATTCTGCGAATGTCCTGATGGCCAAGTCAGGAATATCAGGATTCCGGTAAGGATTCGTTTGTTCGGCTTATATGTAAGGTTGGGAATTGGCTCGAACACCTTCCATACCCGGTAAAGGATGCATACAATCGTTATATTTACCCTTCACATGCTCTCGACCAACCACCTGCTGAAAGTGTTATAAAGTTTCTGGGTGCTCAGTTTAGAGAGGTTCTCCTGTACTCACACAAGATGGGTGACCGGCTCCTCGTATACCCTATGCCGCTGCACGAGCCTCGGCTCATCCACGTCGTTCAGGTCGAAATAGTATATGTGTCCAGTTACCGTGCCAACCGCGGCCACATGCAACATCGGGCTGCATGCCATAGTCGTCACCTATAAGTTCATTGAAAGCAAATTAGTTCGGTTTTTCGCTGCCTGTATATGTGGCTGTATATGTGGCTGTGACTGGAGAAATGGGGCGTATGGGCTAGGTGACCAGTGTAACCCCAGATCAGCCTGCGCATCCGTGCAGTCTGATCAGGGTCTTCACTATTTGCCATTCCTTTGATTTGATTTATTGGTGTTTAACGGCCTATCAACAACTAAGGTCATTTAAGGTTGGGCCAACGGGTTCAATCCCGGATTTAAAATGTAATTACTCTTACAAGGGAGATTCACCAGATTCAGTCAGTGAAACATCCATCATCCAGCAGATCGTACAGATCATTATCAAGCTAGTGTGCTATTGGACTGGTCACAAATACCATAAGCCCCATTTCTCCAGTCACAGCTACATATGTGAGGTGCCATGGGAAACAGGGATCTTAATCATTGCTATGAATTTAGACAGATCAACATGTGCATCCGAGAAATCTTCAATGTCGGCTCTAAAAAGCAATAGAAATCCTACTGAAATTAGAATAACTCGACCTGGTGCCAGGTCCATACCACACCAAAGTCACTTGGCCCCTTCCCCTAAAAGTAATAGGATTAGGAATAATCATATTACTCTTTTTCAGGGGTATAACCAGATTCAACCCTCACATACAGTGGAACCTCTCTAAGCCGGACACCCTCAAAGGGTGTCCGGTTTAGAGAGGTTCCACTGTACAAGAATGACAAAGACCATGTGTGGTTAATTTTGCTGGGTTTCACTGTTATTTATCGCCAATGACACTGGCTGTTCGTGATCGCAAATTACTAACCAAGTTTTGGATTCCTGATTTACAGTAGAACATCTCTATATCGGACACCATGGGCACCTCTCAGGGTGTCCGGTTTAGAGATGTTCCACTGTACAAGAATGACAAAGACCATGTGTGGTTAATTTTGCTGGGTTTCACTGTTATTTATCGCCAATGACACTGGCTGTTCGTGATCGCAAATTACTAACCAAGTTTTGGATTCCTGATTTACAGTAGAACATCTCTATATCGGACACCATGGGCACCTCTCAGGGTGTCCGGTTTAGAGATGTTCCACTGTACAAGAATGCCAAAGACGTACGTGAGGGCCAAACCAGGTTTCCGTTAAGGATGAATCCCGATCGTTAAATTACACGTCGCTTGCTGCCAACAAACCACCACTCAAAGAAATATAGAGGTCCATTAGTGGAATGTGTGTGTGAAATATGAAGCAGTTCCATGAAAGAAGACTTACAAACAAGAAATCTACCCAAGCCGTAAGGACCGACGGACGGATGGGACATACATGCTAAATGCCACCATCACCATTTGGGCAGATTTTGTGCAGACCCTTTCCATCGCTGGCAGTTTAATAAATAGAGAATAGTAGGTTACTGCCGTGAATGGAAAAAAATATCTGGCAAGGCTTAGGATACGGGATGTGCTCGGCTCTGCCGAGCCGAGTACATCCCGTTTCCTAAGCCTTGCCAGATATTTTTTCCCATTCACGGCACTAACCTACTATTCTATTTATCCCGTAAACACCTACAAATGGCTTTAAATGCCAAAAAAATAACCCCAGCAACCGCACATATTCATACGCAGTGATTAGGTCGTATTGACAGGATATCAAAAACATTTCACGGCGGCACTGTGTTTCACGGCACATACGCACTGTGTTGACGGCATAAGAACCGTACCTGCACTCCGACAGAGATACTGGATACAATGAATCCCTTGTCGATGGTCCACACCTGGAGCTCGCCATTATCTCGGCAAGACTGGAACAAATAAAATAGCACACTCATGTTGCCTGATCACGATATGTAATGCTTGTGAGAAGCATGGCGGGTGTTCTATTGCTGAAATGGCGAACAGTGCAGATGCTGATCAGACTGTGCGAATGCACAGGCTGATCTGGATCTACACTGGTCGCAAAACCCATAATCCTCATTTCTCCAGTCACAGATAGAGAATCTGTAGCAAGTTATCATTTGGTACAGTTCTTTAGGGTATAGCGGATCGCTAAGCAGATTATTGCTCCATACGTCTTTAAAATATAACGTTTGGACAAGTACCTGGTACCAATAGACAGGAAAAAGTGTCTTCTTTCCAAATTGGGTTACCTTTTTAATATTTCAAGGTTTTCCTCGCATAATTCCTTGTTTACCTAACGCATTGAATTAGTCAGTAACGGATAGCGTTGGGGTTTACCGGATCGCTGTGCGACAGTTGCTGAGGGGGGAGTCTCAAAACATTCCAAATCATGTATTTGTTTTGTAAATGACTTGGAAACATGCTTACATGTATATTACATTCAGACATGCCAAGTCTCCCGATTTGATCGGGAGTCTCCCGATTAGAGACTCAAAACCCGATTCTCACGATCGGGATGAAAAAAATCCCGATTTGAAAAATGTAAAAAAATAATAACAAGAGGGCCATGATGGCCCTAATTCGCTCACCTGACTCCATGAACACCAGAGGAGAATGTGACATTGAGTTCATATGTGTTTTAAAAAAATTGTGCTATTTTTAGATGGCGGTCATCTTGGATTAAGCGATGACTCTCATTTTACAAAATCTGAAAATGCTTCACCCAGCATCGGCCATGTGGTTCCTGAGAAAAAGACGTCAAAAATCTTGAATAAATGGACCTTTTCATGGCCATCATGGATGACATAATCATCCGATTCCGACAAATATTGCACCAGAGTGATTGCCTCATTGATACCTTCAATTTGATATATGACATGACCATATTAAGTCAAAAATAAAATTTGACCCCAATTTGACCCCACGGGCCATGCCCATTTATGAACCCGGGGTCACCATTTTAACAACTTTCAAAGAGCAATGTACATCGATCATTCCTACCAAGTTTCGTCGAAATCCGGCTAGCGGTTCATGAGAAGAAGATTTTTTAAGAATTTATGCTATTTTTAGACGGCGGCCATCTTGGATTAGCGATGACCTCCATTTTAACAAATCTGAAAAGGCTTCACCCATGGACCATAACTTTTAAGTTTGGCTACCATGGGCCAAGCGGGTTCATGTGAAGAAGAATTTTGAAATCTCTAATAAAAGAACGACCTTTTGACCTTTCGGCGGCCATCTTGGATGACATAACAATCCGATTTTGACAGAAAATGCACCAGAGTGATCGCCTCATTGATACCTTCAATTTGATATATGACATGACCATATTCGGTATAAAATTTGACCCCATGGGCCACGCCCATTTTTGACCCCGGGGTCACCATTTTAACAACTTTGAAAGAGCAATGTACATCGATCATTCCTACCAAGTTTCGTCGAAATCCGCCAAGCGGTTCATGAGAAGAAGGTTTTTTTTTAAGAAGAATTTATGCTATTTTTGACGGCGGCCATCTTGGATTAGCGATGACCTCCATTTGAACAAATCTGAAAAGGCTTCACCCATGGACCATAACTTTTAAGTTTGGCTACCATGGGCAAAGCGGTTCATGTGAAGAAGAATTTTGAAATCTCTAATAAAAGAACGACCTTTTGACCTTTCGGCGGCCATCTTGGATGACATAACAATCCAATTTCGACAGAAAATGCACCAGAGTGATCGCCTCATTGATACCTTCAATTTCATATATGACATGACCATATTTGGTCAAAAATAAAATTTGACCCCAATTTGACCCCACGGGCCACGCCCATTTTTGACCCCGGGGTCACCATTTTAACAACTTTGAAAGAGCAATGTACATCGATCATTCCTACCAAGTTTCGTCGAAATCCGGCAAGCGGTTCATGAGAAGAAGATTTTTTAAGAATTTATGCTATTTTTGACGGCGGCCATCTTGGATTAGCGATGACCTCCATTTTAACAAATCTGAAAAGGCTTCACCCATGGACCATAACTTTTAAGTTTGGCTACCATGGGCCAACGGTTCATGTGAAGAAGTATTTTGAAATCTCTAATAAAAGAACGACCTTTTGACCTTTCGGCGGCCATCTTGGATGACATAACCATCCGATTTCGACAAAAAATGCACCAGAGTGATCGCCAGAGTGATATATGATATGACCATATTCAGTCAAAAATAAAATTTGACCCCAATTTGACCCCACGGGCCACGCCCATTTTTGACCCTGGGGTCACCATTTTAACAATTTTGAAAGAGCATTGTACATTGATCATTCCTACCAAGTTTTGTCGAAATCCGGTTAGCGGTTCTTGAGAAGAAGATTTTTGAATAATTGGTGCTATTTTTAGACGGCGGCCATCTTGGATTACGTAATGACGTCATTTTAACAATTTTGTAATCCCCCTACCTAAGGACCATGACCATGAAGTTTGGTGACCATAGGCCCAATGGTTAACGAGGAGAAGACATTTGAAAATGTTCACGGACGACGACGACGACGGACGACGACGGACGACGACGGACACATTGCGGTAACAATAGCTCACATGAGCTTCGCTCAGGTGAGCTAAAAATGCAAAAAATAACACAGTTACATTTTACTTTATTTGGTAGATATAAAATTCAAAAAAAACATTTATAGCTTTAAAAAATACATTTCCTATAGTGTTTTCAGGTCATATTTTGTTTGAGACGATCCCCGCAAATACGCAAAATCGGCGATCCGCTACTACCGGAATCAGTTGCGTTATTATTGACGTCTGTGTTCAGTGACATGGCGTGATTTACAAACCAAGCTTCTTTGCAGTTATAGAGGACATGATTGTACATCATATTATTCACAGAGTTTGTTTTTTCCAAACTAACTGTTTATACATTTTTAGTGCAATTACTCTGGAGCAACCTACTTTCGCTTTAACTGGTGTAAACTTCCGGTTACGTCATTGTGTTTCTTGAAGCTATACGCACGGCAAGGAAACTGCTATATCAAAGTAAACATGTCATTGTGTGGGGGATAGATCACTCTTCCTAACGGTAATATTTTATTTATTTTAAATGTACATTATAAAAAAATATGTTGATACAAATCTACACCGATCCGCTATACCCTAACGCTATACCCTAAGATCCGCTATACCCTAAAGAACTGTATGATAATTATAAAACAAGTTACACACACAATTTATGCACTGAGCCTCTGGCAAGGTGCAAAAACTAGATGGCCGCGGCCTGCATGTCGCGCCTTGTGGCGAGGCATGGACACTAAAAAAAAAGATATAGTATAACGAAAAACTTTAACCAAAAAACTTAACCAAAGACTTTAACCGGACACACGTACGTACGTATGTACGTACGCCAAAGTGCTGACTATATCATGCTTTCCACAAGCGGGCGCGAAAAAAACTTTAACCAAAAACTTCAAAGTAATTTGACCTTGACATTGGGCAGTTGCAGAGATATAGTATAACGAAAAACTTTAACCAAAAAGCTTAACCAAAAACTTTAACCAAAAAACTTAACCAAAAAACTTAACCAAAAAACTTAACCAAAAACTTTAACCAAAAAACTTAAACAAAAACTTCAAAGTAATTTGACCTTGACATTGGGCACAGGGGCCGCACGGGAGGGGGGTAGAATGAAAATATAGATGATGATAAACACCCATGTGAAGTTTCAAGGTAATGGGCAAAGCAGTTGCAAAGATATAGTATAACAAAAAACTTTAATTAACCAAAACAAAAAACTTAACCAAAAACTTTAACCAAAAAAAACGTAACCAAAAACTTTCAAAGTAATTTTGACCTTGACATTGGGCACTGGGGCCGCACGGGAGGGGGTAGAATGAAAATATAGATGATGATAAACACCCATGTGAAGTTTCAAGGTAATGGGCAAAGCAGTTGCAAAGATATAGTATAACGAAAAACTTTAACCAAAAAACTTAACCAAAAAACTTAACCAAAAACTTTAACCAAAAAACTTAACCAAAAACTTCAAAGTAATTTGACCTTGACATTGGGCATAGGGGCCGCACGGGAGGGGGGTAGAATGAAAATATAGCTGATGATAAACACCCATGTGAAGTTTCAAGGTAATGGGCAAAGCTGTTGCAAAGATATAGTATAACGAAAAACTTTAACCAAAAAACTTAACCAAAAAACTTAACCAAAAACTTTAACCAAAAAACTTAACCAAAAACTTTAACCAAAAAACTTAACCAAACAACTTAACCAAAAACTTTAACCGGACACACGTACGTACGTAAGTGCCGACAATATCGCGCTTTCCGCAAGCGGGCGCGACAAAAACTGCTTATGTCTTTCATCATAACCCTCATATCAAATGGAAAAGAGTTTGAGATTCTGTTTATCACATGACTTCACACTCCAAAGAGCAGAAAAGTTGGATATATTCAGTTTGTTTCAGCGAGCAGACGTCATTGACTAAGTTGAATCTCCACAAAGAAAACTGTTTTAATACTTGCCATAAAACTATTATTAGTATGCAATTAATAAATAGAGTCCTGTTATTTGTAGACACTTCTTACCATACGTCAACACATTAGAATCTTCGCAGAGTCAATTATGTTTATAATTATGTTTAAAACATGATGATGTCAACGTCAAAAAACATCATTGCTTTGTCGTGCCATTAGGAACGTCATTTGGAGCGTATTCATTTTATTTATTTGGCAAAAGGTTAGCGGATAATACTAGTACATAATTACAGTGATGCGCCTGTCAATCAAAATCGCTGCAGGTTTTATTTATTACACATGTGTCACGTCACTTCTATGAAATAGGTTACAACACGACATAACAAGGTTTTCATGTGATAAACAATCATACACAATGGACAACCTCATTACTACTATATCTGAATACCAAAGTCCAACCAATCAACTGTGTATCGGACATCTTATAATGTCAGATTTTCCCATATATAGAGCATAGATAAAGTTTGGATTGTGATTAATACTGACCACATAATATTCATTTCCACCGAGGCCAACCTATCAAAGTTGCCACAATAGAAGTTAGAATAATCTTTCTTCTAAGAATGTACTTAATTCCATAGCTCCAAATCAGGAAGTTTGATTGGCCGAGACTGAGCTGTGCTCAGTCTCGGCCAATCAAACTCCCTGATTTAGAGAAAACATTCTGTGAATGTACATCAGTCCCAAGCTCAGAATCAGGAATTTGATTGGTTGCGGCTTAATAGTTATTTAAAAATTCTGAGCTGTGCTCCACTTCGGCCAAGAAAACTGACGATTTAGAGGATAAAATTTAGATTGTGCCGAATACTCACCACACAATATTCGTTTCCTGCGAGACATGCCAATCCGACAACGTTTCCGCAGTGAACATCCTTCAGTAGACAGAGGCTCTCCGGGGCGCCAGACTCGTATAGATGTAATGTACCCTATAACACAAACACATGGGACATTGAATGAGCTCCAGATAAGGTGCGTATTCGCGTATTTTACACACTTATTTTAGCAGAATGCGCATCGATTATCAAAAGTGGGAGTACAGAATACTCACAGCAATGTGGAAATATGCATGGAGATAATAAATAGTTGAGTTTGATAGCCATTTAAGAAAAACACAGTTATTGCCCCTAATATCAAGTGGCAATTCACGTTTGAAATCAAAATTGGGAGTACAAAATACTCGCAGCAATGTGGAAACACGCATTGATTTTCAGAGAAGATAAATAGTTGAGTTTGATAGCCATTTAAGGAAACACGGTTATTGCCCCTAATATCAAGAGTGGCAATTCACGTTTGATATACGAAGTATAATGACGCCAATTAACACGTCCAGAAATGGTAAATGAATGTTTATTTTGCCTAAAGAATCTAAAGATATTTAAAGAATGGAAGAAAACTATTTCTCTCCCTATTTCTCACCTGGGATGTGAGAGTGCTTGTTTAAACTAAACTAACCCCAGGGGTCGACACTCGCAGTGTCGCGGGATCCCGAGGAACCCATGAACTTTCAAGAAAATCCCATTCATCATGTAAAAATTGGGATGTCCCTGGCCCAAAGGTTAGCGTCAAACCCTGAACCATAAATATTTGGACACCATGAACATGCATTTGGGGAAATGCATAAATATATATGGTTTCCCCACAACAGTGAGCATGCCAATATATAGGGTTCGTATGGTAGTACTGGTTTCATCACAATAACAATGTATTTGGAGACAATTTCCTTTGGGAAACCCCTATTTAATAGGGGTTTCCCAAAGCAAATTGTGTCCAAATATTTAGGGTTAATATGGCAGTTTACCCGGGTTGATCCGACGACGAGATGTCTGAAGTGGGGAGAGAAGGCCATTGATGTTATGGGCACACCGACCGGGACTTGCTCTAAAACTTTCATGTCGGGGGACTTCACATCTACACAGCGAATGGTCCCGTCCTGTAATATACACATCAGTTTAACCCTTACCATTTTGAATTAAATTTTATAGTCTGCTGTTTATTTTTACTTTCCATTTTTCTTATCAAAAGCATGGTTTGACAGCACTATATAATCATTTTCTATAGTGATGTGAAACCATGGTTTTATTGTGAAAGGAGACAAAATATCAAACAACAGCAGACGACAATTTTTGTTTCTTGCATTCTAAGGGTTAAGTGGGGAGAGAACGCCATTGATGATACAGGCACACAGACCAGGACTTGCTCTAAAACTGTCATGTCGGGGGACGTCTACACAGTGAATGGTCCCGTCCTGTAATATACACATTAGGTTAAGTTGGGAGAGAACGCTATTGATGATACAGGCACACAGACCAGGACTTGCTCTAAAACTGTCATGTCGGGGGACTTCACGTCTACACAGTGAATGGTCCCGTCCTGTAATATATACATTAGGTTAAATGGGGAGAGATCGCCATTGATGATACAGACACACAGGCCGGGACTTGCTCTAAAACTGTCATGTCGGGGGACTTCACGTCTACACAGTGAATGGTCCCGTCCTGTAATATACACATTAGGTTAAGTGGGGAGAGATCGCCATTGATGATACAGACACACAGGCCGGGACTTGCACTAAAACTGTCATGTCGGGGGACTTCACGTCAGCACAGTGAATGGTCCCGTCCTGTAATATACACATTAGGTCAAGTGGGGAGAGATCGCCATTGATGATACAGACACACAGGCCGGAACTTGCTCTAAAACTGTCATGTCGGGGGACTTCACGTCTGCACAGTGACACAGGTGGAAGACTCGGACCTATGACACCAAAATAAGGCCTATTAAAAAAAATCCCATTACCCCACCCACTTGGTCTCGTACAGTACTATACGTTATATAACGTATAGTACTGTACGAGACCAAGTGGGTGGGGTAATGGGATTTTTTTTTTAATAGGCCTTTTTTTGGTGTCATAGGTCCGAGTCTTCCACCTGTGCACAGTGAATGGTCCCGTCCTGTAATATACACATTAGGTTAAGTGGGGAGAGATCGCAATTGATGACACAGACACACAGGCCGGGACTTGCACTAAAACTGTCATGTCGGGGGACTTCACGTCTGCACAGCCAATGGTCCCGTCCTGTAATATACACGTTCAGTTAAGTGGGGAGAGATCGCAATTGATGACACAGACACACAGGCCGGGACTTGCTCTAAAACATAATTTACCTACTGTACCAAATGTGCTTTAATCTATCATCGCAAAAACATTCACACTTGTTTCTTTCTTGTTCTCTTATACAAATTTATAGAGAAAATAGAGCAAATGAGCTGGAGCTCACGGATATCCCCGGCCGCAACCTGGGCGACAAATAAAAACTTTAACGTAAATCTTACGGACGGATGAATGAACAGACGGACAGACAGACAGACAGACGGAATAATGACGAAAACTATATACCCCTCAACATACTTTGTATGGTGGGGTATAATAAATATGCACTAAAACTGTCATGTCGGGGGACTTCACGTCTGCACAGCCAATGGTCCCGTCCTGTAATATACACATTAGGTTAAGTGGGGAGAGATCGCCATTGATGATACAGACACACAGGCCGAGACTTGCTCTAAAACGATTTTTAGCCACATAAAAGGATTTTTTAGGTGGCTAATTGTAACCAACCCTATCCTTTACTAAGTCCATAACCCTGTGGGGATAGCCACATAAGTACCCTAATGTGTGCCCGGACAGACGGACGGACGCACAAACTTACATTTCGGACCTTAGGGGGTACTTGCTATATATAAAAGATCAAAGGAAATACCCCGTAAGACACAATAGGCTTACGGGGTACGGAATAAGTTCCATTGTCTTCTATTGTCTTAGGCCACGCCCCCTACCCCATAAGTACCCTAATGTGTGCCCGGACGGACGGACGGACACGGACGGACGGACGGACAGACAGACAGACGGAATAATGACGAAAATATATACCCCTCAACATACTTTGTATGGCGGGGTATAATAAATAATGTGACACATAATAGAAAATGGGCTTTTGCTTGTTGAAGTTCTTAACAGTATAGCTGCTAATCAATTCACACTTTCATGCAGCTATATCTGAACTGAGCAATCAGGAATCGTTCCTCAAATAATGTGGAACAACTTAGACCATAATCTTACTGGGCTACAAACCCCATACACCCCTATCACAGTGAGTCATATTGACATGTTACTAAACCCCATATATTACCTGTCCAGCACAGTAGAGCCCCTTCTTGTGCAGGGCTATACAATCAAGGCTGCCCTCGAGCAGTAGGCTGCTCACGTCCTCCACTGGAACAGAAACAAGCGTAATACAGACATCTAGTGGACATATGTTTGCAAACTTTTGATGACTTTCACAATGGAGACACGCCATGTGATTTTTTACCTTCGGACATCTGCGTAATTTCATTAAATCCGTTCAATATTTTTCATAAATAAAGTAAAAAGTTGAAAATTCTGTATGTACATGTACTCGGAATATTTTGTAAACTTTTGACGCCATTTACGGAAAATATTGTAAATTTTATAAACCGATTTCATGAAATTACACAGATGTCTGAAGGTCGCAAAACCCATAAGCTCCATTTCACCAGTCACATCCACAATTTAGACATGACTCTCTGTAATTTATTACTGATTTACTTAACCAGGTGAGCTGATTATCACGATATAATGCAAGAGTGATTGGGTTCTTACGCTAAACAAATGAGTTGGGTGTGATATCAAGCTGCACAAGATTGGAGCACAAGATACATAGAAATAAATTGATAATTGATTTGATTTACGGGTATTTAATGGCTTATTAACAGCTAAGGTCATTTAAGGCCGGGCCAACGGGTTCGATCACACATTAAACCTGCTGCATTGGGGGGAAAATCCCAAAATCAGAACGTACTATAAATTTATAATTGACCCCTTCAGCCACAGTACTACAACCTACCAACTGGTTGTAAATCCACATACGACGCCCTCTTGCTATCGGCACTCGACATCCGTGACCCCGGGGCATCAGCCGGTGGCAGGGGATAATACACGACCTTCACGTCAAACACCTCCCCATCCACCTTGAGCAGCTGTCCTCCCTTACACCCGATGTACACATCTCCGATGGGTGTCCAAGCCTGGGATACGGGCACAACACGGACCGTCTCGTCCTGAATGTCGGCTAAACGCTCGGCAATCTCGCCCACGAGTCCGGCCTTGGCGGCCTTCGGGACGTCCATGGAGTAGGACGTATTTCGGGTGGACGGGCGGGGAGTCAGCTCAGGCTCCATGTCGGGGTCATCAGGTGGCAGCCGAATTTTCCTGTAGCAGTTATAAAGCTGTGTTACGTCATAAAAGTAAATAATTACTGAATATCATTCCCACCTGCCCCTAAAATATAATGCCAGATCATGTTTTTATTTGAATATATATATATGAAGTTTTATTTTTTAACACTAATTATAACAAATATTAATAAAAATAGAAAAAAACAAAAGCACCCACTCGCCCCATTTTTTCTCTCCAAAATTTGGATATATATATATATATATAGATTCAGTAAATAAACTTTATCTGGCCTCATAAATTTGTAGCCAATATTGCAAAGTATACTTATCTAGCAAAGTATACTTATCTAGCAAAGTATACTTTGAGGGAGTAACCATTTAGTTTTCCCGAAATGCATTATTTCATATAGAACTAACGACTGCATATATCTGATGATTAAAAGTATGCAGAATTATTATACTGAATGTATTACATTATCACAGCCAAAATGGCTGTGATAATGTAATAAATTCAGTATAATAACAAGAAACGAGGCAAAGCCACGAAGGCCAGGTTTTTTCAAAGCATGGACACTTGGATAACATAATTATACCCACTTTTTGTAGACTAGATGGCCGTGGCCTGCATGTCGCACCTTGGGGCGAGGCATGGACACTAAAAAAATAGATATAGTAGATGGAAAAACTTTAACGAAAAAACTTTAAGCGGACACTCGGACGTACAGACGGACGGACGGGCATATGCCAAAATGCCGACGATATCGTGCTTTCCGCAAGCGGGTGCGACAATGATGATAAACACCCATGTGAAGTATCAAGGTAATGGGTGAAGCAGTTGCAGAGATATAGTACACGAAAAAACTTTAACAAATAAATTCAAAGTAATTTGACCTTGACATTGATCACAGGGGCCGCATGGTTGGGGGTTAGAATGAAAATATGGACGATGATAAACATCCATGTGAAGTTTCAAGGTAATGGGCGAAGCAGTTGCAGAGATATAGTATAACGAAAAAGTTTTAACCAAAAAATTTAACCAGACATACGTTAAAAAGTTAACGTTGAAAATGGCTAAGTCAATTACGTAGAAATAATAGGTGAAGGTAAAAAAATGGTCACATGTTGGATATTTGTATGTGGTAGGCACCCCTTGGTTATGAAGCTGTGAAAGTTTGGTGGTCGTAGGTGGTACAGTATCAAAGAAATGGACTTAAACACGAAAACTTAACATTGTAAACGCGAAAACTTAACATTGAAAATGGCTAAGTCGACTGCGCGGAAAAAATGGGTCAAGTTAAAAACAAGAAACGAGGCAAAGCCACGAAAGCCAGGTTTTTTCCAAGCATGGACACTTGGATAACATAATTATATTATACCCACTTTTTGTAGACTAGATGGCCGTGGCCTGCATGTCGCGCCTTGGGGCGAGGCATGGACACTAAAAAAATAGATATAGTAGATGGAAAAACTTTAACGAAAAAACTTTAACCGGACACACGGACGGATGGACGGACGTATGCCAAAATGCGGACAATATCGCGCTTTCCGCAAGCGGGTGCGACAATGATGATAAACACCCATGTGAAGTATCAAGGTAATGGGTGAAAACAGTTGCAGAGATATAGTACAGGAAAAAACTTTAACAAATAAATTCAAAGTAATTTGACCTTGACATTGCGCACAAAGGCCACACGGTTGGGGGTTAGAATGAAAATATGGACGATGATAAACACCCATGTGAAGTTTCAAGGTAATGGGCGAAGCAGTTGCAGAGATATAGTATAACAAAAAAGTTTTAACCAAAAAATTTAACCAGACGTACGTTAAAAAGTTAACGTTGAAAATGGCTAAGTCAATTACGTAGAAATAATAGGTGAAGGTAAAAAAAATGGTCACATGTTGGATAGTTGTATGTGGTAGGCACACTTGGTTAGAAGCTGTGAAATGTTTGGTGGTCCTAGGTGGTACAGTACCAAAGAAATGGACTTAAACACGAAAACTTAACATTGAAAACGCGAAAACTTAACATTGAAAATGGCTAAGTCGACTGCGCGGAAAAAATGGGTGAAGTTAAAAAAAAAAGTAACATGTTGGATAGTGATATGTGGTGGGCACCCCTTGATTTGAGCTGTTGTGAAAGTTTGATGGTCCTTGGTGGTACAGTACCAAAGTAATGGACTTAAACACAAAAACTTAACATTGAAAACGCGAAAACTTAATATTGCAAATGGCTAAGATGACTGCGCGGAAAAAATGGTGTGAAGTTAAAAAAAAAGTAACTGTTGGATAGTGATATGTGGTGGGCACCCCTTGATTATGAAGCTGTGAAAGTTTGGTGGTCCTAGGTGGTAGAGTAACAAAGAAATGGACTCAAACACGAAAACTTAACATTGATTGTGGACGCCGCCCGCCCACCCGCCGCCGGCCCACCCGCCCACCTGCCCGCCCGCCCGCCCGCCCGCCCGCCCGCCGGCACCGCTTTCGCTAATCCAATAGCCTGGATTTTTTTCTTCAAAAAACTTGGCTAAAAATTAATAAATTTATCCCTCAAAGTGTACTTAGCAAGAAAAGTATACTTTGCAATTTTGGTGAAATCTGCAACTGGTAGAGATTACTCGACAGATCAGACTTTTATCCAGCCTATTATAGCACTGTGGTACACAAGTGAGGGATCAACATTCACACTGTCCCGGGATCCCGAGGACCCATTTTGTAGGAGGAATCCCTGAACTTTCAGCAATATCATATTCAACATACTGTAAATAGAGAATAGTAGATTAGTGCCGTGAATGGGAAAAAATATCTGGCAAGGCTTATATAGGAAACGGGATGGGCGAGGCTCTGCCTATATTTTGTCCCATTCATGGCACTAACCTACTATTCTATTTATCCCGTCAACACCTACTAATGGCTTTAAAATGCAAACAAAAATAATCCAAGCCACCGCACATATTCATACGCATTGATTAGGTCGTATTGACAGGATATCAAAAATGTTTCACGGCACCGTGTTTCACGGCACATACGCACTGTGTTGACGGGATCAATATCTGTATGTCTATGCTGTGGAATCCCTGGTCCAAAAGCTAGTGCCAAACCGGCAAGCCCCTTAATTTCAAAATTGAGGTACCCCAGCGATATAAATTTCAGATCCATTGTGACAACTACTCGGTGTACACCGAGTCTACGCCATTGCAACATAAGCCATGTATACCAAATTGAGTACAAACTTTCATCGATTGTCATAGACACCTGTGACATCACCTGTGACACTGTGACATCACCTGTGACATCACCTGTGACACTGTAATGATGGCATGTCAAGCTCACATGAAAGAAAACCAAAAATTATACATTTTAAAAAGGGTTTGGAGCAAATGCCTGGGAAAGCCTGGTTTCATTTGAAATCAGTAAACATGATTCATATTAAATCAACACTGATGTAAGACCGTCGATATTTCAAAAAAAAATTAATGAATGTGAAAATATTAAATATAGTATACAAGATGCCTTACAGGGCTCCAGATAAGGAATTAGTAATTGAGTATTTATACTCCAGTATTTCTGAATAAATGAAATCACACTACTTTTTTACACATCAACAGACAGCAATTATTGAATCGTTTGCTTCGAAATGAAAACGTGTCTGGCATTTCATTAGAATTGGAGACAATTCTAATAAAATATCAAGATGTGTTTTCATGGAAAATAAGAAAAATATGCTATATTTATGTTCTGTTTATTGTTTTATGCAGCATGATAAATGTACCACAAAATTGTAATTGCTTTTTGATACTCGCTACTTCTGATTTCATTTGGGTTTTTGGCAATTTTAATTGGGTATTTAAACAAATACGCAGCTTACCTGGAGCTTTGCCTTATATCAACAAGAGCTGTAGGAGAACAGCATAGCTCGACTACGAGGGTTGTCGATGTACATATAGCTTGACAAACAAGGTGGCTGCGGCCTGCATAAAAACCTTAACCAAGGTTGACTAAAAAACTTAACCAAGGGAAATTAAGTAAGTAATTCAAGGTTAAATGTAGGTCAATGACAGATATAGGTCAGGGGTTATTGATGTACATCACTAGGAGATGAAGTTTTCCAAGTATGGTTGCTGTAGGCCCAGGAGTATTCCATATACAAGCTTGACTAAAAACCTTAACCAAGGGGAAATATAACTAAGTAATCCAAGGATTGTAGCAAGTTTACTTATAACACTTGTAGCAAGTCTACTATTGGTCCCATACCAGAGATATATACACCTCCGCAGCCAGGCGCTGATACACTCACTTACCTGCTTCAGTAGCATACACTGCGTATGAATGAATACAATTAGTTAGTCACAATATGTGTCTATGTGTTGATTATTAATACCAGTTATATAATCATATGTACAACATGTACAACTGCACAGTACGTGCATAGACATACGCCCATCAAGTATATATTGTAGAAACACTACATAATGAAACATGGTGTCAGAAGTTAAAACTTAACTGGATTATATCACATTTTCTCAATCATGGAACTGAATGGCGTTCCCGTACCGCAAGTTGATTGGCAATCGACCAATTTGCCGGATCAATGGAGTCAATTTCAAGATCACACGGAACTGATATTCAGAGGACCGTTATCTGCTAAATCGGAAGAAGAAAAATGTACATACATTTTAATTTGGGTTGGACAACACGAACGAAACATTCACAAGTCGTGGGATTTAAGTGCAGATGACAATAAAAAACTCGATGTCATATTCAAGAATTTTCAAGACCATGTAACGCCAAAGTTGAATGCCGTTTTTAAACGTTACCAATTCAACGACATTGTACAGAATGAACTTTCCATAGAGGAGTTCACAGCAAAGCTACGTATCGCCGCACGAAACTGCAAATTCGCCGCCGCAGCAGATGACATGATACGTGATTCGTATTCGGTGTCACATCACCCAGAATCCGGGAAAAGCTAATTAGCCAGGGAGACGGGTTGACACTGGACAAAGCGATAGAAATCGGGCAGAATCACGAATACGCCAGCCACCAGATGCGCGAGATGACCAAAACTGACGTACATGCCGTACGTAAAAAACAGAATAACAGCAGACAACAGCAGAGACAGCATCAGACACCACAGACAGCCGCACCTCCGAAACCGCCGACCAGACGGACACACCCACACACAAACGTGGAATTCCAGATAAATGCGGACATTGTGGATATGCAATCCATAAAGGGACACAATCCTGTCCCGCAAAAGGAAAAACGTGCAACAAGTGTGGAAAATTAAATCATTTTAGTTCAGTGTGTAGATCTGTGGTACACGGAATAAGCGAACATGAACCAGGCACTGACTACAGTGATGATGATTTCAACGTGAACACGGTAAATATACCATTTTCCAATTGCAACCAAGTTTTTGCCATGTTACATGTTGGCCCAAACTTATCCCCTGTCAATTTCAAAATTGATACTGGTTCGCAAATAAACATACTACCTGTTAGTACGTTCAATGACCTCAAACTCAAATACCCACTCGCACAGCCTAGAAATCGTTTATCGTCATACACAGGCAACGCACTAAAAGTCATTGGTACTGTTTGCTTACCTGTGCAATACAAAACACAATCAAAGAGTGTACAATTCTATGTTTTCGAAACGGACGCAACACCTCTGCTAAGTTTGAAATCATCTCTCGATTTCGATATCATCAAATTGATCTACTCAGTTGATGATGAAATTAGGCCAAATGCACACGTTGTGCACGAGTATGCCGATATTTTCAAAGGTATAGGCCTTCTACCGGGATCGGTGGATTTACATCTGAAACCAGATGTAATTCCTGTAGTAAACCCACCGCGACGTGTTCCAGTAGCGTTACGTGACCGACTGAAAGATGAATTACTTCGGATGGAAAAGCAAAACATTATTGCTAAAGTCACACAACCTACTGAATGGGTTAATTCACTAGTGATAGTCGAAAAGCCCAAGACAAAGAAACTCAGAGTATGTTTAGACCCCAAGGCTCCATTAGACGACCTCACTATCCGCTACGTACGTTTGAAGAAGTTGCGTCACAACTCGCCGGAGCGACGCATTTCTCGGTACTTGACGCCGCCAGCGGTTACTGGTGTGTAAAACTGAATGACAAATCATCGTTTTACACAACATTTAACAGTCCGTTTGGAAGATACCGCTTCCTGAGAATGCCGTTCGGAATTATTTCTGCACAGGATGAGTTCCAGCGCAGAATTGACGAATGTTTCGAAGGATTACCAGGCATGACCGGTATCGTAGACGACCTGCTCGTGTACGGACGCACGAAAGCAGAACATGACGCAAGTTTCAAACTTGTACTCAAACGCGCACGCGAACAGGACATCAAATTCAACAAAGACAAATGCACTTTTGGAGTTCAAGAAGTTTCATATTTCGGGCACATCTTGTCAAAAGATGGTATGAAACCGGACCCAAAGAAAGTCGTCGCCGTTAATGACATGCCACCTCCGACATGTAGAGCCGAGTTAGAAACATTTTTGGGCATGGTAACGTATTTGACAAAATTTGCTCCAAATATGTCAGCTCTAACATCGCCGCTCAGAGACCTGTTGAAAAAAGATATCGAATTTGTTTGGGACAGTTCCCCAAGAGACGACATTTCGAAAAGTCAAAACCGCATTGACTGAAAGTCCAGTACTAGCGTACTACGATTCGGACAAACCCATAACGCTGCAAGTCGACGCTTCCAAATATGGAATTGGTTGCTCACTGTTGCAAGACAACAAGCCAGTCGCATACGCATCAAAAACACTGACCAAAGCTGAAATCAATTACAGCATGCTAGAAAAAGAATTGCTAGCGATATTGTTTTCAGCACGGCGCTTTGAACAGTATGTATACGGTAAACGCGTGACCGTAGAATCAGATCATAATTAGCCCCTTTCATCCATTGTGCGAAAGCCGTTATCACAGACGCCGCCGCGAGTACAGCGCATGCTAATCGCGCTGCAGAAATATGATCTCAATGTTGTTTACCTGCCTGGCAAGGAAAACAAACTAGCAGACTGTTTGAGCAGATCATTTTTACCAGACACATTTCCAGAATTGTCTGAAGGGTTGGATGAACATGTCCACACTGTTCTCTCGTCATTATCTATGACTGATCGAAGATTAGAGTCAGTTCGACGTGCAACCGAAAACGATGCGCAATTTCAGATATTGCAGACGACAATACTAAACGGTTGGCCGGATTTACGAAAAGAATGTCCGCCAATCATCGCCGAGTATTGGAATCACCGCGATGAATTGTCAGTTTCTGACAATATCATATTTAGAGGCCAGAAAATTGTGATTCCGATATCACAACGAGCCGAGCTCATAGAAAATGTCCACACGGGACACAAAGGTATCGAAAAGTCTGTAAACAGAGCACGCGACGTTATGTTTTGGCCTGGAATGACAGCGCAGATAACCGATTTTGTTACACGCTGCGATGCATGCCTGACCGGCCATAGGTCAGCGAACCAGAAAGAACCGTTACAATCACATGATATCCCAGATGGCCCATATCAGACTGTCGGTACTGATGTTTTCACATGGGAAAACGACGAGTATTTAGTTACAACGTGTTACTATAGCCGCTATTTTGAGCTTGATAAATTATCAGACACAAAAAGCAGTACGATTATTAGCAAATTGAAAGCGAATATGGCCAGACACGGAATTCCGGCCAGATTGAATTCCGATAATGCGAGTAATTTCACTTCAGAAACTTTTCAAATTTTTTCAAAAGAATGGGGTTTTGAACACGTGACTAGCTCCCCGATGTACAGTCAATCCAATGGATTCAGCGAGCGCTACGTTGGTATCGCGAAGCAAATATTGCGTAAATCAAAGTTAAGCAAATCTGATCCGTTATTAGGAATTCTCGAATACAGGACGAGTCCACTGCAATCATGTGGCAAATCACCAAGTCAGCTTCTAATGTCCAGAAGATTAAGGTCTGTTTTGCCAACAACGCGAAGTCAGTTACTGCCACAAGTCGTTAATCGCGCGAGAATCCGCGAAAGCATGTCGCATAGCCGCGCCCAACAGAAAACACGATATGATAAAACAGCCCGATCATTACCGGATTTGAGCATCGGTGATAAAGTACGTGTTCAGTTTGATAAACAATGGAAACTAGCCAGAATCAACATTGTACAGACTAATGAAGGTCGCATCTACCGTCGCAATCGTAGATTTATTCACAGAACGAAAGACCAGTCTAACGAAAGCTTTGATTTAGATTTTCAAAGTACGCGACATAACACACACAATGTTGAACCACGTCAACCTCCAGTACAAAATGTACCTTGTCCTAATGCAGCCCATCCACCAGCATACACAACCAGTAGCCTATTTCATCAACATTGCAAAGTATACTTTACTAGCAAAGTATACTTTGAGGGAGTAATCATTTATTTTTCCTGAAATGCATTATTTCATATAGAACTAACAAATGCATATATTTCATGATTAAAAGTATGCAGAATTATTATACTGAATTTATTACATTATCACAGCCAAATTGGCTGTGATAATGTAATAAATTCAGTATAATAAAAATTAATAAATTTTTCAAAAAAGTGAAAATTTCTCCCTCAAAGTATACTTTGCTAGGAAAGTATACTTTGCAATGTTGGTGAAATAGGCTACAGGTCCGGTAGAACTATACATCCTAACAAATACCTCAGTGACCCTGTATGGCAAAAGTGAAGTTGTAGTAGGATAAATGGTTATCAGTGGTCGTATTAGATCACATTGCAAAACTGAATATATCTTGTTTCTAAAAAACATAACTACATATATAATCTCTTACCAAGATATTATAATATTGTGTTTTTTAACATGTATGTTTTATTCGTATCACTAGTACAATGTCTAGTTGGTAGTTCGTATATTCTCATGTGAAAGTGAAAATAATACTTCAGCCATGTACATGTTATCTTAGCCGCCAGAAATGCCATGTGCCACAAGTACTGATATCATAAACACATAAACATCCACGTTATCAAGAAATAACAAATTCCAGCTAACAGTAAATTCCCTGGATTAATCAACACTTGACGATCAACACAACACCAGGGTGTATGATTCATGAACAACGTGAAACAATAAAAACATGAACTTATTCAGAAGAAAGGAGATGTAGCAAGTTTACTTATAACACTTGTAGCAAGTCTACTATTGGTCCCATACCAGAGATATATACACCTCCGCAGCCAGGCGCTGATACACTCACTTACCTGCTTCAGTAGCATACACTGCGTATGAATGAATAAAATTAGTTAGTCACAATATGTGTCTACGTGTTGATTATTAATACCAGTTATATAATCATATGTACAACATGTACAACTGCACAGTACGTGCATAGACATACGACCATCAAGTATATATTGTAGAAACACTACATAATGAAATAATTGATAAAAGTAGGTCAAGGTCAAATATAGGTCAGGGATTATTGATGTACATCACTAGGAGATGAAGTTGTCCAAGAATGGTTGATGTAGGCCCAGGAGTATTCCATATACAAGTTTGACTATAAACATTAACCAAGTAATTCAAGGTTAAATGTAGGTGAAGGTAAACTATAGGTCAGGGGTTATTGATGTACATCCATATGAGAAAAAGTTATCCAAGTATGGTGTCTGTATGCACAATAGTATTCCATATATAAGCTTGACTAAAAACCTTAACCAAGGTTGACTAAAAACCTTAACCAAGGGGGATTAACTAATTAATTCAAGGTTAAATGTAGGTCAAGGTGAAATATAGGTCAGGGGTTGTTGATGTACATCACTAGGAGATGAAGTTGTCCAAGTATGGTTGGTGTAGGGCCAGGAGTATTCCATCTACAAGGTTGACTAAAAACCTTAACCAAAGAGAATTAACTAAGTAATTGAAGAGGAAATGTAGGTGAAGGTCAAATATAGATCAGGGGTTATTGATGTACATCCCTATGAGAAAAGGTTGTCCAAGTATGGTGTCTGTATGCACAATAGTATTCCATCTACAAGCTTGACTAAAAACGTTAACCAAGGTTGACTAAAAACCTTAACCAAGGTGACTTAAGTAAGTAATTGAAGAGGAAATATAGGTCAAGGTGAAATATATATCAGGGGTTGTTGATGTACATCACTAGAAGATGAAGTTGTCCAAGTATGGTGGGTGTAGGGCCAGTAGTATTCCATATACAAGCTTGACTAAAAATCTTAACCAAGGGGAATTAACTAAGTAATTCAAGAGGAAATGTAGGTCAAGGTCAAATATAGATCAGGGGTTATTGATATACATCGCTATGAGAAAAGGTTGTCCAAGTATGGTGTCTGTATGCACAATAGTATTCCATGTAGAAAGCTTGACTAAAAACCTTAACCAAGGTTGACTAAAAACCTTAATCAAGGGGAATCAAGTACGGTAAGTAATTCAAGGTTAAATGTAGGTCAAAGTCAAATATAGGTCAGGGGTTGTTGATGTACATCACTAGGAGATAAAGTTGTCCAAGTATGGTTGGTGTAGGGCCAGGAGTATTCCATATACAAGCTTGACTAAAAACCTTAACCAAAGAGAATTAACTAAGTAATTCAAGAGGAAATGTAGGTCAAGGTCAAATGTAGGTCAAGGTCAAATATAGATCAAGGGTTATTGATGTACATCCCTAGGAGATGAAGTTGTCCAAGTATGGTGGGTGTAGGGCCAGGAGTATTCCATATACAAGTTTGACTAAAAACCTTAACCAAGGAGAATTAACTTAGTAATTGAAGAGGAAATGTAGGTCAAGGTCAAATATAGATCAGGGGTTATTGATGTACATCCCTATGAGAAAAGGTTATCCAAGTATGGTGTCTGTATGCACAATAGTATTACATGTACAAGCTTGACTAAAAACCTTAACCAAGGTTGACTAAAAACCTTAACCAAGGGGAATTAACTAGGTAATTCAAGGTTAAAAGTAGGTCAAGGTCAAATATAGGTCAGGGGTTGTTGATGTACATCACTAGGAGATAAAGTTGTCCAAGTATGGTTGGTGTAGGGCCAGGAGTATTCCATCTACAAGGTTGACTAAAAACCTTAACCAAAGAGAATTAACTAAGTAATTCAAGAGGAAATGTAGGTCAAGGTCAAATATAGATCAGGGGTTACTGATGTACATCCCTAGGAGATGAAGTTGTCCAAGTATGGTGGGTGTAGGGCCAGGAGTGTTCCATATACAAGCTTGACTAAAAACCTTAACCAAGGGGAATTAACTAAGTAATTCAAGAGGAAATGTAGGTCAAGGTCAAATATAAACCAGGGTTTATTGATGTACATCACTAGGAAATGAAGTTGTCCAAGTATGGTGGGTGTAGGGCCAGTAGTATTCCATATACAAGGTTGACTAAAAACCTTAACCAAGGCCTGACGGTGACGCCGACGCCGACGCCGGGGTGACAACATAAGCTCTACTTATTCTTCGAATAGTCGAGCTAAAAATGAAAATTTTCCGAACTTAACTGAGATATCATGATGAAAGTGGATGTTGACAAATAATTTGGAGCATATGCGGAATTAAATTCTGGACATGCTCTGGAATTCTTGTCAACATTTGATGTCAAATACAAAATTTTCAAAAGAAACAGAGAAATACAAAGACACTTTGAACACTGTCCCAGATAGTGATTTACTTGTAACACCAATTACATCGATATGACATGTTCACAACATACAGACTTGTTCACAATTCAATATATGTGGCTGTGACTGGAGAAATGGGTCTTATGGTTTTTGCGACCAGTGTAGATCCAGATCAGTATGTGCGTTCGTACATCATAATCTGAACTCATCAATGAAACACCTATCATGCTTCTAATAAGTAATATAGATTGCTATCAGGCTACAGGAGTGTGTTAATTGATCAGGAGCTACACTGGTCACAAAACCTATAAGCCCCATTTCTCCAGTCACAGCCACATATACTAATAGTCTAAATAGTGACCTGCTTGCATATTGATGTGTTTTAAGTATTTCCGCCAAACGAATTAGGAGTGCATGTTTTATTTCTCTCTGTAAATATGTCTTGAAATTTCATTAGAATTGAGTCCTCAGGACTCAATCCTAATGAAATTCCAAGACATATTCATCATATTTACGGGGAGAAATACAAGAAAATATGATGATTTTTTGTCCGCTAGTTTTGAACTATTTATAACCCACAAGTTTCCCAGCATGCAAAGAGTTAATTTAGTGACAATGGATAAAAGGAAATACTCAGTGACCTTGGGGGTTCGGATGTGGGTCATATGCAAAACAAAGCAAATATTATCAAAATTGGTGAAGCAGTTCATGAAGTTATTGAAAAATGAAAGGTGTTACTAACACCTATCGGTGAGGGGATAATTAGTATATTTATGACAATAGCCATGGGAGTGACAGGTGTATTTCCGAAAACTATGTGAATTGGTGATGAAGCGGAGACGTGTGTTTCTGCACAGAGTTACCTGTGTTGTGGCCACCAATAACTGCCAAATATCACCGGACTGCAAACATGTGTCAAATTATTTAGATTTCATGTGCCAATTATTTAATTTGAATCCTTTTAATTGCTGGGGTGTTATGCCCAGTTAAAGGAATTGTCTATCGTGTTAACTGGTTCCTACGAAAAGTCAGCACCGATTAAATCTAACCACATTTAATCAGTAGTGCAGCCAGCGGGTCTATAAGGAAGGGTGCAAATACACCCCACACACCCCAGCCCCCCCCCACCCCCAAATTTGGCATGTCTTGTACATGTATTATAAGGCCATGGCAAGTGCTTTCTCTGTTCAGCGTCCGCGTGCAGGTAGGTTTTGAGAGAGGGTCTGTGAAAAAACAAACAAACTATGTATGCTATTTACGCGTTTTATATCCGTATATATTTAATTAGAGTATTTTTTTCTTATTGTTTTCGAAAGTTTGCTGGCAGAAATATAAATTTATGTTAAACACTTCCTCAACCCTTTACAGACTGCATAAATTTATCTTCGTTTTTTCAAGGCCTTGTCTGTTTTTAGCGGATATGTAGGTAGGTTTTGGTCAACTGGGTGGATGCTTAACATAGAAAATATATGGTATGGCCTAAACTTAATGCAATGGAAATTCCAAAATCATCGCTTTCACTAAAATGGAGAGAGCAGGGGAGTGCTGTAAAGTAAAGGTACTTATCCCGTCAACACAGTGCGTATGTGCCGTGAAACACAGTGCCGTGAAACATTTTTGATATCCAGTCAATACTATTTTTGCATATTACAGCCATTTGAAGGTGTTGACGGGATAAATAGAATAGTAGGTTAGTGCCGTGAATGGGAAAAAAATATCTGGCGCGGCACAGAAACGGGATGTGCTCGGCATAGCCTCGCCCATCCCGTTTCCTGAGCCTTGCCAGATATTTTTTCCCATTCACGGCACTAACCTACTATTCTCTATCTATTTTCCTTATTTCTGAACCAAAGTATATGTTGTGACCACTCATTTGAACCGTCTCGGCGAGACGGTTCAAATGAGTGGTCACAACATATACTTCTGATGAGAAATAAAGAAATTCTTGAGCCTTGCCGGATATTTTTTCCAATTCACGGCACTAACCTACTATTCTCTATATGCCCACTCAGTAGGCACAAACTGTTCAGACATCATCCGAGACATTTTCTGGCAAATTAAACATTCATTAACCATTACCCCAGGTACTGATTGGCATTATTATACATTTTATATCAGACGTAAATTTCCACACTGATATCAGGGGTGATAACCATGTTTCCTTAAAATGTTGACCAGGGGGTTGAATCAAAAATCGACATAAAAAAAGTTGCGCATCTACTCGTAAGGAAGCTACACACCAATTTACAGGTCTGTAGCTATTTCGGTTTAAAAGTTTTATGACTTGCAAGGTTGGTGACGGACGGCCGGAAAGGACGGACAAGGTTAACACTACATGCCCCTCCACTAGGACGGACAAGGGTAACACTAAATGCCCCCTCCACTATCGTGGTGGGGCATAATAAATAAACAGCAGACGAAAAGTTTTAATTCACGATTGTAAGGGTTAAGATACAAAGTAAGGGAGGTAGCAATGATTTTCCTCCAATAACTTACTGTGCCTGCATGATGCTGTGTGTGTCGCTCTGTTCTATCTGTAGGATGGTGATACTGCGTTCCATCGTGACACAGATCTGGCGCCAGTTGCCCGGATTGAACCCGAGGCTCGTCGGAATCGTCGCGCCAAGTTTGTACGTGCATAGCTTGGAGCCCTCGACAAAATTCCTGACAAGATAAATATGATTTTATGTTATGGTGTTTAATGGCCTGTCAACAGCTATGGTCATTTTAGGCCGGGTTAACGGGGTCACATATATCACCTGTTGTGATGGTGGAAAATCCCAAAATCAGAACTGAATATTTACAGAAAAAATATATATTCAGCTCTGAAATTGGAATAACCTGATGTGGTGTTCTGGCTAAATATGAAAAGTGACATGGATTATCATTTAAACAAGAAATTGATGCTTGTCTGCAAGCGCATGGAAGGGAACTAAAAAATTAGGAAGATGAGAGTTGTCATTCTTGTTCATAACACAGTTTGATAATATTATAGCAGATGCACAAATCTCTATTAAATATTTTCTGCATTTTTTTCCAATTTCTCACCAAATGTGTATGTTGTTACCACTCAGTTGAACCGTCTCGACGAGACGGTTCAACTGAGTGGTAACAACATACACTTTGGGTGTGTGGTCAGTGCGATCCCCGCCGGACCAATCTTATGATGCTGGCGACGGCCCTGTGCAGATCAGGAGTAATGGTCTGCGTATGTGTCCAGTTTCGAGAAACTATTCAAAAGCATATTAGATTATTGACCAGATACACAATAAACAGGGGCATCATTATCACTAATGCCCTCACTGGCAGCCTTGATAATAAACAAGAGGGCCATGATGGCCCTAATTCGCTCACCTGACTCCATGAACACCAGAGGAGAATGTGACATTGAGTTCACGTGTTTTAAAAAAAATGTGATATTTTTAGATGGCGGTCATCTTGGATTAAGCGATGACTCACTTTACCAAATCTGAAAATGCTTCACCCAAGGATCTTAACTTCCTATGAAGTTTGGCCAGCATCGGCCATGTGGTTCGTGAGAAAAAGACGTTCTCGAATAAATGGACCTTTTGGTGGCCATCATGGATGACATAATCATCCGATTCTGACAAATATTGCACCAGAGCAATCGCCTCATCGATACCTTCAATTTGATATATGACATGAGCATATTCGGTCAAAAATAAAATTTGACCCCAATTTGACCCCATGAGCCACGCCAATTTTTTACCCCGGGGTCACCATTTTAACAACTTTGAAAGAGCATTGTAAATCGATCATTCCTACAAAGTTTAGTTGAAATCCGGCCAGCGGTTCATGAGAAGAAGATTTTTTAAGAATTTATGCTATTTTTAGACGGCGGCCATCTTGGATTAGCGATGACCTCCATTTTAACAAATCTGAAAAGGCTTCACCCATGGACCATAACTTTTAAGTTTGGCTACCATGGGTCAAGCAGTTCATGTGAAAAATAATTTTGAAATCTCTAATAAAAGAACGACCGTTTGACCTTTCGGTGGCCATCTTGGATGACATAACCATCCGATTTCGACAAAAAATGTACCAGAGTGATCGCCTCATTGATACCTTCGATTTGATATAAACATGACCATATTCGGTCAAAAATAAAATTTGACCCCAATTTGACCCCATGGGCCACGCCAATTTTTGACCCCGGGGTCACCATTTTAACAACTTTGAAAGAGCATTGTACATCGATCATTCCTACCAAGTTTAGTTGAAATCCGGCTAGCAGTTCATGAGAAGAAGATTTTTTAAGAATTTATGCTATTTTTAGACGGCGGCCATCTTGGATTAGCGATGACCTCCATTTTAACAAATCTGAAAAGGCTTCACCCATGGACCATAACTTTTAAGTTTGGCTACCATGGGTCAAGCAGTTCATGTGAAGAATAATTTTGAAATCTCTAATAAAAGAAGGACCGTTTGACCTTTCGGCGGCCATCTTGGATGACATAACCATCCAATTTCGACAAAAAATGTACCAGAGTGATCGCCTCATTGATACCTTCGATTTGATATAAACATGACCATATTCGCTCAAAAATAAAATTTGACCCAATTTGACCCCACGGGCCACGCCAATTTTTGACCCCGGGGTCACCATTTTAACAACTTTGAAAGAGCATTGCACATCGATCATTCCTACCAAGTTTCGTCGAAATCCGGCTAGCAGTTCATGAGAAGAAGATTTTTTAAGAATTTATACTATTTTTAGGCGGCGGCCATCTTGGATTAGCGATGACCTCCATTTTAACAAATCTGAAAAGGCTTCACCCATGGACCATAACTTTTAAGTTTGGCTACCATGGGCTAAGCGGTTCATGTGAAGAATAATTTTGAAATCTCTAATAAAAGAACAACCTCTTGACATTTCGGCGGCCATCTTGGATGACATAACAATCCGATTTCGACAACAAATGTACCAGGGTGATCGCCTCATTGATACCTTCGATTTGATGTATAACATGACCATATTTGGTAAAAAATAAAATTTGACCCCAATGTGACCCCGCGGGCCACGCCCATTTTTGACCCCGGGGTCACCATTTTAACAAATTTGAAAGAGCATTGTACATCGATCATTCCTACCAAGTTTCGTCGAAATCCGGCCAGCGGTTCATGAGAAAAAGATTTCTTAAGAATTTATGCTATTTTTAGACGGCGGCCATCTTGGATTAGCGATGACCTCCATTTTAACAAATCTGAAAAGGCTTCACCCATGGACCATAACTTTTAAGTTTGGCTACCATGGGCCAAGCGGTTCATGTGAAGAATAATTTTGAAATCTATAATAAAAGAACAACCTCTTGACATTTCGGCGGCCATCTTGGATGACATAACAATCCGATTTCGACAACAAATGTACCAGAGTGATCGCCTCATTGATACCTTCGATTTGATATATAACATGACCATATTTGGTCAAAAATAAAATTTGACCCAATTTGACCCCGCGGGCCACGCCCATTTTTGACCCCGGGGTCACCATTTTAACAAATTTGAAAGAGCATTGTACATCGATCATTCCTACCAAGTTTCGTCGAAATCCGACCAGCGGTTCATGAGAAAAAGATTTCTTAAGAATTTATGCTATTTTTAGACGGCGGACATCTTGGATTAGCGATGACCTCCATTTTAACAAATCTGAAAAGGCTTCACCCATGGACCATAACTTTTAAGTTTGGCTACCATGGGCCAAGCAGTTCATGTGAAGAAGAATTTTGAAATCTCTAATAAAAGAACGACCTTTTGACCTTTCGGCGGCCACCTTGGATGACATAACCATCCAATTTCGACAAATAATGTACCAGAGTGATCACCTCATTGATACCTTCAATTTCATATATGACATGACCATATTCGGTCAAAAATAAAATTTGACCCCAATTTGACCCCACGGACCACGCCCATTTTTGATCCCGGGGTCACCTTTTTAACAACTATGAAAGAGCATTGTACATCGATCATTCCTACCAAGTTTTGTCAAAATCCGGTTGGCGGTTCTTGAGAAGAAGATTTTTGAAGAATTTGTGCTATTTTTAGACGGCGGCCAGCTTGAATTACGTAATGACGTCATTTTAACAATTTTGTAATCCCCCTACCTAAGGACCATGACCATGAAGTTTGGTGACTATAGGCCCAATGGTTACCGAGGAGAAGACGTTTGAAAATGTTCACGGACGACGACGGACACATTGCGGTAACAATAGCTCACATGAGCTTCGCTCAGGTGACCTAAAAACCAACAAAAACATTAATACTTTTGCCGTACAAACAAGGTGAACACAAGTCCTCAGTGACCTTGACCATGGGCGGTCGGACATGGGACGTATGCAAAACAAAGCAGCATCCCTAGACACATAATGCGGACAAATATTATGAAAATCAATGAAGAGTTTCACAAGTTAATGAAAAATGAAAACGGCTTGATTGTGAGTTAACATTGAAAATAGATGTTCAGAAATGTTCATAATCTGGGCAAGATTAATGCAGGCGGTTGTGTACGTTATTGTTCAAATATTTAGTGTTACCGGTATCATAGGCGTCGCCAGGGGGGATCAGGGGGGGGTGGGGGGTGCGAAATAACCCCCTTTTCAATTTTAACTTTTGGCTGAAAGTATGACTATTGGAAATTATAGCTCTAAAATGCCAAAAATCTGTGGGCAAACCCCCGCCCCCCACCCGCCGACTAACGAGGCGGGACATCCCTTCGGCTGTTGGCGTATGTCAAACCCCCTCCCATCCCTCTGGAAAATTACTGGCAACGCCTAGTATGGGTATTAAGGTATTTCGACAACAATCTTACCAGAGGGTGAGTTCGAAGTCCGGTATCCCAGAAAGGCTGCAGAGATAGTCACTGCTGGAGAAAAACAGTCGCGTGTACTCGAGCTTGGCTCCATCTAAATAGGGATTCAAATGTGGCTGTGATTGGAAAAATGGGGCTTATGGGTTTTGTGTCCAAACAGATCTATATTGCTTGTTAGAAGCATGACAAGTGTTTCATTGATGGAGTGGCGGACAGTGCCGAACCTGATCAGACCGTACGGATGCACAGGCTGATCTGGCTCTACACACTGGTTGCAAAAACCCATAAACATCATTTCTCCAGTCACAGCCACATACGCTAAATATAGCTGTGACTGGAGAAATGTGGCTAATGGGTTTTGCTACCAGTGTAGATCCAGATCAGCCTGTGCATCCGCACAGTCTGATCAGGATCTGCACCGTTCGCTATTCCATCAAATAAACATTTACCATCATGCTTCTATCAGGCAATATCAGGCTACAGAAGTGTATATTTGATCAGGAGCTACACTGGCCACAAATCTCATAACGCCCATTTCTCCAGTCACAGCCACAAAGAGGCTGCTTAACTTTGGACCACCTTCACATTCTACTGCTACCATTAAATTTTATCAAAATCAAGTCAACCCTTTCAACACTAGAGACCTCTTTCCCAACATTTGCAACATCGCCGTCTCAACAAGATCTGCACAGTTTGTGGATAGCTATTGAATTTTTACAAACTGACTCCCTTTTCTGCATAATGGAACAGTCTCAATGTTACTATGAGATAGTCCATGTCAGTTGCTTAGGGTGAAAATGAATCAAACACTGGTGACATTGGGAACACAAACAATATACCCTAATATTTGGCTGTGATTGGAGAAATGGGGCTTATGGAATTTGTGTCCAAACAGATCTATATTGCTTGTTAGAAGCATGGCAGGTGTTTAATTGATGGAATGGCGGACAGTGCAGAGTCTGATCAGACTGCGGATGCACAGGCTGATCTGGCTCTATACATTGGCTGCTAAAACCTATAAGCCCCATTTCTCCAGTCACAGCCACATACGCTAAATGATAAGGAAGTTTTGTTTGTTTATTAGTGTTTAACGGCCTGTCAACAGCTAACGTCATGTAAGGCCGGGCAAACGGGTTCGATCCCATTTTAACCTGCTGCATTGGGGGGAAAATCCCAAAATCAGAACGGAATATTTACATCGAGAACAAATATATTCAGCCCTGAAATTAGAATAACCTGGCCTGGTGCCAGGTCCATACCACACCAAAGTCACTTGGCCCCTTCCCCTAAAATAGGATTACGAATATCGTAATACTCACATAAGGGGTATAACCAGATTCAACTGTCACATACAAAATGCCAAAGAATTATGAGAGGGCCAAACCAGGTCTCCCGTCGGGATTGCGGTAAGGATGAACCCCGATCATTAAATTACACATCGAGTGCTCCCACCTGCTGCTCACATGATAAGGAAGTATACAAAGTTTGAAGTCAATATGACTTATCGTTGCAGAGATAATGGGTACCCAAAATATTTAACGCAAATCGTACTGACACAAATTTCTAAGTAATTTGACATTTACCTTGGACATGAAGGCTGCATGGGTGTGGTATGTAATGAAAATATGGATGACGATAAGTTTGAAGTCCATCCGACTTAAAGTTGCAGAGATAATGGGTACCCGAAAACTTTAACACAATTGGGACGGATGGACGAACGGACGGAATGACGAAAACTATATACCTCTCGACACACTTTGTATGCCGTGGGTATAATACTAACATGATGTAACTATAAACCATTGATTACCTTTCAAAATCGGCATTTGCCGGTATGTCGGGTACACAAAAATGTATATCTTGGGATTCAAGCATTGCTCGGCTACGGCAAAGCATTGAATGGTTGTGTTGACTGCGAACGCCCCGATACCATCGCCTGGGAAGTTGAACACAGTCTCAGCACCGTCATCGGCCACGATCTTCACATTTCCTCCACAGCGGTAACATATGACGTCTTTGGCGATGTAGCTCGCCTGAGACCCATTGTATCCCTGAGCCCACCTGCAATAATGAGGTACGTGGACGTGAATAGAGAAATGGCGCTTATGGTTTTGCGACCAGTGCAGATCCAGATCAGACTGTGCATCCGCAGTCTGATCAGGATCTGCACTGTCCACCATCCATCAATGAAACACTTGATGAATCATGCTGCTAACAAGCAAAATAGCGATCTTTATCAGGTTACAGGAGTCTGCAATTTGATCAGGACCTGCACTGGTCACAAATCCCAGAAGCCACATTTCTCCCGTCACAGTCGCATATCTGGACGAGTTATTACAGAACAGAACAGAACATGAGAATCTGGTCTGTTTCTGTGCTCGATGTCAGGAAGTTTGATTACCGGTAGGCATTCATTGTTCCTAGTACAAGTTTCATGAAAACAAGTGAAAGGGTTTAATGTCCAAGCAGCAGTTAAGGTCATATATAGACATGGCTTCCGGGTTTAAACACCAGTGGGATGGAAATATTACTTAAGTTGATTTTTTTATCACATGCCTATATGTGGCTGTGACTAGAGAAATGGGGCTTATGGGATTTGCGACCAGTGTGGCTCCTGATCTAATAGCACACTACTGTACCCTGATAACGATATATTGTGCTTGTTAGAAGCATGACTGGTGTATCACTGATGAAATGGCGAACAGTGCAGATCCTAATCAGACTGCGGATGCACAGGCTGATCTGGATCTACACTTGTCACAAAACCCATAAGACCCATTTCTTCAGCCACACATCAGGGATTGTACGGTAGTGAAGTCTATTGTTCTTGTGCATAGGATCACTCGGTGTTTGCAGAGCAGAAAGACTCCTTCACGACAAAGAAACCACTGCTGAACCAGCACTTAATTAGCACCATCACTACATTGCCACATTTGCATATACAGCGATTTCCACTCTATTTCTGTACTCATTCAGCACCCAATAGCCAGTATGGAGTTGTGAAATGGATTGTAATTCCTTAAAGCCTGGCAGCAACATGTACTGAGGCAATTTCAGGGACACGTTAGGTTTATGATTGAAAAGGTGCCTCCCGGTTTCTCCGACATCTCATCTCCTTCGCCATTTGCTGCAGCAGGAAAGTTTGGCACCTTTCTTGACACCGGCCATGGTTGTTATCGGACTCTCCTATGGGTTTTTGCAGCCTCTACCGCAGCTGTCTTTGCCAAACGATCCACTATGTCATTTCCATTTATGTTGGCATGGCCGGGAGTCCACTGTATGTCAACTGTAATGCCTGATTGGGAAGTTGCCTGATGGTGTGCCTCACTTCCTCCACAGTGGCCTGGTGAGATTGTTCTTTCCACCCAAGAGATAGAATTCCAACTGCCGACTGACTATCTGAGAATATCTTATTATCCCGTCAACACAGTGTGTATGTGCCGTGAAACACGGTGCCGTGAAACATTTTTGATATCCTGTCAATACAATTTGGAGATGCGGATGAGGTTATTTTTTGCATTTTAAAGCTATTTGTAATGTTGACGGGATAAATAGAATAGTAGGTTAGTGCCGTGAATGGGAAAAATATCTAGCGAGGCACGGAATTATATTTTTTCCCATTCACGACACTAACATACTATTCTCTATCTATTTTCCTTATTTCTGAACCAAAGTATATGTTGTGACCACTCATTTGAACCATCTCGGCGAGACGGTTCAAATGAGTGGTCACAACATATACTTCTGATGAGAAATAAAGAAATTCTTGAGCCTTGCCGGATATTTTTTCCCACTTCATAGAGTAGAATAATTTGTTGACTCAACCGCCAACAAAACTGTTCTCCGATCATAATGTAGGGGAATGCAATGCCGTAACTTTATTAATTGGAACTAATCTTTCCCTACCTTTGCCTTTGGTCACATCTGTATACTGAAGGAATTACCATGGCGTGAATTTTGATCTTGTATTCTTGAATTAGCGTCCAGGGCTTCAGGTAAGGAATTAGTAATTGAGTATTGTCACTCCATCATTTCTGAAGCAATTGGGTATTTCATACTTTTAATTGGGTAAAATAAAATCACACTACTGTTTACACATCAACAGACATAAATTATTGAATAGTTTTCTCCGAAATGAAAACATGCCTCGTCATTTCATTAGAGTTGTCTCCTTGGAAAATAAGAAAAATATGCTATATTTGTGGTCTGTTTATTGTTTTCTGCAGCATGATAAAGGTACCACAATTTTTTGTATTGCTTTTTGATACTCGCTACTTCTGATTTCAATTGGGTATTTTGGCAATTTTAATTGGGTATTTAAGCAAATACGCAGCTTATCTGGAGCTCTGAGAGACAATGACACAGCTGGTCTCTCGTGTAATTTAGAACTCTCAGGTAAATTTTCTTCTCACATGTAACGTCACAATTGTCAATGTTTATTTTGTAGGTGGCGCACTAAAATATAAAAATCAATAAAAAAATAAAAAGTTATAGAAATTGTTTGGTATTTTCAACAAATTTTGAGATGCTCCAAAAGTGTCCGTCTGTATTCTGGATATGGGTCATTTTCCTCATCACAAGACAGATAAAGTTCCTCATTAAATTTGGTTATGCCAGTACTCAAGAAGGTGGACAGTCTTAAGCTGCTCCCTCTATTCTGTAAGCTTGCAGCATGACATCAGGAAGTGGTTCACCGTCTCCTCCACTCCACATTCGCAGAGGTGGCTTACATTTTTGGCGAATTCAGGAGGTTCCGTCAACTGGAGGTTTCGTCAATTAGGCAAAATAGAGTGAAAAGTCGAGTGGTTCCGTCAACTGGTTACCGGTTCGTCAATTAGGCGATAATAGTTGAATGGTATTGATCACACCTCGGCTAATTGAATTTCGCATTTTCACCAAGTAGTTGACCTTTGAGCGTTTAGTAATTATTACCGTCAAATGTTATTCGTGATGATTAATCATGATTTTTCGTGATGATTATTTATGATTCACTCTGATTCAAATAGCTAATTTGTGATGATTATTTATGATTCACTCTGATTCAAATAGTTAATTTGTGATGATTATTTATGATTCACTCAAGCTAATTGTCAATTGACGACTTTTTGCCTGATCCATGGCAACTGCACAAGCGCTGAAACATATAAATGGGTGGACGCGGGACCAACTTCGCCAACTTGCTCAACAAATATCTGTCATTATTATCCACTTTAATGACCATCAATTATGATCAATTGTATGGCACGTGCCGGTCATTAACGAGTTTTACTCTAAATTGCCTAATTGACGAACCGGACGCATAGTTGACGAAACCTCTCAGTTGACGAAACCTCCAGTTGATGGAACCTCTGACACCTTTTTGGCTATCATTGACATATACTGATTCAGCGTATAACCAGTCCCGGAGTTGATTCAAAACGATGAACATTTTCTTGTTGGGGACATCTTTCTTCAATTGTTGTGTAACTGTGGGATGATAGTTATAATATCTTCTACCTGTTGTGCAGTCATCCCAGTGTTGTGCCACTTTATTTCCATTCCTTGTATTTTTCTGGTTATCCTGTTTTGTTACAACTTCCAGTAAATCCTGCTGGTCTCTGGCTTATAAAGCTGCCTCTTTGTGCAAGTGTATCAGCGATGTCATTGCCTTCAATGTCAGCATGGATTGGTGTCCAATCGAGTTTATTTATTTTTTCGCTTAAAAACCATGCCCCACCCACTAAATTTCGCCTTTTGATTTAGAGTATTCACAATCTCCATCACGTTTTTATAAACAAACAGCTAGCAGCAATAATTTAAAATATTAAATGGGTTTGGATAATTATAAATTCTTACGAAAGCTGCAGTTTTCCAATTTGATCCATGTTTCCAAATTGATGCAAATGTATTTAAATGTGTTATAAAAGCAAGTCAGTCATTTCCCAAAATTGTTGAAGTGTTGCTAGGGCTTCAAGTATCGCGAAATCCCGCGTGAACGCCAATTGCTGGTTACCGGGATCATCACAGAAAAAAGAACGGACACGGGAACCAATCAATTCAAAGTCACTCAAAGGTCAACAGTAGAAAAGTATAATTCATTTTTACACATTTTCAACATCACTACATTTATTGATTTATAAAATTCGTTTGATAAAGATATCTAAATTTAAATAGTCATATATTATATTGGAATCATATATAATGCCTTTTATTTTATAAATAATATAATTATTGACAAAATATGTGGGGCTAGTTTGTCTGTGCAGGCTAGAGTTACACGAACGGTACTTGGTCAATTCGTACCCTCACTATTTCGCTCGACATGATATAGTCAGGGTATGGGATCACGTGGTTTCCGAACCCGATATTCAGACGTGACGTAATCTGTGACGTCATTTTTACAGTAGATTTTCTTTTAAATCTTCCTAACAAACGGACGGATTTTGATGATATGTAACGCACCAAATACGATGGCATATGTGTTTTATGGGTGCTCTGAAAATTATTTACAATAACTTATAACTTTCACAAAGAATCGAGTACCGTTTATTTCTTACATTCACGTGCTGTACTTTATTCTACATTTACTCTACATTTACAGTAACGGCCGATTGTTCGTCAAAACGACAGAATTGTCAAATTAAAGTCGCCAATGCAATTGCTGCGGTATATTTTATAAAAAAAATTATGTCATTCCATTAGAAAGATATTAAATTAAATATACTGTAAACACATCTAAAAAAAACATGACGACATGCTGTTCGCAAACACGTGATCCCACACCCTGATAGTACATTCGGACACATTATATAAACCGTTATATGTATCATGTAATCTATAAGAAACAGCTTCAGATTAGTTCAGACATGAAGCATAATAAAACAAACATTGAAGATACTCATCCAGTTATTGCTTTCAATGTCCCCACACAAAGCCATATTGTTCTTTCTTTCTTTATATAACTACATGTCTACTGTCTGACACTATGTTAAATTGAGCATGAAATAAGGCAAAACAGTTTGGGTATTCCTAGAAAGTTTTAGTACCGCACTGTAATCTGCTAAGTAATAAATGCGTAGCGCGTTGCCATGGTATGTATGAAAATCAAATATCGAACACCCATACTATTACGCAATATGGATTCATACGGTAATACGTTTGTTAGTATGCATGCCCAGTACTGTAGAGCACATTGGTGATCACACTAAGTATGCACATGTTGGGTATATCACCAATTAATTACTATTTAAAGCTGAGAAGCGACAAGTACATGTAAACATGTTGGGCATGTCACCATATACATGTACAAGTGCTTCTAAAGTAATGCTGGAGAATTACCATAACAACATGCATACGTTGGGTATTGGACGTTTTCACAACTGTAAATTATGTAGCATAAACTCGGTGCGTGGTACGTGCGTGCGTGCGTGCGTGTCTGGTTTATTACTACCTGTAGATATGTCAAGAAATCATGGCAGATTCCCTGATGGACGAGTTTGTAAACTAGTCTACACCCATACCGTTTAATACTACAATAGGTTACATGAAAAATGCAGACACATGGTATTGTAAACAATGGGTTACATAGGGTACAAGCATATAAAATAGTCTACATGGGGTAGAAGCATACACATTAGTATACACTCTACAGCATCTACAATATGATACAATAGGGTACAAAGGCACACAATAGTTTACAGCATCTACAATAGGGTACAATGGGTTGCATAGGGTACAAGGGCGCAACATAGTCTACAATATCTACAATATGGTACGATGTGTTACATAGGGTACAGGGGCACAAGATAGTATACAGCATCTACAATAGGGCACGATGGGTTACATAGGGTACAAGAGCACACAATAGTCTACAACATCTGCAATAGGGTACGATGGGTTACATATGGTACAGGGGCACAAATGGTCTACAGCATCTGCAATAGGGTACACTGGGTTACATAGGGTACAAGGGCACAAAATAGTCTACATCATTTACATTATGATACGATGGGTTACATACGGTACAAGGGCATAACATAGTCTACATAATTTACATTAGGGTACGATGGGTTACATAGGGTACAAGGGCATAAAATAGTCTACAGCATTTACATTAGGGTACGATGGGTTGCATATGGTACAAGAGCATACAATAGTCTACAGCATTTACATTATGGTACGATTGGTTACATACGATACAAGTGCATACAATAGTCTACAACATCTACAATATGGTACCATGGGTTACAATGTGCATTTACATTAGGGTATGATGGGTTACAAGGGCACAAAATAGTCTACAGCATCTAGAATAGGGTACGATGGGTTACATAGGGTACAATGGCACAACATAGTCTACAGCATCTACAATAGGGTACGATGGGTTACACATGGTACAAGGGCACAGCACCTACAAGTAGTAGTGTAGTGTAGATCCAGATCAGTCTGTGCTTCCACATAGTCTGATCAGGATACGCACTGTTCGCCATTCCATCAATGAAACACATGTCATGCTTGACGCTCACAAGTGTAACAATACCTGTTTTCTCATACATACCTAAGGGAGTATGTGGGCCATAAATCACAGTCAGGAAAATACACACTTCGAAATTAGAGCAGAGATATCTGCCACAAATTTGACCAAGGAAATGGACGTTTAATTGGTATGATGAACGTGTAAACACTTGGTAGTCTACCATATAGACCTTTACATTTTCTAGGCATGGCCCATACCCTGCTGATAGTATGCACTGTAGTCTGGTGAATGTACACACTATTGGTCAGTTTTCGGACGGAGAAAAGGCTTCACCGTCATCATGTGCCTGTCTCGTACAGGCCAGCATAGCTTTGTATGTACAATGCATACATGTACAGCATGTGCCAATCTTGTATAGACCAGCATAGCTCTGTACTACGAATAGATGCACAGCATGTACCCGTCTTGTATAGACCAGCATAGCCCTGTCTGTACAACAAATATATGTACAACATGTGCCTGTCTTGTATAGATCAGCATAGCTCTGTACAACATGTAAATGTACAGTATGTGCCCGTCTAGTACAGACCAGCATAGTTGTGTACAACGTGTACATGCACAGCATGTGCCCGTCTATTAACTTTGACGTGTCAGGGTATGACTAAAGTGCGCATTGGAGATTTTTTGGCGCATTGGGCGCATTGGAGATTTCGCGGCGCATTGGAGTTTTACATGTTATATAATTATCTTCTTAATAAAAACATCAAATTCAATTTTTTCTTTTTATATATAATATAATGTTACATATCTATAACATATATTTATGTCATGGTGAATGCGCATGTGTAAAGTTTATTTTTTTTATAAATTTTAGAAAAATACCTACCGAAAATATAATATGGCCTGGGCGCATTGGAGATTTCGGGGCACATTGGAGTTTTATATGCTATATATCTTCTTAATACAAACATTAAATTCAGTGTTTTCTTCTTATATATAATATATTTTTACATATCTATAATAGATATTTAAGTCAAGGTGAATGCGCATGTGTAAAGTTGATTTTGTATAAATTTTAGAAAAATACCTAACGAAAATATGATATGGCCTCGGCGCATTGGAGATTTCGGGGCGCATTGGACTTTTATATATATGTTTACATATCTATAATAGATAATTAAGTCAAGGTGAATGCGCATGTGTAAAGTTGATTTTGTATCAATTTTAGAAAAATACCTAACGAAAATATGATATGGCCTCGGTTACAATATCAGAGTAGACACAGAACATTCAGGGTAGGCATTATATGTGTGTTACAATATCAGCGTAGATTCTGATCAGACCGGGTAGCCAGTATATGGATTAAAATGTCCGAGTAGAACCTGATCAGACCAGTATATGGATTAAAATATCAGAGTAGAACTTGATCAGACCGGGTAGCCAGTATATGGATTCGAATATCAGAGTAGAACCTGACAAGATCGGGTAGCCAGTATATATTTTATAATATCAATGTAGATCATGAGCATACGGTGTATACGTAGCCAATATATGTTTTAAGCACTCCGGATTAAATCACGCGTCAATATATGAAATACACATATTGTTAAGATCCATGGGATAACCTGCCCGTTGTTTGAATACTACTATAAGTATTACTCTGTGTTCAACCTTCACTATCTACACAATTTTGGTGGTACATGTATTTCGTTTTAACTACAATTAAAAAAAATCTCTTCATTTCCATTCTGAAAATCTATATTTCATGTGCACTACACAGTTTTGTTTAATGGCTAGAAGCATTGTATTGCGCGGCACGTGTCAAGTGAGATAACAGGTTAATTGGCACCATAAAACACTACGGATTAAATCACCCGGTTCACGCGTCAGTATATGAAATACACATATTGTTAAGATTCATGGGATAACCTGCCCTGTTGTTTGATAATTAATACTGACAGAATAGATCCTGATCGAAAAGGGTAGTCATTATATATGTTTTACAATATCAGTTTAGATCATGATCAGACCGTGTAGCCAGTATATGGATTAAAATATCAGTAGAACCTGATCAGACCGTGTAGCAAATATATGTGTTACAATATCAGAGTAGATCATGATCTGACCGGGTAGCCAGTATATGGATTAAAATGTCACAGTAGATAGAACCTGATAAGACCGGGTATACATAGCCAGTTCTGGATTACAATATCAATGTAGATCCTGATCTGACCGGATAGCCAGTATATGGATTAACATGTCACAGTAAAACCTGATCAGGGTAGCCAGTATATGGATTAAAATGTCACAGTAGAACCTGATCAGACCGGGTAGCCAGTTCTGGATTACAATATCAGAGTAGATCCTGATCTGACCGGAAAGCCAGTATATGTATTAAAATGTCACAGTAGAACCTGATCAGGGTAGCGAGTCCGGGTAGCATAATATCAGAGTAGATCCTGAATGGCACAGAACAGATACCCTTACCTGTCTAAGTCTTTATGATGCTATCAGGTAGTCGTACTTCCCATCGTCGTTACTACGGCAGCGCACGCAAATATACCCAACCCAGCATTTTTTTATAATATTGATACAAAATCAACTGTACACATGCGCATTCGCATTGACTTAAATATATATTATAGATATGTAACAATATATACAAGAAGAAAAAAATGAATTTTAAGTTTTTATTAATAAGATATATAACATATAAATCTCCATTGCGCCCCGAAATCTCCAATGCGCCGAGGCCAGATTATATTTTCGGTAAGCAGTTTTTCTTATATTGATACAAAACCAACTTTACACATGCGCATTCACCTTGACTTAAATATATATTATAGCTATGTAACAGTATATTATATACAAGAAGAACAAAATGAATGTTATGCTGTTATTTAGAAGATATATAACATATAAAACTCCAATGCGCCGTGAAATCTCCAATGCGCACAATGCGCCAAAAATCTCCAATGCGCACTTTAGTTATACCAACTTGGACGTTTTGATCTTTATGTTATCCGGTTGCATAGCCACTTTAAAAGATGTGTTTATGAAATATAATTGCCTGCATTCTGATTACACACATCGGCCATGTGAAATGGGTCAAGTATTGTAACGTGTGGAGGACAAGTGATTTTTGGCGTTAATTACTACAGATCAGGAAAAATGTCGCGTATAAAAATAACAATTAATAGACTTTTTGCAAGTAAATCTTGCTGTAAACATGAAGAAATGTTCAAAAGATTTGAAAGATATCGAGCGTTTGATGGTGCACAATTTTGGAATCACCCTGCTACCAGATTTTTCAATGACAAACTGGCAATTTTTCGTGACATTATCAGCAAACAGGGAAGTGCAATTGCTGCACAGAGGGTTCGCAGATCATCTCAGATAATAGCGCTTTATCGAACGCTTTACGGTGAAAAAACCGCTTCTGTTTTGTTGAAAACGTTCGGAAATATTTTTGGTCGAAAGATCCAGAAGAAAAAAGTGTGCTTCATGCTGGGTGCAGTTTTATTTTCTTGGGCGGACGAGCGAGTCGCAGATGATGACCTTAATAGGTGTGTATTGGGGCTAGTTATGGAAACTCGTACTCGCACTTCTCGTTCTCGCATACAATGGTGTCGGCTAATTCTGCGCTTTCCAAACAAATTTTTATGTCCTTACCATCTCCATATTCAGTAAAATTTTCCTGAATATTCAACGCAGTTCAAAGACGTCTGCAGGTAAAACATCATAACGTTCTGACGTCAGTAAATGACGTAAATTGTATGATGCATGACATCACATGCGTGTTTGCAACGTCACATTTGTTTCTGCTAATTGATGTATGACATCACATGCGTGTTTGCAAAGTCACATTTGTTTCTGCTAATGCTACGCATCTGGTAGTGTAAACTGTTTAACAAAATGGCGAGCAGCATGCTGGATCAGCAAAGCAAAATTGGTATCTAACTTGAAGCAGAACTATCCAGTGACATCATGACGGGTTAGTTTCTTCATTTAACAGTTAATTTAGTAAATAAGACAGCTATTCCATCAGCAGGGTCTGAGGATTTTATTCCATCAGCAGGGTCTGAGGATTTTGATTTTATTCGAAATAACCTTTTACCAAACTATCGGAATGTGATATAATCGTGCCACAGTGTAGCAATTAATCAGCTTGTTTATTCTAAAATCCACATATTTTATTATGACATACGCAAGGCTAAATTTGACGTTAATTGCGCATTAGCCGATGCGCAGAATTAGCCGAAATGACAGTACCATCTATAGTATAGAACTTCGAAGTTAGAGGTGCAGTGCCGTCCATAGACGTCCTCTGGTGCTGCTGAGTACTGTCATTTCGAATAATTCTGCACATCGGCTAATGCGCGATTCACGTCAAATTTAGCCCTGCGTACGTCATAATAAAATATTTGGATTTCGGAATAAATAAGCTGATTAACTGTTACACTGTGGCACAATTTTATGGCATTCCGATAGTTTGGTAGAACGTTATTCCGGATATAGTCAAAATGTGTAAAATCCTCAGACCCTGCTGATAGAATAGCTGTCGTATTAACTAAATTAACTGTTCAACTAAGAAACTAACCTGTCATGATGTCGCTTAGCTTAGAAAATCTCAGCTCTACGGATGTGTTTTACTATTTCATCTGTCTTTTATATTTGCTATATATCTTCTATATTTTTAGACCTCTCACGGATACAGAAAATATAAGACAGATGACTCTCACGGATACAGAAAATATAAAAGACAGATGAAATAGTAAAACACATCCTTAGAGCTGAGATTTTCACTGGATAGTTCTGCTTCAAATTTAATACCAATTTTGCTTTGCTGATCCAGTATGCTGTTCGCCATTTTGTTTACATTACCAGCTGGTCAGCATTAGCAGAAACAAATGTGACGTTGCATGTGATGTCATACATCACACAATTTGTCAGAACGTCATGACATGTTACCTGCACAGACGTCTTTGAACTGCATTGAATTTTCAGGATTACCTAATAAAGTGTGTATTAGCAAAATTCTTTGGTCATTCTCCACAAAGTAGAAAGTAAACAAAGAACGCTTCAAAGGCACATTTGGAAAGACTACTCCATCAATGGAAAGACTACCGGTACTCCAAAAATGGCAAGTTGGGAGTGCTTTAGAATCGTCTCATCGAGATGATTTTAAAGCACTCACAACCTGCCATTTTTGATGGAGAAATACGAAAGTTACCCCCAAATTACGCACCTTAACTGGAGCTCTGAACTAGTCTACCAAATAACTTGTATCATCAGGGTTCAAGCTAGGCCAAAAATTTAGGGAGAAGTGACTTCTCCCTCCTGGCAAAATAGGGAGAAGTGAGGCAAAATTAGGGAGAAGTGATAAAAATCATAATTTCACAACATTTCTCTTACGGTTATCGCGTAACTGTAAACTCTATGTGTACACACCAGGGGTCATCAAACAATCGATGCGATCCAATTTTACACGCCTATTTGGTGGGATTAGCGCATTTATGACATGCACTCGCCCCTAGGGTCTGAAATTCATAGTAAAAAAAATAATAAAAAAAATCCAGAAAATTCCAGGGCGACTTGACTTCCCCCTACGGGAAAAATAAGGCGACTTGGCCAGAAAAAAAGCGACCACTTCGCCCATGTCGCCCTCAAACATGAACCCTGATCATATTTCTGTTTTCAGTACCGCAGACGAATTAAAGCTCTTCATTGACACCTATGCTCAGCCAGCCACGTCCGGTGATGGCGTGGTGGACAATCGGACAAAACCGGACATTAACGGCAAGCAATGGGAGCAAGTGTTTGACAGTGAAACCTTCAAACTATGGCGGACTCCAGTGCCAGACAGCCCACTGTATGAATACAGAGGTAGTGTTTCAGATACGGCCGTGATTTATTTACAAAACCAGTCTCCGGGAAAGTCGTTTGTCTATTGGACATGTCCGTTAAAATTGCCGCTGGTCGGACGGTAAACCGGAAGTCACCGGACCGAATGTCCGACTATCCAAAAAAATAGTAAAAATATTTTATTTATTTTTACTTTTTTATTCTAACCTTATGTATGTGCTTCTGTAGCCTATTTCATCAACATTGCAAAGTATACTTTACTAGCAAAGTATACTTTGAGGGAGTAATCATTTATTTTTCCTGAAATGCATTATTTCATATAGAACTAACAAATGCATATATTTCATGATTAAAAGTATGCAGAATTATTATACTGAATTTATTACATTATCACAGCCAAATTGGCTGTGATAATGTAATAAATTCAGTATAATAAAAATTAATAAATTTATCATAAAATTGAAAATTTCTCCCTCAAAGTATACTTTGCTACTAAAGTATACTTTGTAATGTTGATGAAATAGGCTACTGGTGAACTTGATACACGGTGGAACCCCTCTGACCCGGACACTCGGGAAAATATGTTTAACTTAGATGTGTTTTTAGAGCTGGCTTTTCTTATATGACTGATATACTTAAAACTTAAAAGCTTTTAAATATCACACAAAATAAATTTTATTTTTTATAAAACTTTTTCAAAAAATTTGCCTGGTCTGGTAAATATTTCAAGTTTAAAAGACTGAATGTCCTGTAAAATTTTGGCATTTTCACGGAGACTGCAAAACTGTTCTATTGAAGCAATTCATGAGTCTATCCTGAGTGAGCATAGCGTAGGACTAAAATGTTTGTAAGTGCAAAATTACGATAGTCTGTAAATATCACATTAACAGTGTTTTCTTGTGAACAATTATTAGATTTACATTTATTGAGCATATGCTCAATAAATGTAAATCCATCAATTAGAATTTCCAGACGATCCTAAATTTGCACTTACAAACATTTTAGTTGTACGAAGTTTAGTGAAACGGGCCCCTGGGCATTAATTTTATAATGAAATGGTGCACTTTCCTCCACACCCAGACATTTTTAGGCACCCATATATGTTTCAAAAATTTTGAAATGTATATTAATGCCTAAAAATGTGACGTTTCGGTCAAACGTTTGTAACCAAACTTGTAATCAGACAGTAGGTTTTCTTCAGGATTAAAAATGGGCATGACAAGGCCTGAAAAATGTGTATTTAGCCAGAGCTCCAGATAAGGTGTGTATTGGCGTATTTTACGCAACACTTTTAGCTGAATACGCATTGATTATCAGAAGAGAGAGTACAAAATACGCACAGCAATGTTAAAATACGCATTGATTTTCAAATTGACTAGTGAAAATACTGTCATAAAGTTGAAAATTCACTTGGTTGAGCTGCAAAAAGTTTTTGCAGCTGAAATAAGTGAATGTTTATTTTGTTTTATTTGTTATATTTTTCTTATCATTTGCTCCCTATTTAGTAATGAAGAAAATCAACAATCCATTTGTAAAAGTAAAATGCTCAATGATTTTGAAATCACGGGGTATAGTACGCTTTAGACACAAAGCTTATCTGGAGCTCTGTTTCGTGTGTAAAACTTTGATAAAGCTTTAAAGGGGCACATTCAGGCTTCAGAGAGGGTAAACATTTTTATCCCGTCAACACAGTGCGTATGTGTCAATTTGGAGATGCATTTTAAAGCTATTTGTAATGTTGACGGGATAAATAGAATAGTAGGTTAGTGCCGTGAATGGGAAAAATATCTGGCGCGGCTCGGAAACGATGTGCTCGGCAGAGCCTCGCCCATCCCATTTCCTAAGCCTTGCCAGATATTTTTCCCATTCACGGCACTAACCTACTATTCTCTATTTAATATTCATTGAAAATGACATTATTATTATAAAAAAAAAGAAGAATAAAACCATGTTCCAAATATTAACAAACTTCATCAATAGCTTCCTCACATTTTGACGTTGACCCTGGTGACCTTGACCTACGTGCGTGAGACACTCGCCGGTGATTATCTTAGTGATGATGGTGTCGCTGTTTCTTGTTGCAGTATTTGGGCGGTACACGGACGTTCCGGCTCAAGCATTCTGTCAGGTACAGATCGACCTTGACTACCGGAAGCAGTGGGACGGACACGTGATCACGCTCGAGAAATTGGAGGCCGACGATAAAACCGACTCGGAGGTCATTTATTGGGCCACGCGATTTCCGGTGAGTTTGTGCTTAACCATAGGAGACGAACTCAATAAGTTAGCAATCTTTCGTTCCGGGCTCCTGATAAGGAATTAGTAATTGAGTATTGTCACTCCATCATTTCTCAAGCAACTCGGTATTTCAAAATTTGAATTGGGTAAAATAAAATCACACTACTAAAATTACACATCAACAGACAACAATTATTGAATAGTTTGCTTCGAAATTAAAACATGTCTTGGCATTTTATGAGAAGTGTCTCGTTGGAGACAATTCTAATGAAATACCAAGATGTGTTTTCATGGAAAATAAGAGGAAAATGCTTTATTTGTGGTCTGTTTATTGTTTTCTGCAGCATGATAAAGGTACCACAAATTTGTTATTGTTTTTTGATACTCGTTACTTCCAATTTCAATTGGGTTTTTGGCAATTTTAATTGGGTATTTAAGCAAATACACAGCTTATCTGGAGCCGTGTTTCAAGTTGATCAGTCGGTGTAAATTATTATTTAATAAAATATGATTACAGAGCTCCAGATAAGTTTTGTAACTAAAGAGTATTATGCACCCATATTTCAAATTCAACGTGTATTATACTTTTACAAATGTATCATTGATTTTCTTCCTTATTATATAGAGAACAAATGATAAAAAATAAAACAAATTTAAAAACTCACTTATTTGAGCCGTAAAAAGCTTTTTGCTGCTAAACTAAGTAAATGTTCAACTGTATTACAGTATTTTCACTACTCAATTTGAAAATCAATGCGTATATGGGACAATACGCACCTTATCTGGAGCGCGGTAAACCATATGTGTATTGGGGCTGGAGAATTTCCTGTGCAGATATAGGGTTCAGGGCTCCAGATAAGGAATTAATAATTGAGTATTGTCACTCCATCATTTCTGAAGCAATTGGGTATTTCAAAATTTTAATTGGGTAAAATATAATCACACTACTGTTTACACATCAACAGACAGTAATTATTGAATAGTTTGCTTGGAGACAATTCTAATGAAATACCAAGATGAATTTTCATGGAAAATAAGAAACATATGCTATATTTGTTGTCTGTTTAGTGTTTTCTGCAGCATGATAAACGTACCACAAAATTTGTATTGCTTTCTGATACTCACTACTTCTGATTTCAATTGGGTTTTTTGGCAATTTTAATTTGGTATTTAAACGATATTCGTAATCCTATTTTATGGGAAGGGGCCAAGTGACTTGGTGTGGTATGGACCTGTCACCAGGTCAGGTTATTCTAATTGCAGGGCTGAATATATTTGTTCTCGATGTAAATATTCCGTTCTGATTTTGGGATTTTCCCACCAATGCAGCAGGTTAAAATGGGATCGAACCCGTTTGCCCGGCCTTACATGACCTTAGGCCGTTAAACTCTAATAAACAAACAAACAATTAAGCAAATACTCTGCTTATCTAGAGCCCTGCTTCCCATTTCTCCAGCCACAGTCCACCTTACAGATTCTGCACATATTTCACAATCTGTAAGACACTGTCATCATAGTCCATGGGTTGTGATCTAGGATACAGCATTGGACTTCAACACCGGAGGTTGCAAGTTCAATCCACACCCTAGGCGTGAAAAAATACTTTCATGGTATTTCCATCCCACTGGTCTTTTGGATGAGATTTATAACCGATGTCCCATCTCTATGTGACCTTAGCTGTTGCTGGGACATTAAACCCTTTCACTTCACTTTCATGTTTTCGAACAGCCCATTGAAATGTGTTATAAGTAACAGTTACATCTTTATTTAGTGTTTCCTATGTACCTTGCACAAACACTTTTTTTTATAAAATCAATGAGCCTGTATTTGGATGTACGTACTGCATGTACCAATGCAATGGATTTCAGTCTTGTTCTTTATTTTGCAGATGGGCTTTATGTACAGTCGTGACTACGTTTATGTGAGGAGATACTTGGTAAGTGAACTAACTGGACATGAGTTAACCCTTTCCCTGATAGAGACGACTTTTCACGCCTCTGCAGAACATGTCTTTTGAAAACATTGTGGGAAAAGGAGAAATTGCTTGTAACAAGCAATTTCTCCTTTTCCCACAATGTTTTCTACTCTTATCAGATAATTTAACCATCATTTGACCCAGCATTTGATTCTTTTATTCAGATGTTTTCGATTTGGAAGAGTTGAAATATCGCAAAACAGGGAAAGGGTTAAGTGAGTGACGAATTTGAGTGAACAGCCCAGTGGAACCTTCGTCAATCGACTACCTAGCCTTGGAAATCCCCTGGGTGACTGGTTCCACTGTAGCTTGTGTACATGTATAGTATTAGCACTTCGCGGCATGTTATGGTGTGTGTTTCGCAATAAACAGACATTATCATTAGAAATGAATGACTATCAAAATTAAAGTTGTGTCGCTCTAGGTGGCCCACTTGCATAGGTTGTTATGTAGACTATCCACTTGTGTCCAACTATTTTCCAATTCCATCTAATTACTGAGCCTCTGTTTATTAAACTGTACGAGTACATTCTCCAAATTTGTACTGAAAAGCATGCAGTTTGATTGGCTGAGTCTGAGCACAGCTCCGCCTTGGAAATCAGACTTCGTACATTCAAGTATGAGAGCAGAGTACTTGCTCAGAAAGTTAAGAAAGTACCATGAATGAAATTTATACTCAAAACCACGCAGTTGGATTGGCCGAGACTGAGCACAGCTCAAACTGCATAATTTTGAGCATAATAAATGCCATTTATCAAAGTACATTTTTTTTTTTTTTTGCTTATATTTAACGGCGGCACTGGCTCTAGGACCTTGCATGCCGTCTCCCAAGAATGGGAGAAAGAACGGAGGTAGAGATTTTTGAGAGAAGCCGGTAATTCGTATTTACAGAGCAACTACGAATTATCGGTACCCATTTACAGCTGGGTGAACTGGAGCAGTGTGGATAAAGTGTCTTGCTCAAGGACACAACGCACGATCAAAGTACATTGTCAGTAAGTATGATGAGTGCACACCCAGTAATCAGACGAAATTGACATGTAGCTTGAACACAATTGAAACAATCACCGTTCTCCAATTCCTGTTAGATTAACGAGAAGCGGAAGTTCATGATGATGACAGCGAAATCTGTCGACCACCCGGCACGTCCAGCCAATGATGAGTACGTTCGTGTTGGCACATACAGGTACGTTCCAATCTACCACATTTCACAATCGACAGTCGATAATGTATAACAATACATGTCAAGTAGCTATTGAGATTATTTTGATTCTTTCTACTGCATTTTCTTGAGTAGGTTATCAAGTTTATGATCATTATATTTGTGATGTTACTTTTCAATTGGGAATTTATTTTACATTTTGGGGAAAATAAAAGGCCCCTAGGCTTGGGGAAGCGGCCTATATCAGGCCCCTGGAGGCATGGTAGTTTAATGCCTGCCTTAGTTACTGCGCAAAAAAACTGCACATGTCCAGGAGAATTCACATTAGCATAAAATGTTTGTTTTATAATCGTTTTAACAATTGTATTTAATAATATAAAAAACAAAATGTAAAAATCATGCGGAGGTATCAAATTTGTTTGAAGTACAGAATAGTTGATCACTTGTCATACTTGGTGGTAGGACTTTTGTGAAATTTGCAATCATATATCAGGGATTCCGCTGGCGATCGCCACTTTCGATCACTGATAAAAAATTACAATTTTCGAAGAAAAAAAAATCCTTTTTTTTTTTCTCGAAAATTGTAATTTGTTATCGCCAATTGTTTATTTTTATCCTATTGGTTATTCCTTTTTTTTTCTTTTTTTTTGAAGTGGCGTTTTTTTTTTTTCCCCCAGCGGAATCCCTGATATATTATCTTTAACGGCCCTTTGTCTCTGATATTTCTTGAAACAAGTAAATATAAAAGTAGTGTAATTGTAGATTTGTATAAACTGATGCATAATCTAGTATGGAAAAATAACTAGTATACACAGAGCTCCAGATAAGCTGCGTATTTGCTTAAATACCCAATTAAAATTGCCAAAAACCCAATTGAAATTAGAAGAAGTAGCGAGTATCAAAAAGCAGTAAATATTTTGTGGTACCTTTATCATGCTGCAGAAAACAATAAACAGACCACAAATATAGCATGTGTTTCTTATTTTCCATGAAAACACATATTGGAGACAATTCTAATGAAATGCCAAAACATGTTTTCATTTCGAAGCAAATTATTCAATAATTGCTGTCTGTTGATGTGTAAACAGTAGGGTGATTTTCTTTTACCCAATTAACATTTTGAAATGCCCAATTGCTTCAGAAATGATGTAGTGACAATACTCTATTACTAATTCCTTATCTGGAGCCCTGTATTCAGAATGTTAATATAGTACATGTAGTTACGATGTTGATAAATTTAATAATTAATTTCATTTAAATTAATTTTTGTGTTTAGAATGGAAACCTGTAGTGTTTCTACATGTGGTCATTGCTCAAGAAATAAGAATTGTATTTCACAAATTGTGTGTTCTGACTTGCCGAATTATCCCCCTGTTTATCAGTCTGTACACTTAATTACAACACAACAATACACTCTTTGTTGGAATTATAACTTTAATACTCTTTAATAAGATTTATTTCAAATCCTCTTTACACTGCTTGTGTAAAGAGGATTGGAAAACATTGCTACCGAAAATGATGTAATTATTATTTAATAAAATATGTTTATACCAACTTTATAAACTCCATTAATCAATCAATCAAGGTGTAAGATGTTTGTGCGACCCCACACGACCTTCGACGAGAACGGCCTTGACTACGTGATGACCTACTTTGACGACCCCCAGCTGTCTGTCCCATCCTGGATCATCAACAAACTGACCGTGTCCAGTAAGTTTTATAAAAACAGGAACGTTGGTTATATTTTGTAACGAAAGTATATATTGTGACCACCATTTGAACCGTCTCGTCGAGACAGTTCAAATGAGTGGTCACAACATATACTTGTGAGAAGAAATGAAAAAAATGGAGGAACTTATTTTTGACTTTTATTCGTTTTTTTTTTAACTAGTATAAATAATTAAAAAATATCATGCCGCATTTGCATATGAAAGTGGCCTGATACCACTGCGAGTCACTATCAGTAAAATATATATTACTAACTGATTATATCTGTATAGCGTGCATTCGTAATTTTTAGAACTGGTGGAATAGTGACACAATTATGCACTTGTTTGATTCCATTGTGTGCCTACTGAGTGGGCATGTACCTTTAAACCCCATTCACTTTCACTTTTTGTAGGGTTGATAAATTAATCCATTAATTTCTGAAGATGATACGCTTTTGTGTTGATGAGCCGTTAAGCACCATTCTCCAGTCACAGCCACATATTAGTTATTACTTCTTTGAAAGACTAAATTTACTCATTCATGTTCCAGTAGTAAATGACGTAAGCCTTGAAGCCATATATGATATATTTATCATCTTGTCGGAAATTAGTTAAAACCTCGAACACCCTCGGGCGCTTATTTCATAAAACTTAGCATTTCTGACAAAACAACCAGTACACCGAGGCCAAACTGCTTAATTAAATAACTTTCTCAGGTAACGAGCTTTGTAGTGGCTGAATACTGACTGATAACTTATTGCTGTATTTGGCATTGACCTGATAACGAATATCCAGGTTACAACAAATTGAAAACTGATGTTTCATCGGTCAAATGGCGTCAAATGACATTACCGAATTACATCAGTGGAATGACATCACGGAAACAAATCCGCATTCTTTTCAACGAAAATGTCATAGTTGCTCATTATGTAGCCAAGAACATTACCTGATAAATAGAATAGCAGTCTAATGTCTTTTGATATCCAGTTTGTCAGGCTCGGAAACGGTAGGAATTCCTCGGCAAGCCTTGGAATTCCTACGTGTTTCCTAGCCTTGCCTGATAAACTTGATATCAAAAGACACTAGCCTGGTAATCTCTATTGTCTATTGCATGTAGAAATGGCTGGATAGTCTAATGGGTAGATCGTTGGTCTTAAATTCTAAAGGTTTATTTCAGTCCTCGCCCTCGACTTGGAAAAAAAAACATTTCCATTTTGAAACCGAGGTCCCGTCTCTTTCGGTCTTATAAATACTATTTATAGGTTACCAAACTTGGAAAAGCATGGATAACTTCACTAGCAATAGAGGATTGGAGGATCAAATCTATTTCAGGTTTGCCGAGTTTTGTCGACACGATGCACGTGGCTGCCAAGAAATTGAGCGAGTCCGAGGACATGCTCTCGATATCACAATTGAAATCTTCCTCGAACGAATCAAACTCATTCCAGTCTTCCGATATCAGACTGCAGCGGAGTAGCAGCTAGTCACGATGTGTCGTCATAAATACATTGTTTACCGTAGCAACCCTGAAAATTTGGACACCATTTGTTTTGGTGGGAGGCAGGTAGAAGCATGTGATGGGTACATTAACGATCGGGATTCATTATTCGATTATTCATAATCCTATTACTTTTAGGGGAAGGGAACAAGTGACTTTGATGTGGTATGGACCTGACACTAGGTCGGGTTATTCTAATTTTTAAAAAAATTATTTTTATGTAAATATTCTGTTCAGATTTTGTGATAATCCCCACAATGCAGCATGTTTTAAATGTGGGATCGAACCTGTTGGCCCGGCCTTAAATAACCTGAGCTGTTGATAGGCCATTAAACACCATTAAACAAACAAACAATTTGTTGTATCATTCGGACATCTGCGTAATTTCATGAAATACGTTACAATATTTTCCGTAAATCGCGTCCAAAGTTGACAAAATTGTCTGAGTACATGTGGAATTATATTTTTGCCTTTATTTATGAAAAAATGTAAATTTTGTGTACGTATTTAATAAAATTATGCAGATGTCCGAAGGTACAAAATCATATGGCGTGTCTCGTATGTATACGGTATGTGTTTCCCCTGGAATAAATTGTGTCCGAATATTTGGGGTCATTCAGGGATTCCGCTGGGGAAAATAAAAAAATCGCCACTTCAAAAAATTTTTTTTTACAATTTTCGAGAAAAAAAATAAAAAAAATTCGAATTGTAATTTTTTATCGCCAATTGCGAAAGTGGCGATCGCCAGCGGAATCCCTGGTCATTACAGTATTTCATAAGTACAGAGATTTGTCAAAAGGACTTTAGTTTGTGTTTTGGAACATTTCATGATACACACTTGGTTTTCACAATATGGACTGAGTTTCGTCAGAAACGCCGGCTTTATATCATATTTAAATGCCAGGTTTTTGTCATAAATGCTATGTTTCATCAGGAAAACATTTTCCTCCCTAGAACAGATGACAATAGTTTGTGTGATAAACTTGAAAGTTTGTGATATAAACAGTGCTCCAGATAAGGAATTAGAAATTGAGTATTGTTACTCCCATCATTTCTGAAGCAATTGGGTATTTCACAATTCAAATTCAAAATTTTAATTGGGTAAAATAAAATCACACTACTGTTTACGTCAACAGACAGCAATTATTGAAAAGTTTGTTTCGAAATGAAAACATATCTTGGCATTTCATTAGAATTGTCTCCTTGGAGACAATTCTAATGAAATACCGAGATGTGTTTTCATGGAAAAATAAGAAAAATATGCTATATTGTTTTCTGTAACATGATAAAGATAACACAAATTTTTCATTGCTTTTTGATACTCACTACTGATTTCAATTGGGTTTTTGGCAATTTTAATTGGATATTTAAGCAAATACGCAGCTTATCTGGAGCTCTGCATAAATATGGAGTGTGAGCGTTAAACACACATGTCAGCATATACTGTATTTGAATCAAACACATAGGATGTATCATCCAATTAAATGATTAAATGTTTGATTGGTCGATGCTGAAATGTATGTTGTAGTTATGGTGAGCTGTGCTTGTCATGAACAATTTTGATTTTCCTTGATATGTGACTTGCAGTTGTCATGGTAACAAGAATAAATGTTAAGCTTTTTACCTGCCAACCTGGGGCACGTTTCACTAAACTTTGTACGGTAAAAATTGGTAGTACGAAGATTCTTCTGTATTTGCTTCTCATATTACAACGTCTCTCTAGTGCTACGGGTTCATATCTACGGGTTCATGTCATTAAATGTTACACACCCACAAATGATTTTCCAAAATCGGCTGTTAGAACAAATGTTATTGCGGATTTCAATTTTGCACTTACGAACTTGTTAGTCGTACGAAGTTTAGTGAAACGGGTCCCTGATCTTTTTCCCATAGAGGCATTAACAGTGAACTTAATAGTGAATAGTGTCGGCCCTGAATCAGACCGACCTGGGCAACTTGTCGTTGACATATTCGCCCCGATTTGTAACGCCTAGTCGCGTAATTATCTTCACATTCAAAGCAATGATTGTTATACATTTTAATATTTAACTGTACTGTCACCTATTGTAAATGTGTTCCAGGGCTCCAGATAAGGATGAGGTTTCAATTTGAGCTTTTTGCAGCTCAAATAAGTGAGCATTCAATTTTTTTATCATTTGTTCCCTATTTAATATTAAGGATAAATAAGGAAGAAAATAAATAATACATTTGTAAAAGTAAAATATGCATTGAATTTGAAATATGGGGTTATAATACTCTTTAGATACAAAACTTATCTGGAGCTCTGGGGCCCATTTCACTAAACTTCATACGACTAAAATGTTCGTAAGTGCAAATTTACGATAGTCTGTAAATTGCACATTAACAATGTTTTCTTGTAAACAATTATTGGATTTACATTTATTGAACATATGCTCAATAAATGTAAATCCACCAATTGAAATTTCCAGACGATCCTAAATTTGCACTTACGAACATTTTAGTCGTACAAAGTTTAGTGAAACGGCCCCCAGGTTTCTATTAGACCTTGGCTGTTGCTGGGATGTTAAACCTTTTCACTTTTTACAAGGTTGGTCTACGTTTCTATCGTTACAATGAGTGCTATGTTGAGCTATGTATATGTTGTATGTTCACCGGTGTTTTTATGTCATATTTGTGTGTACGGTAAGTACAATGGTGTCGGCTAATTCTGCGCACCTAAAGCTTTCCAAACAATTTTAAATGTCATTAACATTCCCATATTCAGTCAAAGTTCCCTGAATATTCAACGAAGTTCAAAGAAGTCTGCACAGGTAAAATGTCATAACGTTCTGACGTCAGTAAGTCACGTAAATTGTGTGATGTCTGACGTCACGTGCGTGTTTGCAACGTCACATTTTTTGCTGCTAATGCTGCGCATCTAGTACTGTGAACAAAAATTGCGCACAGCATACTGGGTCAGCATAGCAAAATTGGTATTAAACTTGAAGCAAAACTATCCAGTGGCATCATGACAGCTATTTCATCAGCAGGGTATGAGGATTTTACACATTTTTAATATATTCTAAGTAACTTTTTACCAGACTATCGGAATGTGATAAAAATGTGCCACAGTGTAGCAATTAATCGGCTTGTTTCTTCTAAAATCCAAATATTTTATTATGACGTACGCAAAGCTAAATTCAGGGTTCAGGGAAAAATCAGGGAAATTCAAGGTCAGGGAAATGTCAGGGAATCTTGATTTTTGTCAGGGAAATTTGAAATTTTAACAAATGTCAGGGAAATTTGAAATCCCAAGATCTGTGAACCTGTAGATATAAGGCTACGGCACTTTTGAGATCAAATAACATAATGTTAACCTTAAATTGTTGCTGGATATGGTGAATGTGTTTAATTAATAGTAAGATGAAAGGTTACAGTTTATTGTCGCGCCTGCTTTAGCAGAAGTCGCGACTATAGTCACCGATTTTTCTGTCGTCCGAAATTTCAAAAAGTGGTGCAAGCTTCGTCAACATGATATAATTTTAATATTACTTGACGGATAGCTTCAATATTTGGACATTTGAAATGTGTTGACATTCAGAACACACTCGTGCCCCCATTAACATGATCTTGGCCTTTTGTACCTTCACATTTTGATGGATTGCTTCAATATTTGGGCACGTGATACATGTGAGCATTTGGAACACATTCATGCCGCCATTAACATGACCTAGACCTTTTTGACCTTCACATGGTTGTGGAAACACGTAGCCATTCTTTTGTCAAAAAGCATCTTCAACCTTGACCTTTTTCATGTTTTAAGCATGCACTTCGCTGACGTTTTTTGTGATGCTTACTTTAGCACATGCCCATGACCATGTTACAGTCAAATGCCTCGGCAGGCACGACACCGCTTCGGTGGCGGAATTATTGTTTAAATAATAATTATTGATTTTATTCTGCATTCTTTAACATTGCTATTGTTGATAAGTTTTGAAAATATCTTCCTTTCCTGAGTAATATGAAAACTGACAGCCTTCTCATGTTACTCACTTTGTTGCATTCAAATTCCTACCTTTTATTATGCCCCTGTGACAAGTCAGGGGACTTTACTTTTTCGTTGTTAATAAAACTGGCCATAATAGAAGAATAAAAATTGCATAAACATAACTGTATTTTTATTGCTAGTCCTTCTTTTGCTGTCAGAGAGAATCAGTTCAGTTCTGTGATTATATTTTAGGGCGGGAATGGCTCTTGGACTGTCCATACCCTATGCTGAGAAAATTAAATGACTTGGGTTTATAACTTTAACCCTTTACACTCGAAAGCCCGCTATAGCGGTTTATGCAAACAGTGCAGATCCAGATCAGCCGGCTCGTGACGAGCCGTCTCATCAGGATCTGCACTTTTTGCAAGTAATTTACATATTTCTTAGAACAAAAAAACACCCCCTTTTCATAAATGGACGAATCTGAAAATCATTTTGTGACCATTGGATTGGTTGGAACATTAGCATATCACAGTCCATTCCAGTTCCTTAGGGTTGAAAGGGTTAAGGACCAACTATATACCTGATTCAAAGATAATTGCTTTGTAACTGTGATGGAATATATATATATAACATATATGTGAACACTGCCTCGTTACTGTATCCTATACAGCACATGGGGTGGCCAAGTCAGCCATATTTGTGTGTTCCAGCCATCAGCCAGTTTCACCCGTTCTGCCGTTTGAAAAAGAACTCCAAATGTGAAGTAGGACATATGATATAATGTAGTTAATCACATGTAGAAAAGCCAGGAGAACGGACTCGTATCAATTATATTACACCAAACTGTAAAATAGCTTCATACACAGAACATCGCACAGTGTATCAATTTTACCTGGCAAACAACACAACACATACCATATATACCCACTACTGTACTGTTATTAGCTATCAAATCCAGTGACCTGTAAGCAGTTACCTGAGTGTATTGTCCCTGGTGTCTAGTCACCTACTATGCGAGTAAATATGGCTTTACCTATGGGTAACGTGTACAGTAACATAGGCTGTGCATCAGATTGGAAAGTTTACACGTTGAATTTGATTTTCAGATCGATGGGAGAAATGCTCAGATATCTCGTCTTTTGTATAGTTTGCAGGCGTAATATTTATAGCTTGCCGTTGTCATATCTGTCTATTATGTATTGCACCAAATTTTATTTGGTTTTCTGTCGTATTACTTGTAGTATGTGTCAAACGCACTGAGTGGTGAAACTGTACGATGGCTTGTACATACAAAGATGGCGGAGATGACAACTCAATGCTCAATATAGTATACAGTAACAAGACAATATTCACATATGTTATATTCATATATCACATCACTCTTATGAAGCAATAACCGTTGAAGTCAAGCGTATCTATCTATTACCTAATACCTTAATGGCAACTAAAGCGCAATTGATACCTGATAACTTTTAAATATCCTGAACTTCATACATTTGTTAAATAAAACCATGTATACATACCATACTATTTTTTTCTGAAAGTCCATGTATGTTTACCTTTGAAGCCAATGGGAATGATGTTACATGCGTGAAACAAACTTAGATACATGCGACATGAGATAGAATCACATGTTATTCTTTCTGAAGAAAAGTTAGACATACATTTAAGTATATGGAATTCCTGTTTTTTATTCTTCACATGTAGCCAGCGATTGTGTACTTGTTTTCACAAAATTAACAAAATACATGTACCTCCAAAAAGGTGGTTAGGGTTGACTGAAGGGGAGGATATGAAGGCCAACATTAATTTAGAGTTCACATGTTAAGGCTTTGATCTTGCAGCAATTAATACCACACATTTAAGTTAATGACGTCGCTCATTTTTTTGTCAGGGAAAAATGGCATTTTGTCGGGGAAATGTCATGGAATTTTATATCAGCTTCTGTGTGGGAACCCTGAAATTTGATGTGAATTGCGCATTAGCGATGCGCAGAATTAGCCCAATGACAGTACACAACTGCCTGCATTAAACTTGCCAAGATGTCATCGTTTCTGAATGTCTATTCGCAATCTCAACTAGCAATTAAGCAGTTTGATTTGGATGAGCCTCAGCTGTAGTACACAGGTTGAAGTAACGGACCGAGGTCTATAAATACATTAAATATGCTTAAAAGCATCCATAAATGAAAAAAAATATAAAAATACTCCCCTCTATAATCACAATTATACTGAATTTATTACATTATCACAGCCAAAATGGCTGTGATAATGTAATAAATTCAGTATAATAAAAAATATACATGTATATGTGATTGTAGAGGGAGTAAACAAAAACTGAGTATTTGGGTCGCGGTCATCTCATCTCGTTCCACTACCATTTTAAAATACCGGATTTATTTCGCTTGACATCTGTAACTCCGACAAAGAAACCTATCCACACTCGTTTCTTTATTGGATTTCCAAGATGTCTCAAGGAAATATATCCGGTATTTCAAAATGGTAGTTGAATATTTATAATTGAAGCCATACAAAATAGTCCCTCTCGGGAGTTATTTTGTACTTTAGTAATAAATATTATACACGCCATTTACTATCCATTGTTGACAATCAAATTAAGTCTGATTTTGTTGAATGTAATTGAATCGAGAGTCACATATGAGATTTTATACCTAAGAAGATTGGCGATATAAGACTTACAAAATTACGATATTTACCATAAATGCTGTCGAAAGATGGTGAAATTTTCACACCATATGCGGAATAAAAAGCAATGTCATTTACAGAACATATTGCAGTTTCTGTAAATACTTTTCATGAAAGATTGCACAGCTTCTTAGGTTAAGAAATCACATCGATTGTCTCGCATTATTTTTCATTTATTCAAAGGGAAATAATCTCCCATGAATGTGTGGTCATATTTTTTCACCTGATCTGTGATTATCTCCCTTGTCCCATCTTTTGAACCTTTGAACCTGAAAGCCCACTATAGCGGTTTATGCAAACAGTCCAGTAGCCTATTTCATCAAACTTGCAAAGTATACTTATCTAGCAAAGTATACTATACTTTGAGGGAGAAATTTTCAATTTAAAGATAAATTTATTAATTTTTATTATACTGAATTTATTACATTATCACAGCCATTTTGGCTGTGATAATGTAATACATTCAGTATAATAATTCTGCATACTTTTAATCATCAAATATATGCAGTCGTTAGTTCTATATGAAATAATGCATTTCGGGAAAAATAAAGAAGTACTCCCTCAAAGTATACTTTGCTAGAAAAGTATACTTTGCAATTTTGATGAAATCGGCTACAGATCCAGTAATTTTCATATTATTGAGAACAAAAAATACCTTTTTTTTTTTTTTTTTTTTTGCTTATATTTAACGGCGGCACTGGCTCTAGGACCTTGCATGCCGTCTCCCAAGAATGGGAGAAAGAACGGAGGTAGAGATTTTTTGAGAGAAGCCGGTAATTCGTATTTACAGAGCAACTACGAATTATCGGTACCCATTTACAGCTGGGTGAACTGGAACAGTGTGGATAAAGTGTCTTGCTCAAGGACACAACGCACGCCGCTAAGCAGGCTCGAACCCACGACCCTTGGATCAGTAATACCCCCTTTTCATATGTGTACTAGTCTGAAAACCATTTTGTTACGGTTGGATTGATTACAAAATTAGCATATCAAAATCCATTCCAGTTACTTAATAGGTGTGACAGGGTAAAAATTGTAATTTTTCATAAATGATGTCGAAATTCATGATTCAGTGCAAAATTTGTTACATTCATTTACAGAAAGTAGATTAGCGTCTGCGTTTTGTTGGTCCAAGTTTACACTTGTCGTTTTAGTTTGGCTCACGTTTACACTACGTTTGTCCGAAAACCGTTTTTTGTAGCTTCTGTGCGTTTCACCGTGTTTTCTTCTTCACTGCACATAGGCATCTGAAAGGTGCGAATGAAGGTCGGCAGAAAAACGTGGAACAAACGGTAGTATTTGTGTTTTGTCTGTCTTGAGAGATATTTTATTAAAATTGTTGATAAATACCTGTTTATTGTTGGTATGTTTATGAATATACATGTATGTTTACACGTCTGCATGTTAGTTCTCGTTACTGTTTGCTGTACTAACACTGCTAACTGGCTTCCAAAACAACGTACCGGTACGCCTCTATATATGGTTCACAGTTTGAGAAACCAGGTTTTGGCAACCATGGTAGACCCAGACCTGTAGCCGATTTCATCAAAATTGCAAAGTATACTTTTCTAGCAAAGTATACTTTGAGGGAGAAATTTTCAATTTAAGGATAATTTTTTTACTTTTTATTATACTGAATTTATTACATTATCACTGCCATTTTGGCTGTGATGATGTAATAAATTCAGTATAATAATTCTGTATACTTTTAATCATCAAATGCGTGAAGTGGTTAGTTCTATATGATCTAATGCATTTCGTGAAAAATAAATGATTACTCCCTCAAAGTATACTTTGCTAGATAAGTATACTTTGCAATGTTGGTGAAATAGGCTGCTGATCAGAGGTTCTACATTGTTTGCCATTCTTTCAATGAATCACCCATTTATTAAATAGAGTATCTTCCATGAGCATTGATTATCCCCTCGCCTATAGGCAAGATGGGGGATATAACGTTAGACCATGTACGTACGTACGATATTAGTAACACTTTGTAGCCCCCCCCCCCCCCCCTCCCATAACGATGGGTGGCAGGTGGAGCACGCGATGGGTAATTTAACGATCGGGGTTCATCCTTACCGGAATCCCGACTGGAGACCTGGTTTGGCCCTCACATACGTCTTTGGCATTTTGTATGCGACAGTTGAATCTGGTTGTACCCCTTATGTGAGTATTACGATATTCGTAATCCTATTTTAGGGGAAGGGGCCAAGTGACTTGGTGTGGTATGGACCTGACACCAGGTCAGGTTATTCTAATTTCAGGGCTGAATATATTTGTTCTCGATGTAAATATTCTGTTCTGATTTTGGGATTTTCCCCCCAATGCAGCAGGTTAAAATGGGATCGAACCCGTTTGCCCGGCCTTACATGACCTTAGCTGTTGATAGGCCGTTAAACACTAATAAACAAACAAACAAACAAACCCTCCCATAACGAGTTGGTGGGGTGGGGTATACTGGAGTCAGGTTATCCGTTCGTCCGTCCGGCACTAAACTTAACATCGGAGAACTGTTTTATAACTTCTATTTCCTTCATCTAAAATGCTTAATATTTCACACATGCATTCCTGTAAGGCTCTACTATCATGCTGTGACAAATCCACGACCGTCCAACCCCCGCTGATCCCAAGACCATGTACGTACGTGTGTACGTATGATATTAGTAACACTTTGTACCCTCCCCCCCCCCCCCCCGCAACAAGTTGGTGGGGCAGGTAGTATACTGGAGGTTATCGATTCGTTCGTCCCATTTTTACAAACACTAGATCCAGACGAGACTTTCGAAATTTGGAAGTGGTGGTTGATTGGGAGCATGCGATGGGTAATTTAATGATCGGGATTCATCCATAACGGAATCCTGTCCGGATACCTGGTTTGGCACTCATGTGCGTCTTTGGCTTTCTTGTATGTGAGAGTTGAATCTGGTTATACCCCTTTTATGAGTAATATGATTATTCGTAATCCTATTACTTTTAGGGGATGGGGTCAAGTGACTTTGGTGCGGTAGGCTTATGGACCTACAAACAAACAATTATTCGTAATCCTATTTTAGGGGAAGGGGCCAAGTGACTTGGTGTGGTACGGACCTGGCACCAGGTCCGGTTATTCTAATTTCAGGGCTGAATATATTTTTTTTAATGTAAATATTCCATTCTAATACCCACCCCCATTATATGACCTGAGCTGTTGATAGGCCGTTAAATAAAAAACAAACATCTATAGTTGACCATTTCAACTCTACATACCATAAAGTTAACATGTGCAAACACTGTAGATCCAGGTGAGACGGCTCATTGGTTTAACGAATTTGCAACAATGCTACTTTTTCACTTAACCCTTTCAACACCAAGTAACTTAATGGGCTGTTCCATGCCACTGTTTCATGCTATTTCATTGGTTCATTCAAATTTTCAGGCTATTCCATTCTTCAGAAAGGGTAATTCTTTCAAATTTGATAACTATTAACAAACAGTGGAGATCCTGATGAGACGGCTCGTTACGAGCCGGCTCATCTGGATCTGCACTGTTTGCAAACATTGTCTCTATAGAGGTCTGTGGTGTTGAAAGGGTTAACCCTTAGAATGTGGGAACCGAAAATAGTTGTCTGCTGATAATTCATATTTTGTATTTTCTCTCTGTAAAACATGGTTGGCAGTATTTTAGAATCATTTCCCAAATGATTCTAAAGTGCTGCCAAACCAAATTTTTGATGAGAAAAATGGAAAAATAAAAAATATTCAGCAGACGACACAAATTAATTCAGCATTGTAAGGGTTAATGGAATACTCCATATATTAGCACGGAACAGCCAATGTAAGATATTTAGGGGTGAAAGGGTTAATGTAATTGTAACTTGATGATCATCAGGCGCGGATCCAGGATTTCGGGTTAGGGGGGGGGGCGTAACTATTTTGCAATACTTGACTATATTATGGAACGCGCTAGGGGGGTCCGGAATTTTTTTGAAATCTACATCGCATTTCCTGCGTTCTGGTGCATTTTGGAGCAAAACAACCCCCAATAAACAATAAATTCACAACGCGAACGTAGAAACGTGCCTTGTAACTTATAAAAAATCTTTACTGGCGAATTTTAGGGGTGGGGGGGGGGGCGCTCGCCGGGTCCGCCCCCCCCCCCCCCCCCCCCCCCCCCCCCCTGAATCTGCCCTTGATCATGTTGTATAACAAGGGGGTAAACATGATTTTGTACACCCCTGTCTGATCCAGCATTTGGGGAACGTGGAGGTTATCCTATTTGTTGAGCTCCCACCCCACCCCTGGTAAGTTTTTGAAATCTAGATGTCAGGCACTTTCCTGTGTTTTACGGCATTTAAATTCAGACTCCAACTGGTGGTAAACTGTGATCTATGTAAACTCCGTAGCTGAACGGGGGGGGTGCAATCACCCCCCCCCTCCAGATCAGCCCCTGCCTATGATTATCCATGTGACCACAGTGTACCAATGACTGCGTATCGATTCATTCAGGGTTATTTATAAAGATAAGGCATTGTTATTTATCCTCAAAATAAAATGGTTTGCTAATTTATCTAATGGACAAGTGGGTGGGAGCATGTGATGGGTAATTTAACGATCGGGGTTCATCCTTGCCGGAATCGCGACTAGAGATCTGGGGCCCGTTTCACTAAACTTCTTATGACTAAAATGTTCGTAAGTTCAAATTTAAGATCGTCTGCGAACCCGTTGGCCCGGCCTTAATTGACCAGCTTTCGATAGGCCGTTAAACACCAACAACAAACTAAATTTTTGCATTGTGCCTGTATACATACATTGGCTGCGAATGATCATCAAGTTGTGTATTTTGACAATGGTGTGTTCTATTATGGGTGAAGTACCATCAGAATGTGAAGTGGCCATGTTACAGAATGGGACAGGGGTGGCTATTATTGTGACAAGCTGTGTCCTAGTACTTGATTGGATGGAACACAGCCGGTATGGCGCTAACATTACAAGGGGGCATCGTTATCACGAGCATAATCTCGGGTGGAAATTTTCAGGATATTTCCACAGGTTGAAGTAACGGACCGAGGTATATAAATACATTAAATATACATAAAAGCATTAATAAATGAGAGAAAAAAAATAATCTAAAAAAAATCGTTGCTCCCTCCTATACACAGTACAATTATAGACCAGTCAATCTGAGATGTATATAGGGTCAACCCAGGACAAATTGAAACATTTTGTCGCTGTGCATTTTCTGATAGTATACATATGTGATTGTTACAGGGAAAAAATCGGACGATGGGAAAAATCGGGAAAATTTTTTTTTCGACATGTTTGTGTAGGCTGTAAAATATAAAAATGCCAAAATATAAAAATTTGCAAAATAGCGTATATCCCCAAACATCCCGCCCATAATGTGTGTTTTTGAACAAATGTAGAGTATTAAAGGCTATACAACTTCATACAACTATTGAAATGAAAGTTATGATCAAATAGTTAATAGTATTTTTAAAAATCGGTATCATTACCCCACCCACTTTTTGTAGCATGTATATGGAATATCAATGAAATCTATATAACTATATAATGTTTTAGCACATATGTATTGTACATGTACTATATACATGCTGTCTGTATTTAGAGCTGTTGATTATGCACATATATATTGTGTTTTATCTTTGGTTGCCAACTTGATGATGACCACATTTTCTGGGTATTTTTCTTTATTCTAGAACAACTTCGTCACTGACATCTAAACTGACAGCAGGAGAATTTAGACAACTCACGCCTTTGCATTCCCAGCACATAACAGAACACTCAAGTCCATGTTTCTTGCATGAGCAACGATTAGTGTGGCAATCAGTTTTACATTTGCATCGGATGACGAATAACAGGCTATCCGGAGCGGGAGGTTTGTCAGTCTGGATTCCGAACATGAACCCTCCTTTCACGGCCCATCCCCAATCTTCAGGTTGTATATCATCTCTGCCTTGCCATGCTTGCACTTGATGATATACCCTATAACTGTGATATTTGGCAGCTGCGGATGTTGGATGAATATTTTCTGGCCCTACGAATTTACTGCTTGATCCAACTTTCTGGAAAAAGCGAGTATGCCGTAGCATATCAAGTGTTTCGGATGCACGTCCATTGTACAATATTGTGCCACCCTCGTAATAAACAGAGACACACTTTCTGGAAATGAAACACTCACCTGAGGCTGTGTAATGAGTTTTCGTGTCTGATACTCAAAGTGACAATTATAGTTCGATTATGTTCAGTATGACGAATAACAGGCTATCCGGAGCGGGAGGTTTGTCAGTCTGGATTCCGAACATGAACCCTCCTTTCACGGCCCATCCCCATTCTTCAGGTTGTATATCATCTCTGCCTTGCCATGCTTGCACCTACACCATATGTTACCTACACCATATGATTTTATTTGTTCTGACCATTTTCATGCTTTAGATGTTAGAATGCACTGCCATCCAGAGTGATAATCCACTTGATTTTCCATATAATGTGCCAACACAAAATCACATGTTATTCTAGTGGCTGATTCACTTCCGGCTGATGCATCATGGGATACATTTGTCCTAGTAACCAAAACGAACTGTCAGAGCATTCTAATAATTATTGTCGTACCGCAGATAAGTTTCTAGGCTTTTGATTGGCTAGCTTGCCTGGTCATATATATTATATGACCTGCCAAGGCCGTCGAACATAGAGAAATTGCGATTCCCTCCGGCGCCTCGCGTCCAATGAAGACACATTTTGAAAGCGTCTAGCGATTGCGAATTGTATTCCTCACTAAACACAATAAAACCCCGAATTGATCAATACAAGTAACAAATTGTACACTCCAAACCAGTTTGTATTGTTTGTTTTTCCATAAATATTCTTCGCTCATCAAAATATGAGCGAAAAATTAGCCAAAATAACGAAAATTGCTTTTCAAATCTCAGCACGCTCGACTTCGTGACACGGCTATATTTAGGTCACAAACTATGGGTTCCACGCACGAAACCGCGGCGTAGCAATGACAGCGAATGTTTGTGAACAAGTCGCATTATTCTAGAGGCGCCAAAGGGAGTGCAAATCGATAGAGCAGCGGAATATAAATTAAATTACACGATATAAAAACAACTGTCATAAAGTCGTTTTCGATGGATTTCTTACTCCATATTTAGTTTGTTTTCGTTTAATATTAAGACTGACGGTAGAAAATCGAATACGGATTATTTTTCTTCCTGAAAAAACGCAAAGATCAAAAGAAGAGATATCGCCTCGGGTGAACATACCTCCAGACGGGCAATATTACACCATATAGCCTGTGTAGAATCACAATAACTTATAATATTTACATATTTTCCTAATATAACACAGAACTGGTGAACCATAGTGAGTTATTTACCTAATTTGACCATTAGTAATTGTCTCCTAATACTCTTTTTGGGGTCTTTCATTCAAGTTTGTGGAGAATTTCCTGTTTTCTCAAGGTGTTGCACGTTGCTATGTAAGAGTGATACAGTGACTGGATGGTTGACGTCACCAGAGTCACCCAGAATGTTGGTTGAGTTGCCCCATATTCTGGTCGATGAAGTCCTCGACCAGGGTTGAGGGTGAAAGCACCCCAGATTTATGTTGACTCTGGGGGATGGTATATAAACACCCCGTTTCCTGATTCAGGAGCTCAATTCTGATAAAAATCTTGAGGCAACCACTCTGTCAGTTTTCTCCCAAATTTACAAATTATAAATTTCACCTTTCCCAACGACACTGTTTCACTCTAACCACTATAGTAAGTACAGCTGGAAATATATTACCATTTACTGTGTGTACAGACACTGAAGAAATACATATTTGAACTGTTCACTGTTATTCTTGACAAAATCCTCTGAACTATCCACCCAATTTCTCCAACCTACACACTCCGACAGCCTGAGCATAACAATATGACCAATACCCGTTATCCGGTTTCTACAATACTGTCTTTCGGTGATGCCTTGTTAATAAACACGGATGCATGTTTACGAAAATCCGAGTCGTTCTCAAATCGTTTTAATGACAATGGCTTTCCTAGATCAAATATGCGCGAGGTGGTGTCACAACCTAATATGGCATGTATGAACAATATATTCTTACACACATCTTCACTTAGGCTTTCCTTTGTACGTGTTATGTTCCATACACGCTGAGTCTTTGTTTGGTTTGATTTCTGACTTCAAGAAAAATATGTTATTCTGCGTGTTGGCATGGTAACACAATAGGACCAGCAAGTCTGTGTCTTCGCCCACTACCACCACTACAGACATAGCTGCAGCACTGACGACAGTCTGTACAATTAGACGATCAGCATCTCCCTCTGCATGTTTTGCCGTGATGCCTGCAGTCACCATCTTTTCACTAAGCATGGATATAAACTTTTGTTTGTTCATAGGGTTTTCAAGAAATGTTTTTTTTGTTCAAGTTCATACTCATGCTACTCGTAAACTTCACCTATCTGTCCCTTTGACCGTCTAAGGTGGGTTATGTCCTTAGTGGTAGGTTCATCTGTATATCCATCAAAAACAACGGTGGCATTGTCACCATATTTGTGCCTGATATGATTGATATAAATTCCACACAGTCCATCACATGAAGTGCGTTTTGGCCAGGAAACTCTTTGTAACAATGACCCACCATCAATTACATATTTGACTGTGAATGATGGTTCTGTGGGTACAGAATCGACGCTCTTTTCTATAGCATAGCGTAACCGTCTTTTCTTTCTTTTTAAATGCAAACTCGTTTACTCGTTTTCCATTGACTGAATAACTGATTGTCCAACTGGCATTGCTTGATCTACGTTCACAGAACAGCTGTCACTCCATTGGTTATGCTGCACAGTGCATCATTGTCAGAAAATGGGTTACGTGGTTCAAGATATTGCAGGATCAGTATCATATCATGTTGATCTCTGTTTCGTCACACCGGGGTACTCTCTTTGTGTTGCTCACTGGTAATATATGAGACTCCCGAAAATCTTGCATTGCTCTATTGATTTCAGCACATGCAGGTGTCGACAGTAACCACACCGTTCGTTGGACATACCTCTACCTCTTGTAGACATACCCCCCCCCCCCCCCACCCCGCTTGTTTTCACGCTTCGCATAAGAACTTGTTCAATGGCAAGATATGTAGAAATGCCGGCTCAGTACCTATCCGTCCGTCTAATTACATGGAATCCATTTTGGAAGAACCTATGTACATCAAGATGTACCTGCTCGAGCAAAGACATCTATTGCAGGTACATATATGCTGATTTTGTATACAGATTATGGCCAGAAGCAGCGAAATATGGCAACATCTCAGCCACTGCTTGAAGATGAAGCGGTCCAATTTCCAGTTCTCTCTTCTTTGATAAAACGCCTGAGTAGTTCAACCATGTCTAAGTACTGCAGCCAAAGCGTTGACGTTCGAGATGATACCAGACGGTCCTTATATCTACCAATGTGCTCGCTGATTTTCGATAATACTTCATCAGATTCTGTTCGAATTGCATCTAAATCAGTATTGTCTTTCAGGAGACTCACGAAAATATCCCCTGCTTTGTGTAAGTCGGTAATTGCGTCTGAATTATCAGCGAGACTGTCTTTAACTGGGTCATCTTCTACATTTGCCTCTTCGGTTGCGGCCATGTGTTGCCCCTCCTCATTATCCTGATCTACTTACACTACCGGTTCCGTCTCAGGGAGCACCGTCTGGTTTCTCTTCAGGTAATGGTATGGCATATTGTTTTGACAGAAGCATGGCGTTGATCACTGCTTCTACCAGAATATGTCCTCCCATTGCGCGTGCAATGGCTTTACCACTTAATATATGCCCGATTGCTGTTTCTGCATTGGTTGTTTCCAACACTTCACAGAGTTCTGACCCACCCATTAGATGTACAATGCAACCTAAATATCTCATTGCTGTATAGAGCCCACCAAATCGGAGAACAATACATTGTAGCTTACTGCCAGAGGGTTCATCATGTTGTATTGCCATGGATTTCCACCACAGCGGCTGGTCAAATGTTAAGATCGTTGTCACATCATATCGTCTTGATTGGTCACACACAAAATGCATTGTTGAGTAAAGACATGATTCGTCATTTGATTTCATATCGATCATGGGCATAAAGACAATGGATTGGACGCCAGGGTGATTTCCACCATGCACTGTTTGCATAAACCCATTCCACGATGGTCTACATGGTCTATGTGGATGTAACAACCACGAAGTTTTCCAGAGGAAGTCGGTATTGCATGTGTCATCATCCGCAACAAATACGGGAAGAGACTTCTATGCCAAATCAGACTTTTCTGCACAATGTCTACGATAGAAAGTGATGTTTAGTTTCCCGACAGCCACAATGTCCTCTAATCATACGGTTACTTTGGGCACGACTGTGTTTATACGGCACGCAGGTGTTACTGTAGATATGATACCCATTCCATGAAATGTATCAAACCCATCGAGGGTTCTAATGTTATGGTCAACATTATCAGCTACATGTTGTATGAAACTTCCTGGGGAAAAGCTAGATATATCCGTACCTTTGTGTACTATAGCGCTACGCTCATATGTCTGCACTTCTGAGTAAGACGAACAAAATCCATGACTATTAAGGGAATCCACAATAAATCTTGAGCCAAACTGCCGATGCATCTGTACGGCAAGTCCTAGTTGCAATGGGCTATTATAACTCTAGTACAAACACATTGCATTATTGCTTGACCGATAGATGTCACTTTTCTGTCTATATCTTTGCCGACGAACAATTCATGAAGGAGAAGTTTGAGTGTATTTGGTAGATATTGGAGACACTACTAAATTACGGCTAAAAACAATGCGCTATATAATAGTATGCTCAGGAAAATATATCACGATTGGAACTCTGCTGAAAAAGCACCGACTCGTGAGCATGATGAGCAATGTCGTTTTAGGCCCATAAATGTCACGTATATATCTATGTATATACATATATCGGTTATTGACGATGGATATGCAACTGCATGGTATGTGTAAGCAATATCATGAAACAAACTCAACACGTGGCATATTCCACTCCGTTTGTGAAGTACACTATATATATTACAATGGAAATCGGTGTGGGTGAGGTATTTTGTACGGACGATTTCGGCGATATATGATCAAATGTAGTATATAGGATATTGTTTTATTACATATTAACGTACAATTCGTTAAACTTTATCGTTAAAATACATTGATAACATAAACATAAAAATAAAGTACATGTTATGCAATTTAATGAAATATGCTGAATTAAAAAAAAAAACAAGAATCACCCCTACACGATATGATACGGAAAAAAAAATCCCGATTTTTCCGGTTGTCCGATTTTTTCCTGATATACAGTAATGCATATAGAACAACTTCCCGGTAAGATACAAAATGTTTCAATTTGTCCTGCGTCGACTTTTATTTTGACTGGACTATTTATTATTGGTACTGTGTATATGAGGGAGTAACGATTTTTTTAGATTAGTTTTTTCACTAATTAATGCTTTTATGTATATTTAATGTATTTATAGACCTCGGTCAATTACTTCAACCTGTGGATATTTTCTGAAATCAGCATTTGAGATTCCTGATAATCGCCGAAAACTTATAGAATGCCACATCTACATAAACTAAAATAATTAATGCTAGCATTACATATTTGGAGCTAGCTCCAAATGATTTAGAGAGCTCTTCAAATGATTTGGAACGAACTCTAAATATTTACTGCTAATTATTTAGAGCTAGCATTTAAGTTAATTATTTTAGTTTATGTAGAAACGCCGAATCTACATAAACGCAAATAAGTATTGCTAGCTCTAAATAGTTAGAGCTATCATTAAATAGTTATAGCTCTCTTCAAATGATTTGGAGCTAGCTCTAAATATTTAAAGCATTATTTTTTAATGTAGATTAGGCATTCCATAAAATCTACTAATGTTTCAACCACAGGTTGAAGTAACGGACCGAGGTCTATAAATACATTAAATGTACATGCCCACTCAATAGGCACTACATGTTCTTTACATCAGAGACATCATCTAAGATATTATCTGGCAAAATAACACTCATTCACCATTACCCCCACGTATTGATTGGCATTAGTATACATTTTATATCAGATGTAAATGTTCATACTGATATCAGGGGCGACAACCGTGTTTCCTTAAAATGTTAACGGACATTACTATTTATTCTCTGTATTTATTTTTTGCTGTGTAATGATCATACTTTATAATCTGTCGAAAATATTATTATATCAGGTGACACATTTAATTAGTATAAATAATTAAAACATAGCATGCCTCATTTGCATATGAAAATAGCTTGATACCACCGCGCGTCACTATCAGTAAAATACATATTACTAAATTATTATATCTGTATAGTGGGCACTCGTAGTTTTAGAACTGGTGGAATAGTGATACAAGTATACACTTATTTAATTCCCATAAAGAACATTAATTGTGTGCCTACTGAGTGGGCATGTACCTTTAACTATGCCTAAAGCATCGATAAATGAAGAAAACAAATAAGCTGAAAATTGTTTTACTCCCTCTTTCATTTATTGATGCTTTTAGGCATATTTAATGTATTTATCGACCTCGGTCCGTTACTTCAACCTGTGGTTTCAACGTGTGAAGCACACTTTTATGCATTTGTGGGTGCAAACCTCTGTTTGTTTAGTCATTTTCAGGAATCGGCATCTAGAACTGTTTCCATCGCTGTTAATACCCTCGATGGCAACCTTGATAATAAAATTAACATAGGTAACATTGACATTGGGTGTTCAGACGTGGGGTGCATGAGAAACAAAACACCATACCTGGGGCCCGTTTCACTAAACTTCGTACGACTAAAATGTTCGCAAGTGCAAATTTAGGATCGTCTGGATATTTAAATTGATGGATTTACATTTATTGAGCATAGGCTGCAGCCTATGCTCAATAAATGTAAATCCAATAATTGTTTACAAGAAAACATTGTTAATGAGAAATGTACAGACTATCATAATTGTGTACTTACGAACATTTTTGTCGTACGAATTTCAGTGAAACGGACCCCAGGGACGCGAGACATATGTTTATTTGAAGCTGGTACCATCTGAATTTTGTCTGCGTAACTAACTATTAAATATATTTAGCTGCTATACCAAGGTGTATGATCACGTGGTACTAACAACAACAAGAAGTACCGATTCAAAGTACGTATTCTTTTATAGTGTCTTTATTACGTAACGGATTTTGATGAAATGTGGCACATCAAACGCGTCTTGTTAAGCTGCATTTGGTAATCTCTGTATTTTCGCCTTAACTTCTGTCGTTTTTGTGAATAATCCATTTCCGTGTCAGAATCGATTTCCGTGTCTCCGACACGGAAATCGATTCTTCACAAAATCGATTCTTCGCAAAAACGACATACGTCTGTGCCAAACTCCAGAGACCACCAAATGCAGCTCATGAAGACGCTTTTGCTGCGCCATATTTCATCAAAATCCGTTGCATATTAAGGAAAATATCAAATAATAATCGAGTGGGTGACGTTGTTGTTGTTGTAACCACGTGATCATGCACCTTGTATACCGCCCAGTATTATATTTCATTACGCGAATACCCGTGTGTCACCCACTACCCGGATTGGCTCATGTTCACGTAATGTGATGGGCGGGGCGAGCGGGCAATGTAGCCAATTGTCGGCCCATTGTGGTCGGTCACGGGCCGCTGGCCATGCTGTCGGGCGAAATTACGGGAATTATTAAGGCAATACAACAATTTTCTCGTGTAACCTTAAATCATTCATAATCAGTGTCGATGTGATTTATTTATTTCTCTTTCTTCTGTGATATACATGCATGGTATATATGGACATTTATGCTTGCATTTTTGCAAATGCATGTGATTTATATAGATGATATTTGGATAAGCAAATGTTTTAAGAATAAAACGTAATCACTGATATTTAGATAAAAACTATTGCAGACGACAGCAATCAGATACGCTCACCATGAAAAGGAAGATTTCATCATATACAATTTTAAATGTATTGACAGAAACAAAATTTGTGCGAAATAGAAAATAGCAAAAACGCCAGCCATCTAGGAATTGTTATTAGTACAAACATATTTTATTGAATAACAATTTACATAAACATAGATAGATAAACCGTGTGAACAGGATTGGAATTAAAATATTATATTATTTATTTATTTCCTCTAAATAACTGTGATACCGTTGGCGATGCAGTCGGGTGCCGAGGACGAGAATTACTACAGATATTCCACGGACTCTGTGGAGGATTATGACAGACAAGACAGCAGATACCCCGACTACTGCCGAACCATCAAAGTTCAAGGTCAGTACACAACCGCCTGCGCTAACCATGCCGATATTTGTAGTTTTTAATTTAAAATTACTTTCATATTGTGAATGAAATCAAGCAGCTTGATTGACTGAGTCTGAGCTGTGCTACAGCTCAGGCTCAGACAATCAAATTGCTTGATTACGAGATGAGATCGCCTGCGCTAATCTTGCCAATGCAATATTTGTTTTGTATTTATTTCAAAATTCTTGAATATTGTGCTTTAAATCGAGCAGTCTGAGCTGTGCTACAGCTCGTGCTCAGCCAATCAAATTGCGAGATGAGATCGCATGCGCTAATCTTGCCAATTTTTTTTTTTTTTATTTCAAAATACTTGAATATTGTGCTTGAAATCAAGCAACTTGATTGTCTGAGCTGAGATACAGCTCAGACTCAGACAATCAAACTGCTTGATTGCGGGATGAGATCGGCTGCGCTAAACTTGCCAGTATTTGTCTTATTTTGTTTATTTCAAAATACGTGAATATTGTGCTTGAAATAAGGCAGCTTGATTGGATGAGTCTGAGCTGTGTTACAGCTCAGGCTCCGCCAACTAAACTGCTTGATTGCGAGATGAGATCTAAACATGCAGTAATTGCCAATTTTTTTATTTTTTTTTTCATTTCAAAATATTTGAATATTGTTGTTGAAATCAAGCAGCTTCATTGGCTGACGTTGCCATCTGGGCAAAGTTAACGCTGGTGGTTGTGTAACACGGGTCGACTTCACACATATTGTGTGGTGGGGGTGGGACGAGGTGGTTGTGCTGGATATAGCCCTTTAGCATTGGGACGAAGTAGTGGGTACGCAAGCACGAATCCTCCTGTTATTATTAGTGTAAGCGATTGTGCGTCTCCTTTATAACTTCGTTACCCTGCGGACCAGGCTACGCTAGTGTATTTTGATATGATATGAAGTTTATCAGACAATGCTAGGAAAATGTAGGTAACATGTGGTGAATAGTAGGCTAGTGTATTTTGATATGATATGAAGTGTATCAGACAATGCTAGGAAAATGTAGGTAACATGTGGCGAATAGTAGGCTAGTGTATTTTGATATGATATGAAGTGTATCAGACAATGCTAGGGAAATGTAGGTAACATGTGGTGAATAGTAGGCTAGTGTATTTTGATATGATATGAAGTTTATCAGACAATGCTAGGAAAATGTAGGTAACATGTGGTGAATAGTAGGCTAGTGTATTTTGATATAAAATGTTCCGCTCGGAAACGTATGGAAGCGTCCTGGTGCCAATGCTAAAATATTTTGTATTTCCTAATTAGGAGATACTAACTTATACTTAGGAGATACTATCTCCTTACTATCTCCTAATTAGGAGATATTATCTTCTAATTATGAGTCAGTATATCCTAATTAGGACTTATTATCTCCTACTTCGGACTTACTATCTGTGTCAAAGCTAAAACATGTTAGGATTTATAATAATTAGGAGATATTAAGTCTTAAGTCATAATTAGGAGATACTAAGTCCTAATTAGGAGGACGTATTATCTCCTAATTAAGATATACTAAGTCCTAATTAGGAGATACTATCTCCTAATTAGGAGTTACTATATATTGGCATTGACACCAGGACGCTTACATAGAAACTGTATGAATTCAAAGGCGAGCCTGATAAACTTGATCAACACACTAACTGGGGGCCCGCTTCACTAAACTTCGTACTAAGAAGTTGTAAGTGCAAAATTCCAGTTTTCAATAACATTGGAACCAGTAGCCGATATTGGCAAATCGTTTTCTATATATGTTCAAACTTAATTTATTGTTTACCCTAGTTTCTCGACCAAGGAAATATTTCGTCTCAATTAATCACATATTGCGACACTTTCGCCAATATCTATTAAATTAATCATTACATGTTCAGCCGCTATATTTAGAACTGATTTTACGTCTTGTGTCATCAGTTCACTAGACGCAAAGCATATTACCACCCACACACGCGGTCACTTCGTGTCGTACCACCAATCACATGCTAGTATAGCGATTCGAATCACGTTTAAGGGCGGAGCTTCGCAGTGGGCTGGTAAACAATAAGTACGTGTATAGTTCACATATTGAATTTTTAATAAATTAATTTCTCGCTCGCTACGAAACTAAATTATTCTAAAGTGTTGTCGAAGCATGTTTTTGATGATAAAAATAGAAAATAAACAGCAGACGACAACAAAAAATAAGCGGGGATAAGTTCATATAAGCTAAGTTAATAAAACAATTAGCAAAATAATTAATTAGACTTAACATAAATAATAAACAAAAGTAATTGTCATTGATGACGTCATAGTGGAACGTGCATATTTCAACTAATTAACAATGTCAAACCGTTGGAACTTTTTTTAATATTTGTTATGTTTTGCATGCGGTCCAAAAGGGGGAGCTACTCGATGAGCCGCGGATCAAATTAACAATCGAAATTCAATTTGCGCATCTACACACCATGATAAGTGGGTGGTGGTCGGGTGAATGCGACGGCGTACATTAACGGTAGGGGTTCCTCCTCATAAATTGGGTTATTGCCCATTATAAAAGTGGTAAGATTATTACTGATCCTATTGCTTTTGGGAGGGGCCAAGTGATTATTGTGTGGCGAGGACATGGTATCAGATCAGGATTATTCTGATTTCAGGGCTGAATATACAGATTTTTTATTGTAAATAATCAGTCCTGATTTTGGGATTCCCCCCCCCCCCCATTTGTACATGTACTTGAACATGTACTTGTACAGTTTATATATATATGGGATTTAGTACTAAACCCATTGACCCGGCCTTAAATGACCTTAGCTGTTGATAGGCCGTTAAACCCTAACAAACAAAAACAAAAACTACACACCATGAGAATACCACATACCAAATATGAAATAGATAGATACATCTATTACAGTTTAAAACAATATACATTTTTTCTTCAAAATTGCGTATAATAAGGAACCTACATTTTGTTAGCGTGCCTCTTTTCCAGTGAATACATAGTTCAAAACCTTGTATCGAATTTAGAATTAATTATATGTTTTTCAAATTTAAAATCAAATGCAAATCTGAGGTTTGTAAAAGGATTTCTATTGAGCGGTGACCAAAAGCGTATCCTTGATTGTATGGGTTTATTTGGTGTATGTTTATGACGATAATGCCCTTTCAACGGTTCGCAAAGCACAGCCGCATACCTTGGCATAGTCATATATCAGTAGCCTATTTCATCAACATTGCAAAGTATACTTTACTAGCAAAGTATACTTTGAGGGAGAAATCATTTATTTTTCCTGAAATGCATTATTTCATATAGAACTAACAAATGCATATATTTCATGATTAAAAGTATGCAGAATTATTATACTGAATTTATTACATTATCACAGCCAAATTGGCTGTGATAATGTAATAAATTCAGTATAATAAAAATTAATAAATTTATCCTAAAATTGAAAATTTCTCCCTCAAAGTATACTTTGCTACTAAAGTATACTTTGCAATGTTGATGAAATAGGCTACTGATTTACAGTGGAGCATCTCTAAACCGGACACCATGGGGACCTCCCAGGGTGTCCGGTTTAGAGAGGTTCCACTGGAATTTTTTTTCTTTTCAATATATCTTTTCACAACGGTCACGTATATTCGTTTTGTGACAGCATTTTTCCCCGTGTTATCCGAGTATTGCAAAACATATAAAATATCAACTCGTGACATTTCTGACACCTGACGTAAACATCATGTTTCCAAAATCTTTGTCATTTCAGGTATTTCTGTGTATGTTTACTTTGATCTTAAGTTTGGAAGCCATTCTTTCTCTCAGCGAGTGTGTTTTGTGGAATATTTGCCGAAAGTTTATTTTGCAAATGTGATTACTTTCACTGGTACTTGATCTCATGTTGATATACAATGGCAATTGGAGTCGTCAACTGATTCGCCCAGCGTGTCAATATTTGCAATTGTGTACTAGCGTAGTATTCTAGTTTATTACATTCGAAGGACGAGAAAAATCTTAAAAAATAAAGCCAGATTGAACATTTAAACACAACAAGTCCTTATTTCAGAATTACTGTCTGTTCCACGTTTTGCTGCCGACGAACTTTTGGCTATTAAACACATTAAATCTAAAAAATATTTAAAAGTAAGTACTTTTTCATCAATAACAAAAAAATTCACCCTCCCCCAATTGTTTTATTGACGAAAAAGTACTTACTTTTAAATATTTTTTAGATTTAATGTGTTTAATAGCCAAAAGTTCGTCGGCAGCAAAACGTGGAGCAGATAGTAGGGTCATCTCTATTGGAAATTATATATACACATATGTAGGGAATACCAGTCTAGTGTCTTTTGATATCAAGCTCATCAGGCAAGGCTAGGAAACGAGGAATTCCGAGGCTCGCCGAACCGAGCCTGATAAACTTGACATCTCTTCCCTCGTCGGTCCAGCCGAGATATATTTCCGTACACATCCAATAACCTATAAGTATTAATATCATAATACACTAGTGTAATAAATATGAATAACATATAAGTATTAATATCATAATACACTAGTGTAATAAATATGAATAACATATAAGTATTAATATCATAATACACTAGTGTAATAAATATGCCAGTGAGACCGCCACGAAATATAAAACACGGTAGGTGATCAGTACGACAGCAGTGCACGATGCTGTGCTTATGAAATAGATATAACCCAACACTTGACATAATTGTGATGATTTATATGATATTTATTATTAAGCTCGTTGACCGATTTCATAAGAAACTCGGCATAGCCTCGTTTCTTATGAAATCGGTAAACTCGTTTAATAAATACCATATTAAATCAGTATTCATGTAATATCGTCAATACACTTGCATATATGTTCATGATGTGGATGAATAATGTACAAACTTATTGTGTCACTAATGCGAATTGACAACAGGTAATTTTCGGATAATAATGAGGTGAAATAAACAGACACTATATATTATATATGTGCCTGTGACTGAAGGAATGGGGCTTATGTGATTTGTGACCGGTATAGCTCCTAATCAAATAACATACTTTTGGAGCCTGATGACGATTGTTAGAAGCATGTCGGGTGTGTCATTGATGGAATGGTGAACGGTGCAGATCCTGATCAAACTGTGCGGATACACAGATTGATCTGGATCTACACGGGTCGCAAAGCCCATAGGCCTCATTTCTTCACACAAAGCCACATATTAGTAATATAATGGGTTACCTGCAAATTGCATCGACAATCGCTTGATATTTGACATCTCACGGAAAAGACAGCTTACTCGCATTTTCTTGTTTAGTTGGTTGTCCGCTCACTTGTCAATAATTGAGCAACGGGAACCAGTCTTCACGTGAGTCAAGTTTATATCGCGGTTGGGCCGACCGATAATTTACAAGCTCGGCTTGGACGGACAGACAGATGGAAAGGCAATTTGGGTTCATGGGGTATTTCCATGATTTGAAGATCGAAGAAAAAGTAAAAAAAACAATAGGTTTTAGGGGCTTACGGAATAATTTAAAGGAATCGTTTTTATCCCGTCAACACAGTGCGTATGTGCCGTGAAACACGGTGCCGTGAAACATTTTTGATATCCAGTCAATACTACTTTTGCATTTTACAGCCATTTGTAGGTGTTGACGGGATAAATAGAATAGTAGGTTAGTGCCGTGAATGGGAAAAAATATCTGGCGCGGCACGGAAACGGGATGTGCTCGGCAGAGCCTCGCCCATCCCGTTTCCTGAGCCTTGCCAGATATTTTTTCCCATTCACGGCACTAACCTACTATTCTCTATATATTTTCCTTATTTCTGAACCAAAGTATATGTTGTGACCACTCATTTGAACCGTCTCGGCGAGACGGTTCAAATGAGTGGTTCAAATGAGTGGTCACAACATATACTTCTGATGAGAAATAAAGAAATTCTTGAGCCTTGCCGGATATTTTTTCCCATTCACGGCACTAACCTACTATTCTATATGTGTTAGACCACGTCCTTAACCCCACAAACCCCCCAACGTTTGCACGGACGGACAGACATGGGGCCGTTTCACTCAACTTCGTACGACTAAAATGTTCGTAAGTGCAAATTTAGAATCGTCTGGACATTTCGATTGAAGGATTTACATTTATTGAGCATAGGCTGCTTAATAAATGTAAATCCAATAATTGTTTACAAGAATACATTGCTAATGTGAAATTTACAGACTATCATAATTTTGCACTTACGAACATTTTAGTAGTACATGTAGAAAGTTTAGTGAAACGGCCCCCTGTACTGGTAATACCGTTCATGTATGTCCTTAACTTTCGCCAGTGAACATACAATTATTTACTAAAACTCAATACTGCAACAGCTGTTTGTAAAAGTAAAAAAAAAAACACTTTAAAATGTTTCTTTCAGTAAGATAATCTTACAAAATATCATAAGATTTGCTTGAATTGGCATAAAGAATTCACAAACGATCGAGAAGTATTCATCTACCACTGAGTACAACTTATAAACATCTCAAAAATACTCATCAAAAAGTGAAAACACTTGACAAAGTGGTGAGATGCATTCAAAAGTCAGTGAGAACAATTTGCTAATTCATAAATTATTATTCGCCTCGTGCATGTAAGAGTCCAAAGATATTGAGTCACACATGTATTATATTAATTTTGTTCCGTGTGCAATATCATAGTAGCTCACGACACATCCTTCTCTATGCCATGGTACACTACCGTCCGCTCTAATCTGACCATTATTTATCGATTTAGATTCTTTATTTCATTATTATACTGGAATATTATGCTTGAAGACAAGCAGCCTGATTGACTCAGCATGAGCTGTAGCACAGCTCAGGCTCAGTCAATGAAACTGCTTGATTGCGAGTTTACATTGCTAATATATGTTAACATGGAGAAACGTTGATACTATCGGTCGAATTACTGCAGGCGGTTGTGTAAACATAGCAACTAAAATTGGAAAGCTTTTTGGAAAAGCTAATACTTGCGTTTATGCTGGTACTGGTCGCAGAATTGTGTGGATATGTCATACACGAGTTTTTTCAAACTATAATTTGATGGTAAGAGGACTAAAACCTGTTAAACCTGCAAAATACGATCATATGATGGCAAGGCAAATTTCTGAAAACAATTGGGACCAGTTCGTATATGCCTGACCTATTTCTGTCAGTTTTTGTCGAGCCCGCTTGCGGAAAGCGAGACATAGTGATCACAATGACGTCCGGGTGTCCGTGCGTCCGTCCGTACGTGCGTCCATCCGTCCGTCCGAAATCTGCGTTAAATACCTTATATATCTGCAGTCCTAAGTCACATTGACTTGAAACTTCATATGCTTATTAGTCATGATCCATATATTCATGTTGTATCCCACTCATGCGGCCCCTGTGCCCAAGGTCAAGGTCAAATGACTTAAAAGTTTGCGTTCCGAAATCTGCGTAAAGTTTTTAAATACCTTATCAGCTTATAACTCTGCAGTCCTAAGTCACATTGACTTGAAACTTCCTATGCTTATTAGTCATCATCCATATATTCATTATGTGTCCCATTAATGCGGCCCCTGCGCCCCTATGTCAACGTCAAATGACGTAGAAGTGTGCGTTAAAGTTTCTGTCAAAATTTGCGTTAAAGTTTTCACATACCTACTATCTCTATAACCGTAAGTCAGAATTGCTTGAAACTTTGTATGCTCATTGGGCATCAAGCTTCAAATAAATACACTCTGAGACCATCAAATGCCTCGGCGGGCTCGACATGCGGGCCGCGGCCATCTGGCGTAATATATTCAGTAAACATTTGAAAAATGACACAAAGGAGATACGGATTTTCTATTGATTGTTTTCAATTTCAATATATAAAAGTAAAGTGTTGTTTTTTATAGTGTCACCCCTATTGAAAGGGCCGGCCAGTTCTGTATTTTGAGACTATAATCTCTGAACATCAGTACCTCCCAATTCCTGCCATATATGCACTCTCTACTACAAGGTGTATGATCACGTGGTTACAACAACAACACAAACAACAAGTACTGAAACGTCCAGAAGCCCTCCGATTCAAAGTACGTATTCTTTTATAATTCTTTTATTATGTAACGGATTTTGGTGACATATGGCGCATCAAACACGTCTTGTTAAGCTGCATTTGGTGGTCTCTGTATTTTGGCCCAAATGTCTGTTGTTTTTGCGAAGAATCGATTTACGTGTCTACTGACACGGAAATCGATTCTTCGCAAAAACGACATACGTATGTGCCGAACTCCCGGGACCACCAAATGCAGCTCATGAAGACGGGTTTGCTGCGACATATTTCATCAAAATCCTTTGCATATTAAAGAAAATATCAAATAATACTTACTTTGGAGTGGGCGCGCTTTCAACACTTTCAGTCATTGTTGTTGTTGTTGTAACAACGTGAACATACACCTTGTACTTCCACCGTGGTGATTGGAAAACGTTAAGACGTCCTCAACCACCACTCCACCCCTGTCGACCGAAATAGTTTTACTGCATCGTTAGATACAGTTAAGTTTAGGTATCGCCATTTTTAGATCTACATCGGCATTAAATTACTGGCCTTAGCTGTTGATAGGCCGTTAAACCCCAACAGAAGCATTAACTGGATGTCGGTCGCCAGTTATGCGGACATATTTATTCGCCGGAACTCGTGTACTTATTATGTGGTAAAAAAACGTAACTTATAATTCATATTTCATAATACCTATGTTGATGGTAAATGTATGCCTCTATGCTCCAATGAATACCAGATCAGTTGTTATAAAGGCTGTCAGAACAGAACAGAACAGAACATATCTTTGTTTCAAGATCTCAGACGGCAACATGCTGTATATGAGTACATAACTTAAGCATGAGGTAAGCAGGGCAAAATGGCAATGGGGGCATCATCAGTGTGGGGCAGGCACACTTACCTACTTTTTATTCCTGGAGATACAGTTTCAGTCATTTCGGTACTTTGATTATATGGTCTCGTAACAAGGATTTGGAAAAAATAGCAGATGGCCTACTACTACAGTATTGCCTCACGATAGAATTTGTATTGTAGAATCAAGTCCGTCAAACGATGCTGCGTACTGAGAAATATAACACTCGGAGACCCTCGAGTTGTCGCGATGACACCGAGGGTATCCGAGTTACGTCTGAGCAATGGCGGAAATCTGTCACCCTCGATTCGTATTCATGACAAAACTGGATTATTGACATTGCGACCAGTGTAGCCCCAGATCAGCATGCGCATCCGCACAGTCTGATCAGAGGCTACACAGTTCTGAGTTTTGCGACCAGTGTATATCCAGATCAGCACGTGTATCCGCACAGTCTAATCAGGATCTGCACTGTATGCCATTCCACCAATGAACACCCGTTATGATTATAATAAACAATATATAACGTCATCAGGTTACAGGAATGATCTATGTGATCAGCAGCTACACTGGTCACAAATCCCATACGCCCCATTTTCCCAGTCACAACCACATATGTCCGTTGATGGACCAACGGTGACATATCCCAGCTGGTTGCTAATGCCTCCATTGACTCTCCGATTAAACCAATTTAACCGCAATTGGTGTAAAAGCAAAAGTTGAAAGCGCACAGCGGGGGTCAGAGGGCAACTAACTCAAACCCGGGCATTAGTTACGACGATATGCGTAAAACGGCCCGAAGTCACCCGCGAGCGCGTTTTAATTATCGCCACTGTTTACACATCGTCTCTCTGTTCTACGACAACAGACGGAACCATTTGTGAATTGTCACACTTGTATTTGGTGAATTTGTGATGGCAATGGACCTATTTTTGTGTTTGGTTAAAGTGGTATACTTCGGTATACCATCAAAGCCTCGGCGGACGCGACATGCGGGCCGCGGTCATCTAGTTTGTTGTAGCAAAGCGATCGCCGGGGGGTGTCTCACTCACGAACATGTTGGTCAATATGGCCTATCAATGTGACCTATATTTCGAAAAAAGAGTAGGTTGCCAGATCGACACAAAGTCGTTAGTCGTCAATGCGAAGACGCAATTAATGAAGTTTGGTAAATATCAGAACATTTGTATTAAATGTTGTCAAGCATCTATGTTCTACTTTACTTTACTTACATGTCGAAAAAGTAGGTCACTGCCACCAAGTTGGCAACGTGGTGATCAACCATTAATGTGAGGAAATAATAAATACATATATAAATAATAAATTTGTATAAAGTTGTACTACACCAACGCCTGCGTTAAACTTGCCGAGATGTCAACGTTTCTGAACGTCTATTGGCAATCTGACAGCGCAATCGAGCAGCTTGATTGGCTGAGCGCGAGCTGTTTCACAGCTCGGGCTCAACCAATCAAGCTGCTTGATGTCAAGCATACTATCCACGCGTTTTTTAAAGAAAACAATTGACAACTATTGGCAAGATTAGCGCAGGCTGTTGTGTAACATTTTGCATTGATAGGCCACTAGTTATTGTTTCACTTCGCTTCATGAACTACAAGATTAGTGCCATATACCAACCAAAACGCACCGTTTGTATTTGATTAAACTACATCAAATTTGTCTTATATGTGGATGTGACTGGAGAAATGTAAAGGTACATGCCTATTCAGTAGGCACAAAATGTTCTTTATAGGAATTAAATAAGTGTATAATTGTGTCACCGCTATACAGGTATAATCATTTAGTAATATTTATTTTACTGATAGTGACGCGCGTTGGTATCAGGCTATTTTCATATGCAAATGAGGCATGACATTTTTTAATTATTTATATTAATTAAATGCGTACCCTGAAAAAAATATTATTTTCGACAAATTATAAAGTATGATAATTGCACATCAAAAAATAAATACAGAGGATAAATAGTAATGTCCGTTAACATTTTAAGGAAACACGGTTATCGCCCCTGATATCCGTGTGGAAAGTTACGTCAGATATAAACTGTATAATTATGCCAATCAATACGTGGGGTAATGGTGAATGGATGTTTATTTTGCCAGAAAATGATTCAGATGATGTCTCTGATATAAATAACATTTTGTGCCTACTGAGTGGGCATGTACCTTTAACAGTGTTTTCTTGTAAACAAGTATTGGATTTACATTTATTGAGCATAGGCTGCATATGCAGCCTATGCTCAATAAATGTAAATCCAATACTTGTTTAAAAGAAAACACTTTTAAAGGTACATGCCCACTCAGTAGGCAAGATTTAAATGTAAATCCACCAATTGAAATTTCCAGACGATCCTAAATGTTCACTTACGAACATTTCATTCGTACGAAGTTTAGTGAAACGGGCCCCATATTCTGAGTGTAATGCATATATCGCATCACAATTGCTCGAGTACATGATGGCGACTACTATAGGAAATGACGACATCCATAGCTATGAGGACGGCGTCAGTGGTAGATGATGTCGATGTTTGATATACGAAGTATAATAATTCCAAATATATCGTCGGGAAATGGTGAATAACTGTTTCATGCATGAACATTGTCATATCTAACGATTGAACGAACAAAAATATGCCTCCCTGTATTGTAACTTGTCATGTGGGTATGTACGTTTAACGTATGGGAGATACAGTGGAACCTCTCTAAACCGGACAACAAGAAACATATGCGATATTAATTTTGATATATTTCTTGGCCATTTATCTCAGGTGTTAATGCATGTTCGTGATCGCATAGCACACAGCTATGACTCGGAATAATTAAATGCCTGATTTACAGTGAAACATCGCTAAACCGGACACCCTGGGACCAGGGTGTCCGGTTTAGCGAGGTTTCACTGTATGACCAAGGTGGCCCCTGGCCAATGATAGTACGCTCCTGTAGCATGAAAATGATCCAAATTGCTTGTTGGAAGCAAGACGGATATTTAAACATGTGATTTAACGCGGAACAGTGCAGATCATGATCAGACTGTGCAGAATGCCCGTACGCCCAATTTCTCCAGTCACAGCCACATATATACTATCATCGATTAACATATACAGGGGAGATAATTTGGTAATATATTTGAGGTATTGATGTACGAGCACCAGGAAGCACGTTTTGTGAGACATAATACGTTTTGGTTGTGAAATGATGCTACTATACACACAGGCGAGCGGCATGTTGATAGGATAGTGCATTATACTTGTTTAGACATGTAGAAAACAATATAAAATGCTGTCATCCAATAGATACACTGTTATATAATCGATTATATAACAGTTTATCTATTGGATGACTGCATTTTTTTTTCAACATGTCTAAACAAGTATAATACACTATCCTATCAACATGTCGATCGCCTGTGACTATACCACCTTTTGAAACGGTTATCCAGTACATGTAGCAGGCATGGGAGTGGAACACTATCCCCAATCCTGAACATTTATTTGAGCAGCGGATTGCGCTGCGATTTGCTAGGGGGGTCTGGGGGCATGCCCCCCCCCCCCCCCCATAATTTTTTCAATTCTAGATGCTCTGTGCTTCATTCTGAGGTATATTTAGCATTAAATAGATCACATTTTCCCCTGAAAAAATATGCTATAATTAGGAAAAATTGGCAACATAATCCATTTCAATTTAAAATAATACTTGCAACAAGAAGTCAGTACATGTATAACAGGGATTCCGCTGGAGAAAATAAAAGAATCGCCAATTAAAAAAAAAATCTTGTAAATCCGTTGAGAATGGCGATAAAAAATTACAATTTTTTTTTTTTTTTTTCGAAAATTGTAATTTTTTATCGCCATTCTCAACGGATTTACAAGATTCACAAAAGTGGTCCATGGGACCTCAAATCCGGACATGCCTGATGTAGTTGCATGAAGACCACATGTGCTTCTTGTAGCATCACTATCAAGGTGTATGATCACGTGGTTACAACAACAATAGCATGTACTGAAACTTCCAGAAGCCCTCCGATTCAAAGTACGTATTCTTTTATTTTGTCCTTATTATGTAACGGATTAAATATGGCGCATCAAACGCGTCTTGTTATTAAAGGTACACGCCCACTCAGTATGCACAGACTATTCTTTATAGGAATTAAGTGCATACTTGTGTCACTATTCCACCAGTTCTAAAAATTACGAGTGCCCGCTATACAGATATAATCATTTAGTAACATTTATTTTACTGACGCGGTGGTATCAGGCTATTTTCATATGCAAATGAAGCATGATATTTTTTAATTATTTATGCTAATTAAATATGTCACCTGGAAATATAATATTTTCGACAGATTATAAAGTATGATCATTGCACATCAAAAAATACATACAGAGACTAAATAGTAATGTCAGTACATTTTAAGAAAACACGGTTATCGCCCCTGATATCAGTCACGGTCGAAATTTACGTCCGATATAAAATGTATGATAATGCCAATCAATACGTGGGGTAATGGCGAATGAATGTTTATTTTGCCAGAAAATGTCTCAGCTGATGTCTCTGATATACAGAACATGTTGTGCCCACTGAGTGGGCATGTACCTTTAAAGCTGCATTTGATGGTCTCGGTACTTTGGCCCAAACTTCTGTCGTTTTTGCGAGGAATCGATTTCCGTGTTAGTAGATTCTTAGCAAAAACGACATAAGTATGTGCCGAACTCCCGGGACCACCAAATGCAGCTGATGAATACGCGTTTGCTGCCCATATCTCATCAAAATCCGTTGCCTATTAAAGAAAATATCAAATAATACTTACATTGGAGTGGGCGCGCTTTCAACATTTCCAGCCATTGTTGTTGTTGTTGTAACCACGTGATCATACGCCTTGAATATAAGGTTCGACAATGTCCAGCCGTGGGTAAACGTTTGCCGTGGTACGAGGGAACTGTTTGAACCACAAGGCCGTAGGCCGCGGGTTCAAACAGTTCCCGAGTGCCACGGCAGACGTTTACCCACGGCTGGACATGGTCGAACGTTATTGTTACATTCCCGTCGGAAATAGCATGCAATTTGAGCATATATGCAGTACTTTCGGTACTTTGATAATCTTTGATAACCATTCAAACAGCTGATTTTACACATACATGTTCCGGAGCCGCATAAACGTCGCGCGATGCAGTCGCATCAATTTCAAAATTTCAGTGCGACCGCTGTGAACGGGTCTGGTGACGTAATGGCGCGTTCTAGTAACTTCACGATACAAATGCATTGTGTAGGTGTTGGCTTTGCCCCGGAATGAGCATTGTCTACACTCAGCCATAGTCAAACAGCACGCGCTGTACGTTTGAACACGGCTGTGGGCGGTGTCGACCAACGACAGTCATGTAACAATTATTGTTTGTACATACATCAAGGTGTATGATCACGTGGTACTAACAACAACAACAAGTACCGATTCAAAGTACGTATTATTGTATAGTGTCCTTATTACGTAACGGATTTTTATGCATTTAAGCTGCATTTGGTGGTCTCTGTACGTTTGCCCAAACTTCTGTCGATTCTTCGCAAAAACGACATAAGTCTGTGCCGAACTCCACGGAAGACCAAATGCAGCTCATGAACATGCGTTTGCTGCGCCATATTTCATGAAAATCCGTTTCATATTAAGGAAAATATCAAATAATACTTACTTTTGGAGTGGGCGACATTGTTGTTGTTGTAACCACGTGATCATGCACCTTGATACATGCAACACCTTTAAAAACAATGTACAACACAATTCAAATGCGCACAGTGATTACACGCGGGCGCATTTGAATTATGTTGTATATTGTTTAGAAATGTATTTCTTGTATGTACAAACCGTATACATCATTGGGGAGGGTTGTAACTATTAAATGTTGATATAACCAGAAACATATATTACTGAAATTTTAAAAGTGTATGTTTCTGATATAACTTGTAGCCAAATCCATTTGCATGTTAATTTAAACGTTACGTTTGCTTGTTGCAATTGTATCCATCCCCCTTACATTTGCAATAATATATTATTAAGCTAGTATACATTTACGAAGAATAATTGACCATCCAAGACACGCTAAAAGCACCTGTGACACAAACTAGTATCATTGGTGTTCAAATCGCTCTTGTTGTTTTTCGGTACTATTATTTTCTTCAGGCTCCTCAAAGGTACACATTGGTTCAAAAATACGATACAAATCTACAATTAAATTAATTTTTAATAATCTGTTTCATCGGTTTCTACACCTAATCCATATAACAAAAATAAGGTTTACAAAAATATGAGTCACGAGGTCGGTATTTACTCAAGTTGTATTTTTAAATTACAGTACCCCATGGCAATACGAAACTAAATACTGGAAACAATATATTTACAGACGCCATATTTAATTTGCCTCGCCACGGGTATCCGCACGGTTAATTAAATTGAGAAATACTATCATGGAAACGGCCTCTCATTCAGTCTGTCAATTATATTTCATTTCGTTTGTGTTTGAATTTACTTAATATTAGAGTTCATTAATCCTGGCATATGACAGTATAGGACGTCGAATTGAGAAACGTGATCTTACTACGTGAGCGAACAGCGTAGTCCCAGATCAGACCGCGCATGCGCGGTCTGATCTGGGCCTACGCTGTTCGCTATCAAGCCACTAAAATAGCCATACTGTGAGCAATATACATATTATCTCCAAATCATTACATGTAAACGCGTCATATGATTAGGAGCTATTAATTGCAAAGGGCCCGTTTTAGAATAAACGATTATTATTATCAATTGGCGGAATATATATTAACCGCGACATAGCGGTATTCAGACCAACCGCCCGTTTGTTGCGGCACTGTGTGAGCCTTTGAAGCGCATTATGCGGGGCCTACAATAGAATTCAATTTTCTGTGATCTTATCGCTAATATTCCATTTCCGACCGTCCGTCCTCATTAACAGTTAATACGAATGTTGGCAACATGTAAGTGAAGTGGGCATTGTAATAATTTGAATATTTAAAAATCCACAATTTGAAATTCCGACCATGTAATATGTGTTTTTCTAATATGTCTATATTTACATATCTAGAATGAAATATGAGTTTTCATTTGGTTTGATCAAATTTCACTGAATTTGCACAGTAGTCGGTTATTTTCCTCACATAGTTATTGCATACCTGTGTATGTATATTGCAGACTCTGCAGCCATAATGGTAAACAATAACAGCGAACCATATTAACATTTCGGTGTAGAATAATCATAATATATATGCATCATATTTTGAAAGCAGTGTACACTTCGCAGGAAATTGTGTTATGTTATACTCATAAAAAATACAATATAATCGCAAACCATTAGACTCGATCTATTTAACAGAAACAGGAATTACACATTTAATGATTATACAAACCATTGTTATAGACAAAACGCCCGTACACCGTTATACACGTTTTCCAACTTAAACTGTCGCCGTACTACGGGCGCCGTGGCCGAGTGGTGTCAAATACCTTCCGTCGTTCTATTGAGGGAATAGGATCAATGCTGGAGGTAAATAAACGGAAATTAACCACGTTATTATTCATAAATGGTCTCCCGTTTTGGCCTTTAATAGGCTGCATTAATCGGTTACATACGGAGTTATTTCCCACGAAATAACAATTCATTTCCTCAATTTAACTATTCCTTCCCTGGAATTAACACTTCGTTCCCACGATATAACAATTCGTTCCCTCGAAATGACAATTCGTTACCTCAATGTATTCGTTCCCTCGAATTAACAATTCGTTCCCACAATATAACAATTCGTTCCCTCAATTTAACAATTCGTTCCCTCAAATTAACAATTCGTTCCCACGAATTAACAATTCGTTCCCTGGGAACGAATTGTGAAATTGAGGGAACGAGTTGTTAATTCGTGGGAACGAATTGCTAATTCGTGGGAACGAATTGCTAATTCGTGGGAACGAATTGTTAAATTGAGGGAACGAATTGTTATTTCGTGGGAACGAATTAATAAAAAAAAGAATTCTACGTCCGTTGCGGGGCTCCGCATGTAACCGATTAAAGCAGCCTATTTAAAGGCCAAAACGGGAGACCATTTATAAATAATAACGTGGTTAATTTCCGTGGGAACTAATTAGCAATTCGAGGGAACCACTTGTTATATCGTGGGAACGAAGTGTTAATTCCAGGGAACGAATAGTTAAATTGAGGAAACGAATTGTTATTTCGTGGGAACGAATAAATAGAAAAAAATCCATGTCGCTCCGTAATTACATGCAACCAGCATTATTATCATCAGTGGAATGTCAATACATTTTTATTGTATGTTATTTTTTTACAGCAGTATTGTTGATTATTATAAGATGAATAGCGAACTTAAAGCGAACAGAAACAAACAGAAGCATTAATTTGGGCATTTGCAGTATAATACTGTGTAATGGATTTCTTTTATTGATTCGTTCCCACGAAATGACAATTCGTTCCCTCAATTTAAGAATTCGTTCCCTCGAATTAACAATTCGTTCCCACGAATTAACAATTCGTTCCCTCTAATTAACAATTCGTTCCCACGAAATGACAATTCGTTCCCTCAATTTAACAATTCGTTCCCTCGAATTAACAATTCGTTCCCACGATATAACAATTCGTTCCCTCGAATTAACAATTCGTTCCCACGAAATGACAATTCGTTCCCTCAATTTAAGAATTCGTTCCCTCGAATTAACAATTCGTTCCAACGAATTAACAATTCGTTCCCTCAATTTAAGAATTCGTTCCCTCGAATTAACAATTTGTTCCCACGAATTAACAATTCGTTCCAGTGGGAACGAATTGTTAATTCGTGGGAACGAATTGTTAAATTGAGGGAACGAATTGTTACCGAGTTGTTATTTCGTGGGAACGAATTAATAAAACAAATTATTCTACGTGCCCTGCGGGGCTCCGCAAATACGACATTGTATTACAACATAATGCACCAGTGAAATACATATGATAATAAATAGAGACCCCTATAGAACATAATGTTAGGTGATCTGTATAGCGTCAATTAATGATGGCTAATATTATTATTACCTTTAGGTTTTTTAACCACACTAAATCTTCAGATATTCATGCGCGGTATAGTCAAAAGTAGTAAACAAAATAAGCCAGATTTGTTATGCCATAGACACTCTTTGCTTGCAGAAACCAGTCAATTGATGCACTAATCTACTTCACAGACATGTTAATGTATCATTTATATCAGTTTTAAGCATATGCTTTGGGATTATTTTGTAAGTCGGAGCATGTTTGTCATGTGAGGCGGTTTCAATTCCAGCCGCTGACTTTTTCGGCGAGACGGTTCAAATGAGTGGTCACAACATATACTTCTGATAAGAAATAAAGAAATTATTGAGCCTTGCCGGATATTTTTTCCCATTCACGGCACTAACCTATTATTCTCTATATACCTGACACCAGGTTAGGGTACATGGATTCTAATTTCAAGGCTGAACATATACTTTCTTCGATGTAAATATTCCGTTGTGATTTTGGGACCCGCGCCAATGCAACAGGTTAAATATGGGACTCAACCCGTTGGCCAGACATTTAATGCTCTTATATAATTAGCTGTTGATAGGCAGCTAAACACGAATAAATCAAATCAAATCAACCAGTGATGGTGATGCAATGAACATAATATAATATTTGCTATAAAACCAGAGATGGACTGTGACCAAAAACAAATAAAAATATTGGCAAGATTAGATCAGGCTGTGGTGTAGTTGGGTTGCACGTTTATGTTTCCAATCGTTATAGTATCACTGAGGTTATATGGTGCTTTGTCATGTAGCATGTCCCAGTGGCGTAGCCAGGTGCCTGCTGACGGAGTGGAGAGGGGTGGGAATTCTGGATCGAGTTTGGAAAGGGGTACGGCGGTACCATCCTTCCCCGGAATAAATATTGATTTCTACATTAAATTTCCTCGATTATAGTGATATTAAAGCTATAAGTTCCACATACATGTATATTGTAGTTAGTTTCCCTAAGACAAATGTAAGCTAAAGTTAAAAGACACACATGACCCAATTTTGGGGGTATGTTCGCACCCCTTGCAGCCCACCCCCCTCTGTTTACGCTACTGCTAGTTTTGAGTAAACAACTGTACTCACATTGCATTACATAAGCGTTATGACGGAGTAGTACTTCCAAATTTGCGCTTGAAGCGTGCTTTCTTTACTTTCTACTTCGTCATGTTCGTGGAGAGTGACACAAGAATTTTGCTAATACACACTTTATTAGGCGTGTTTATGATACTATGTTTGTACCATGTTGTAGAACATTCTCTCAATAACAATAGAGTAAAGTTTGAACGTCAACGCCCTGCAGATTATTGCTATATTTTAATGCGAGAAATGAAATTTATACCGTTGACTGTGGTGTAGCGATATAGTGCAATCTGTTGCATATAAAGCGGAAAACGTAAGCTATGCCACTGCATGATATGTAGCTGTGACTGGAGAAATTGGTCTTATTTGGGTTTTGCGACCAGTGTAGATCCAGATCAGCCTGTGCATACGCACAGTCTGATGAGGATCTGCACTGTTCGCCATTACATCAGTGAAACACCTGTCATACTTCTAACAAGCGTGATCAAGGCCCAGTTGCTCATAACTTCTGTTAGCTTAAAAGACTGTTAAATCCTTAGCAATGCTAAGGATTTAACAGTCTGTTAAGCTAACAGAGCTTTTGAGCAACCGGGCCCAGGCTAAATAAGTGAGTGTGTTATTTGATCAGAAGCTACACTGGTGACAAATCCCGTAAGCCCCATTTCTGCAGTCACAGCCACGTATGAGGAAATCATATTTCCGTCTGCCGACTGCGATTGAAGCACCCTTAAGCCACCCAGTATTCATTATAGCGGGTAGCATATTGTCGCCGGTCTCCTATTACCGGCTAATCTACACAAAGGGGCATGTTCGCGGGTATTGTTAGAAAATCGTCTCTGTACATCGACCATCAATGCTCAACATGCTGGATACTACTGTCTGTTCCACGTTTTGCTGCCGACGAACATTTGGCCATTAAACACATTAAATCTAAAAAATATTTAAAAGTAAGTACTGTTTCATCAATAACAAAAATGTCACCCTCCCCAAAAAAATTCATTTCATGAAATTCCATCAAATATTGATTTTATTGCGAAAAAATGATTTTCCTATGGGAATTTAACATGGGGAGTCAATTTCCAAAACTGTTCGTTTGGAAATTGACTCCGAAACCTGGCGAGATAGTTTGACAATGATGTAACTAAGAAAACAAAAGTTGGATTTTGAAAATCGGCCCACAAATAAAAAACATATTTTAAGAAAAAATATTTTTAGCCCCCATGTTAAATTCCCATAGGACAATCTTTTTTTCGCAATAAAATCAATATTTTTTATTTTTTGGGGGGAGGGTGACTTGTTATTGATGAAAAAGTACTTACTGTTAAACATTTTTTATATTTAATGGTTTAATGGCCAAATGTTCGTCGGCAGCAAAACGTGGAACAGGCAGTAACATGCATGGTTTGAAGTGTGCACCATGAAAACTGAATGGAAATAATTTGAAACCTCAATCTGTTTAATTATACCCACTTTTTGAGAAATAAATGGATACATGTGCATGCACATGTATATTTTTTACGTCACGGGTGTCCGTCCGTCTGTTCGTCCGTCCGCCACGTTTCGTATATGAAGTTACACTTTTTAACCGTAATAGGTAGGGACTTGAAACTTAATTGGTGTGCGCCTTGCTTAGGGTGTGTAGATGCACAAAGTGAACTTTCGAATTTTGATTCGACCCCGGGTCATGAATTATCCTCCCTCTTTTCGACTTTGAATTTCCCAAATTTACCTTGTAAGAAGTAAAACTTGTTAACTGTAATAGCTAGGGACTTGTAACTTGTTATGTGCCTTCCTTATGGCATATGTAGATACGCAAATTGAATATTGATTTTTAATTCGACCCCCGGTCACGGATTATCACCCCATTTTCAACTTAGCATTTTTGGAAAAGTTGGGTATGATTGCGATGGCGCACCATCGACTGTGCTCTAGTTGCGAAATGTTTCATTTCCATTTATCTCTAGTTATTTGTGGCTGTGACTTGGGCTTATGGCATATGCGACCAGTGTAGACACAGGTCAGCCAGAGCAGCCACACTGACGTCATTCGGTAACGTCATGTGATGCCGCTCGACCAATGAAACGTTAGTTTTCAGTTACTTTTAACTCGGATATTGGTATCAGGTTAATACGACGTTATGATATCCACAGGTTAAAGTAACGGACCGAGGTCTATAAATACATTAAATATACCTAAAAGCATTATATGAGGCAGTAAAGAATTTTTTTTCTCTCACTTATTAGTGCTTTTAGGTATACATGCATTTAATGTATTTAGAGACCTCGGTCTGTTACTTCAACCTGTGATGGTATCAGCCGTACTGGCTACATGAATCACTGGTTGAAATAACGGACCGAGGTCTATAAATACATTAAATATGCCTAAAAGCGTCAATAAATGGAAAACAAATAAGCTAACAAAAATTTGTTTTACTCCCTATATATAGACATATGTCTATATATAGGGAGTAAACTATTTTTTTTAGCTTATTGTTTTTCTTCATTTATTGAAGCTTTTAGGCATATTTAATGTATTTATAGACCTTGTTCCGTTACTTCAACCTATGATCCCATATTAAGATTCTCAAGTAACAAGCGCCTACTGATTCACGAAACCTGCCCAAATTTTACGGCTATATAAATATTGCAAAAACAATATATTTTTCGATAATATTAAATTATAGCAAAATTTAAGAATAAGCCTTCTTTTTATTTCGTGAAATTTGGTTAAATATTGATTTTATTACGAAAAATTGACTTGTCTATGGGAATTTAACATGGGGGAAAAAGAGGTGGAGAAGCTGTGGGAGAAGTAATAAACGAAAAAAAAAAGACATCTTCACTATGTGAAGCTGTCTATGGGGATTTAACATGGGGAAATTGTTTTTTTCGTAATAAAATAAATATTGGACCAAATTTCACAAAATAAAAAGCAGGCTCATTCTTAAATTTCGATAAAATGTAGCATTATCAAAAAAATAAATAGTTTTTGCATTGTTTATATAGCCGTAATATTTGCTCAGGTTGCGTGAAACAGACAGTAGTTCGTACTTGTTTGTATTGTATGTTACTGCCCCGAGTCAAGTGAAATACACACGACTAACCTTACCCTGAACATTCACAAACTTGACACACGAACTCGTCTCAAAGAAGTAGACAAATTTATACGATAAACTATGTAGACACATTCAGAACATGTAAATATGCGCTTCGAAAATCTCACACACTATGATTACATGTAAACTACTTTTGCAAGGTGTATGATCACGTGGTACTAACAACAAAAACAAGTACCGATTCAAAGTACGTATTCTTGTATCGTGTCCTTGTAACGTAACGGATTTTGATGAAATATGGCGCATCAAACGCGTCATGTTAAGCTGCATTTGGTGGTCTCTGTATTTTCGCCCAAACTTCTGTGGTTTTTGCGAAGAATCGATTTCCGTGTCTCCGACACGGAAATCGATTCTTCGCAAAAACGACATAAGTCTGTGCCAAACTCCATATACCACAAATGCAGCTCATGAAGACGCGTTTGCTGCGCCATATTTCATCAAAATCCGTTACATATTAAGGAAAATATCAAGTAATACTTACTTTGGAGTGGGCGACGTTGTTGTTGTTGTAACCACGTGATCATACACCTTGTGAACATATCCACTAACAATTTAGGCTATCAGTGCATATGCTATTATAAATTCCAATTTTGCACTTACAAACTTCTTAAAGGTACATGCCCACTCATTAGGCACAATATGTTCTTTATATGAATTAAATCAGTGTATACTTGTGTCACTATCCACCCGTTATAAAACTTACGAGTGCCCGCTATACAGATAAAATAATTTAGTAATATTCATTTTACTGATAGTGACGCGCGGTGGTATCTGGCTATTTTCATATGCAAATGAGGCATGCTATTTTTTAATTATTTATACTAATTAAATGCGTCACCTGAACAAATAATATATTCGACATATTATAAAGTATGAGCATTGCACATCAAACAATAAATACAGAGAATAAATAGTAATGTCCGTTAAAATTTTAAGGAAACACAGTTATCGCCCCTGATATCAGTGTGGGAATTTACGCCTGATATAAAATGTATAAAAATGTCAATCAATGCGTCGGGTAATGGGTTCATGAATGTATATTTTGCCAGAAAATGTCTCAGATGATGTCTCTGATATAAATAACAGTTTGTGCCTAATGAGTGGGCATGTACCTTTAATCGTATGAAGTTTAGTGAAATGGGCCCCAGGTATGCTCTAAATTCAGCATTCACTTCACCTTCCAGATTCGCATGGGGCCGTCAAGGAGCTAGTATTCCCGAAGGCGCTCGACCTTGACCGACCGAAACGGGCTCGTACTACCTTCTCCCCCGACCAGCTATACCAACTGGAGCGGGAATTCGTGCGTAACCAGTACCTCGTCGGAAAGGAGCGGACTGACCTGGCGAAACGATTGCGGCTTTCTGAAACTCAGGTAAGTTGGCCATGTCGCCGGATATGCTTGATTGTTTCACTGACCGATTGATCGTTTGACCGTCCGACCGTTTATACAGACCGGAAAAATATCCATTTAGCTCTTTGCGTGCTAGCGGCGAAAATATCCGCCAAACGAATTAGGAGTGAATGTTTTATTTCTCTCTGTAAATATGTCTTGAAATTTCATTAGAATTGAGTCCTCAGGACTCAATTGTAATGAAATTGCAAGACATATTCATGATATTGGGAGAAATACAAGAAAATATGATGAATTTTTGTCCGCTAGTTTTGAACTATTTATATCCCACAAGTCTCCCAGCATGCAAAGAGTTAAAGACTTGGATACAATACCGACTCTAACTAGTGTGTGATTATGTGCAAGTTTATATTGCATGGAAATTACAAGATATTCTTCCTAAATATCAAAATGTTGAAATTCTCATTTATTGTCTTTGTCATATCCACTTACAAAACAATGACTACAAATATATGTGTTGTCTACATGTCTCAAACAGCATGTTATACATTCCTACAGTGAAACCTCTCTAAACAGGACACCCTGTGCCGTCCCCAGGGTGCCCGGCTTAGAGAGGTTTCACTGTAAATCAGGCATTTGATCATTCCGAGCCATAGTTGTGCGATCACGAACAGAGATTATCACCCGAGGTAAATGACCAAGAAACTCATCAAAAATAAAATCACAGGCGTTTTCTTGGTGTCCGGTTTAGACAGGTTTCACTGTAGTTTCGTTGTGTGTAACCAACTTATTCAATACGTAGCCAATCATTTTAATTCACTGTGCGTACTTTTTAAGCGTTCGCAAAAGTATGTGTATGCATTGTTTTGCTTACGTAAATACCTCCATGATGTCTCGTAGGTCGATATCGGCCGGGTTACTCGATAATGCTGTCACGGTACTGTGAGTTATTTTATTGTTGAATATATTGTTAACAAGACATGCGACACGTTAATAAAATACATACATACATATATGCATGTGGGGAGTGCCATACGTTCAGTACGGAAATTACAATAAAAACGTGTATCACTGAAAGACAGTGTCCTGATCGGGTGCCAGGCACCCTTACTACACCAGTAGCCGATTTCATCAAAATTGTAAAGTATAATTTGAAGGAGTAATCATTTATTTTTCCCAAAATGCATTATTTCATATAGAACTAACCACTGCATATATTTGATGATTGAATGTATGCAGAATTATTATACTGAATTTATTACATTATCACAGCCAAAATGGCTGTGATAATGTAATAAATTCAGTATAATAAAAATTAATAAATGTATCCTTAAATTTAAAATTTCTCCCTCAAAGTATGCTTTGCTAGATAAGTATACTTTGCAATATTGGTGAAATAGGCTACATATCACTTGGTTACAGGTGTGAATATCCATAACATGCAGAGCTAATTATAAGACAGAATCTTTAATGATGGTTCATCTTTAAGATCTTACTGGTGTACAATAGAACCTCTTCAAGCTGAAGCCATCGTGACATCGTGATATCGCCATCGTTGCATCGTACTATCGTGCTGTTGACGAACAATGGCCTGAACGGATTACCGCATGCCTATATTGCAATAGTGTATGAACATGCATGTATGTTTCACAGGTAAAAGTTTGGTTCCAAAACCGCAGGACCAAATACAAACGCGATAGAGTGCGGGAAGCGGAAGTGCGGGACTCGAAGGCGGAAACGTTCGCCACGTGCAACATACTGCGCATGCTCCAGCAACACGAGAGCGTCTCGCCCACACAGACTATCCAGGCCCCACCCACCATTCTGCCATACAACCCATATACATACGCGGGATATATTCCCACATAGTGACTGGAGACGGTTATGCCGTATGGGCGCGGTTACTATTTATTTTCTATTTATTGATATCAATAAATCGATTTTTTTATATCAATAATTCCAGTTGCGCCGTTTTTTTTACTATTTATTCGATATTTTTAATATCAATAAATACATTTTGTTGATATGAATAATTCCAGGTGCGCCGTTTTATCATGTATTTGGTATTTTTCATATCAATAAATCAATGCTTGATATTAATAATTCCAGGTGCACGGTATTATTAATTATTCCGTATTTTTGATATCCTAAATACATTTTTTTTATTTCAAAAATTCCAGGCGTGCCATTTTACTATTTATTCCGTATTTTTGATATCAATAAATACATGTTTTCATATCAATAATGTCAGGTGCGCCATTTTTATTATTTATTCGGTATTTCTGAAATAAATTACAAATGTAATCGATTTTTTATATAAATAAATACATTCAATAAAGCCGAGTTATTGATGTAAATACTTCGATTTATTTATGTCAATAATCCGATATGTTGATAGCAATAACTCGAATAATTGATATCATTAATAATATGATATTTATTAATAAAATATGTTTATACCAATTATTGATATGAATACATGCTAAATATGGCGCCCAATAGTGATGCCGCGAATAAGGGGTCAGTGGAAGAAGGGGGCTAAGTCCTTTATGGACTTAGCCCCCTTTTCCACTGTTCCCTTTAATTGTGATACAGTATTATAAAATTATGAGTCTTCATTCATGAGGAAATAGGGCCTTTCTGAACAGTGCAGAATCTGCCAAGTCTGATCAGTAGTAGTTAGGGGCAGTAACTCTGCAAAACTCCCATTCCGTCCGTAGCGGACGGAGTTACTTCCCGCAACAAGATATCTAGCTAAGTAAGTGTCCGTTGAGGGAGTAATTTTCAATTTATGTTTAAATAAGTGACATAGCCTACTGTATTTATTTATCTGCTCCAGATAAGGAATTAGTAATTGAATATTGTCACTCCATCATTTCTGAACCAAAATGGTATTTCAAATTTTTAATTGGGTAAAATAAAATCACACTACTGTTTACACATCAACAGACATCAATTATTGAATAGTTTGCTTCGAAATGAAAACATGTATTGGCATTTCATTAGAATTGTCTCCTTGGAGACAATTCTAATGAAATACCAAGATGTGTTTTCATGGAAAATAAGAAAATATATTCTATATTTGTGGTCTGTTTATTGTTTTCTGCAGCATGATAAAGGTACCACAAAAATTGTACTGCTTTTTGATACTCGCTAAATCCGATTTCAATTGGGTTTTTGGCAATTTTAATTGGGTATTTAAGCAAATACGCGACTTATCTGGAGCCCTCATGCAAAGATTTTTTATAAATTACAGCTTATCTGGAGCTCTGTATCTGGTTTAATATAATTAATATTTTCACTTAACGAAACAGACTATTTTCCGTCAATTTGATTTATTGATGCTTAACTGCATATCAACAACTAATATTTTTAATCAACACATTGGCTTTAATAAGCACATCTACGGCACAGGTTGAAGTAACGGACCGAGGTCTATAAATACATTAAATATGCATAAAAGCATAAAAAAAAAAGATTTTTTTTTTATTTTATTTTACTCCCATTTACTCAAATTTAGCTTTTTTATTCCTTCATTTTTTTATGCTTTTGGGCGTATTTAATGTATTTATAGACCTCGGTCCGTTACTTCAACCTGTGATCTACGGCGGAACCTCTCTAGACTGGAAACCCTTGAAATTCCCAGAGTGTTCAGTTTAGAGCGTTTGCAGGGAAATTCAGCAATATGAACACTCCAATACATGCATATGCTTTCTTCAATCAGGAACATAATATGGTGGTCGACAGATCGAACAAGTGGGTTTCCTCCAGGTACTCGGATTTGTTTCTCCCACATTACTGATCACCATTACGTCTTCATCTGTGCCAATGAAAGCATTTGTATAAGTGCACTCGCGGCGCCTCTTTGTAATCGTTGTAAAATAAATAAAAGTTTAAACTTTTTTAATTATAACATATTATGTTATAATTAAAAAAGTTTAAACTTTTATTTCGGCGCCTGTTTGTAATCGTTGTAAAATAAATAAAGGTTTAAACTTTTTTAATTATAACATGTTATAGTTAAAAAAGTTTAAACTTTATTTATTTTACAACGATTACAAACAAGCACGAGAGCAATTATACAAATGATTTTGTTGGCACAGATGAAGGCGTAAGGGTGATCAGTAATGTGGGAGGAAACCCGAGTACCTGGAGAAAACCCACTTGTCCGATCTGTCGACCACCATACCATCTCACATACTGCACCGGCCGAGGATCGAACCTGGGACCGCATTGGTGAGAAGCGTGTTCGTTGCCGATTGCACTAAACACAGGTGGAAGACTCGGACCTAGGACCAGTACTTGGCTCATTTGGAAAACGTTACCCCACCCACCCATTTCCATACACTATACATTACAGCCTTTTACATAAAGGCTATACGGTATAGTGTATGGAAATGACAGAAATGCTGTAATGTATAGTGTATGGAGATGACAGAAATGTATGGAGATGACAGAAATGCTGTAATGTATAGTGTATGGAGATGACAGAAATGCTGTAATGTATAGTGTATGTAAATGACAGAAATGAATGCTGTAATGTATAGTGTATGTAAATGACAGAAATGCTGTAATGTATGTGTATGTAAATGACAAAAGAAATGCTGTAATGGTATAGTGTATGTAAAATGACAGAAATGCTGTAATTTATAGAGTATGGAAATGACAGAAATGCTGTAATGTATAGTGTATGTAAATGACAGAAATGCTGTAATTTATAGAGTATGGAAATGACAGAAATGCTGTAATGTATAGTGTATGTAAATGACAGAAATGCTGTAATGTATAGTGTATGGAAATGACAGAAATGCTGTAATGTATAGTGTATGTAAATGACAGAAATGCTGTAATGTATAGTGTATGGAGATGACAGAAATGCTGTAATGTATAGTGTATGGAAATGACAGAAATGCTGTAATGTATAGTGTATGTAAATGACAGAAATGCTGTAATTTATAGAGTATGGAAATGACAGAAATGCTGTAATGTATAGTGTATGGAGATGACAGAAATGCTGTAATGTATAGTGTATGGAAATGACAGAAATGCTGTAATGTATAGTGTATGTAAATGACAGAAATGCTGTAATGTATAGTGTATGTAAATGACAGAAATGCTGTAATGTATAGTGTATGGAAATGACAGAAATGCTGTAATGTATAGTGTATGGAAATGACAGAAATGCTGTAATGTATAGTGTATGTAAATGACAGAAATGCTGTAATGTATAGTGTATGTAAATGACAGAAATGCTGTAATGTATAGTGTATGGAAATGACAGAAATGCTGTAATGTATAGTGTATGGAGATGACAGAAATGCTGTAATGTATAGTGTATGGAGATGACAGAAAATGCTGTAATGTATGTATGGAAATGACAGAAATGCTGTAATGTATAGTGTATGTAAATTACAGAAATGCTGTAATTTATAGTGTATGTAAATGACAGAAATGCTGTAATGTAAGTGTATGACAGAAATGCTGTAATGTATAGTGTATGTAAATGACAATGCTGTAATGTATAGTGTATGGAGATGACAGAAATGCTGTAATGTATAGTGTATGGAGATGACAGAAATGCTGTAATGTATAGTGTATGGAAATGACAGAAATGCTGTAATGTATAGTGTATGTAAATGACAGAAATGCTGTAATGTATAGTGTATGTAAATTACAGAAATGCTGTAATTTATAGTGTATGTAAATGACAGAAATGCTGTAATGTATAGTGTATGTAAATGACAGAAATGCTGTAATGTATAGTGTATGTAAATGACAGAAATGCTGTAATTTATAGAGTATGGAAATGACAGAAATGCTGTAATGTAGTGTATGTAAATGACAGAAATGCTGTAATTTATAGAGTATGGAAATGACAGAAATGCTGTAATTTATAGAGTATGGAAATGACAGAAATGCTGTAATGTATAGAGTATGGAAATGACAGAAATGCTGTAATTTATAGAGTATGTAAATGACAGAAATGCTGTAATGTATAGTGTATGTAAATGACAGAAATGCTGTAATTTATAGAGTATGGAAATGAACAGAAAATGCTGTAATGTATAGAGTATGGAAATGACAGAAATGCTGTAATGTATAGAGTATGGAAATGACAGAAATGCTGTAATGTATAGAGTATGGAAATGACAGAAATGCTGTAATGTATAGAGTATGGAAATGACAGAAATGCTGTAATGTATAGATATGGAAATGATGACATGAAATTGCTGTAATTTATAGAGTATGTAAATGACAGAAATGCTGTAATGTATAGAGTATGGAAATGACAGAGTATGGAAATGACAGAAATGCTGTAATGTATAGAGTATGGAAATGACAGAAATGCTGTAATGTATAGAGTATGGAAATGACAGAAATGCTGTAATGTATAGAGTATGGAAATGACAGAAATGCTGTAATTTATAGAGTATGTAAATGACAGAAATGCTGTAATGTATAGAGTATGGAAATGACAGAAATGCTGTAATTGTATGAGTATGGAAATGACGAAATGCTGTAATGTATAGAGTATGGAAATGACAGAAATGCTGTAATGTATAGTGTATGGAAATGGGTGGGTGGGGAAACGTTTTCCAAATGAGCCAAGTATGGGTCCTAGGTCCGAGTCTTCCACCTGTGGCGCTAACCGGACAACCAAATATAATGAGAATTAATTACAGTGAAACCCATCAGAAATAAAGATACTATAATGCTTTCTAGGAATCCAGTTTAGGGAGGTTCAACTATAGACTATAAGTGTCTGTGACAAATGAGGTTAATGGAATCAGAACGGAATATTTATAGCGAACAAAATATATTCAGCCCTGAAATTAGAGTAACCTGACCTGGTGCCAGGTCCATACCACACCAAAGTCACTTGGCCCCGTCCCCTAAAAGTAATAGGATTACGAATAATTGTTAACCAGAAACATAGAATAAATGTTTCTGGTAATACTCAGATAAGGGGTACATATAACGTATAACCATATTCAACTTTCACCTACAATAATGCCAATGACGTACCTGAGGGCCAAACCTAGTAGCCTATTTCACCAACATTGCAAAGTATACTTTTCTAGTAAAAGTATACTTTGAGGGAGAAATTTTCAATTTTAGGATACATTTATTAATGTTTATTATGCTGAATTTATTACATTATCACAGCCATTTTGGCTGTGATAATGTAATACATTCAGTATAATAATACTTTTAATCATCAACTATATGCAGTCGTTAGTTCTATATGAAATAATGCATTTCAGGAAAAATAAATGATTACCGTACTCCCTCAAAGTATACTTTGCTAGAAAAGTATATTTTGCAATGTTGGTGAAATCGGCTACTGGTCTCCCGTCGGGATTCCGGTAAGGATGAACTCCGATCGTTAAATTACCCATCGCACGCTCCCACCTGCCGCCCGCGTACATGTAGAGGATACACACTCCAGGTGCATGATCACGTGGTAACAACAACAACAACAACGTTGCCCACTCCAAAGTAAGTATTATTTGATATTTTCCTTAATATGCAACGGATTTTGATGAAATATGGCGCAGCAAACGCGTCTTCACGAGATGCATTTTGGGGTCCAGGGAGTTTGGCACAGACGTATGTCGTTTTTGCAAAGAATCGATTTCCGTGTCGAAGACACGGAAATCGATTCTTCGCAAAAACGACAGAAGTTTGGGCGCAAATACAGAGACCACCAAAATGCAGCTTAACAAGAGGCGTTTGATGCGCCATATTTCATCAAAATCTGTTACGTAATAAGGACAATATATAAGAATACGTACTTTCAATCGGATGGATTTCAATCGGATGGATTCTGGAAGTTTCAGTACTTGTTGTTGTTGTTAGTACCACGTGATCATACACCTTGACACTGATAAACAAAACAACTCAACACGTTTGTGATATACCTGTGGTTTTATATCATAATATAGTATTTATTTTACTTCAGATATACAAACATCACAACAACTGCAGAGATGATTTACATGTGAGACACGCCATGTGATTTTGTACCTTCTGACATCTGCGTAATTTCATTAAATACGTTTACAAAATTTACAATAATTTTCATAAATAAAGTGAAAAGTTGAAAATATTTTCAGAGTACATGCGGAATATAATACCGCATGTACTCTGAAAATATTTATCAACTTTTGACACCAGTTACGGAAAATATTGTAAATTTCGTAAACGTATTTCATGAAATTACGCAGATGTCCGAAGGTACAAAATCACGTGGCGTGTCTCGTATGTGACTGACAGGACAAATGGGCTTATGGGATATGTCACCAGAGTCCAATCTCCTGATCATATAGTACACACCTTACCCTGATGATGATCTGTATTACTTGTTAGAAGCATGCATGGAGTTTCATTGATGGAATGGCGAACAGTGCAGATCCTGATCAGACTGTGCGAATGCACAGTCTGATCTGGATCTACACTGGTCGCAAAAGCCAATAAGCCCCATTCCTCCAGTCACAGCTACATATAAGTTGTACCCATGATATAACAGTAGATTGTCATTGGTATATGTAACACCATATATATTTCTGGAGATGACTGGATACAATGGGGCTTATGACATTTACAATCAGTGCAGATTCATTGATTATTGGTGTTTAATGGTCTATCAACAGCTAAGGGAATTTAAGGCCGGGCCAACGCGTTGGGCTATCCCGTATTTGACCTGTCCATAATGAGGGAACTTCCCCAAATCAGAAATGAATATTTACAGAAAAATATATGTATGATTAAAACAATGAACATTAACAATCATATGTTGCTGTGACTGGAGAAATGGGGCTTACGGGTTTTGCGACCAATGTAGATCCAGATCATGATCCGCACTGTTCGCCATTCCATCAATGAAATGCCTGCCATAACAAGCAATATAGATCGTTATCAGGCTCGAACAAGGTGTATGACCACGTGGTTACAACAACAACAACAACAACAACAACAACAACAACAACAACAACAACGTCTCCCACTCCAAAGTATTATTTGATATTTTCCTTAATATGCAACGGATTTTGATGAAATATGGCGCAGCAAACACGTCTTCAAGAGCTGCATTTGGTGGTCCATGGAGTTCGGCACAGACTTATGTCGTTTTTGCGAAGAATCGATTTCCGTATCGGTAGACACGGAAATCGATTCTTCACAAAAACGACAGAAGTTTGGGCGAAAATACGGAGACCACCAAATGCAGCTTAACAAGAAGCGTTTGATGCGCCATATTTCATCAAAATCCGTTACGTAATAAGGACAATATAAAAGAATACATACTTTGAATCAGATGGATTCTGGAAGTTTCAGTACTTGTTGTTGTTGTTAGTCACGTGATCATACACCTTGTAGAAGGGAGTGCTATTTAATCAGAAGCTACACTGGACACACATGCTGTAAGCACCAGGGGCCCATTTCTCTAAACTTCGTACGACTAAAATGTTTGTAAGTGCATAATTATGATAGTCTGTAAATTTCACATTAACAATGTTTTCTTGTAAACAATTATTGGATTTATGTTTATTGAGCATAGGCTGCATGTGCAGCCTATGCTCAATAAATGTAAATCCATAAATTGAAATTTCCAGACGATCCTAAATTTGCACTTACGGACATTTTAGTCGTACAAAGTTTAGTAAAACGGGCCCCAGTTCTCCAGTCATACTCACATATCACAACATTCACCTACTTTCGTGCAGAACAACGGTTTAATACATATTAAAGAATTGTACAACATGAAGTAGGTGGGTGGGGTAATATAACTTCTTAATGTCCAATTGTTTCAGTCACAATTCCAAGTCGTTCATCTGTGCACCAGTGTAGACCCAGATCGGCCCGATCTAGACGCAGATCAGCCCGATATAGACCCAGATCAGCCTGACCTAGACCCAGATCAGTCTGATCAAGACCCAGATCAGCCTGATTTAGAACCAGATCAGTCTGATCTAGACTGATCAATTAGTGGAACATCCATTATGCTAACAAACATTATACATGCATACCCGTATCAGGTTGCAGGAATGTGCTAGCAGGTCACACATACGGTCTGGCTACAAATGCCATAAGCCCCATTCCAATAGTCACAGTTACATGCGTGTATAAAATAAGCATTTTTGACAATTTTCTAAATGTTTCGTTACACATGATGCATTGTCAAAATTTTTTTGAGATATTGAGAAAAAAAACACCAAAAAAAACAGGAATAATTATATGTTACATTTTGGCAGCTCTGGTTAGAATATAATTATGTACACCACTGCCTGCGGTAATCTTGCCAATATTTAAATTTCTTTTTATTTCAAAGTACTTGAATATCGTGCTTGAAATCAAGCAGCTTGAGTGACTGAGCCTGAGCTGTGCCAATCAAACTGCTGGATTGCGAGTTGAGATTGCCAACAGATGTCCAGAACCGTCGACATCTGGGCAGGATTTACGCAGGCGGGTGAAGCAGCTTGAGTGGCCGAGTCTGAGCTGTGTTACAGCTCAGGCTCAGCCAATCAAACTGCTTGATTGTGGGTTGAGATTGCCGATAGATGTCCCGAAACGTCGACATGTTGGCAAGATTAACGAAGGCGGTTAGGAAGTAACATTTGACACATACCACATACCAATCTATTGAAACACAGCAGCATGTACATGTATATGTACACCTTAGGTGACCCAGTAGATAAACTACTGTTTCACGAAACCTGGCCAAATTTTAAGGATATATACACAATGCAAAAACAATTATTTTGGAACAAAAGTACTTATTTTTTATGGCATAATATTCAATTATTTTTTATGGCAATTTCACCAGAATTTAAGAACGAGTCTTTTTTTATTACGAAAAAATGATTTTCTTCTACATGAATGTAACATGGCAGAAAATGAGCTGACAGAGTAAAAAAAAAAAAAAAAAAAAATTGGAAATTGAATCTGAAACCTGGCTAGATAAGTTGGAAATGATCAAACTAAGAAAATTAAGGTTAAATTTTGAAAATCAGTCCACTATTTCTGAAATCAAAAAATATCCACATGTTAAATCTCCATACAATGTACAGTGTAGACATCTTCAAATCAATATTTCACAACAGCAGCCGATTTCATCAAAATTGCAAAGTATACTTATCTAGCAAAGTATACTTTGAGGGAGTAATCATTTATTTTTCCCGAAATACATTATGTCATATAGAACTAACGACTGCATATCTTTGATGATTAAAAGCATGCAAAATTATTATACTGAATTTATTACATTATCACAGCCAAAATGGCTGTGATAATGTAATAAATTCAGTATAATAAAAATTAATAAATTTAACCTAAAATTGAAAATCTCTCCCTCAAAGTATACTTTGCTAGAAAAGTATACGTTGCAATGTTGGTGAAATAGGCTACAGAAAATGAAGGATCATTTTGAAATTTTGATAAAATTTCATATTTGTGAAAAAGTATTGTTTTTACGTGCAAATATCCATAAAATTTGGGAAGGTTTCGTGAAACAGACAGTAATATAAATTGTGTGTTTCTGAACAATTACACATGTAAAATAGTGTACAAATATGAAATATAAAATAAATACAAACAAAACTTCACATGTTTGCTCTTTTTATCAAGTTTTCAGTCGTAAAATGTCAGACCACACCAAATACACATACAAATATTATTAAAATCTGTAGCCGATTGCATCAAAATTGCAAAGTATACTTATGTAGCAAAGTACCGGTAATCATTTATTATTCCCAAAATGCATTATTTCATATAGAACTAACAAGTGCATATATTTGATGATTAAAAGTATGCAGAATTATTATACTGAATGTATTACATTATCACAGCCAAAATGGCTGTGATAATGTAATACATTCAGTATAATAAAAATAAGTAAATTTATCCTTCACACTTTGCTAGATAAGTATACTTTGCAATGTTGGTGAAATAGGCTACTGAAGTAGTTCATAAATTACATTGTACTAATCAATGAAAGGTGTTACTAACACACATACATACAGCACGATCTGCGGTTATCTTGCATTATCTTGCTTATCAAGCCAAATGCAATTACTTCAACACAGACTAGCAATTAGCGGTCCGAGGAAGCGGTTCAAACAAAATTAGACCAGTAGCCGATTATACCAAAATTGCTAAGCATACTTATCATGGGTGTGTTCCAAATGCTTACATGTATCAAGTGTCCAAATATTGAAGCAATCCATCAAGTAATATTAATGTTATACGATGATGAAGAAACTTGTACAAACGTTTTGACGCAAAAAAATGGCTACGTGTTTCCACAAAAAATGTGAAGGTACAAGAGGTCACGTTAATATCGGCATGAGTGTGTTCCAAATGCTTACATGCATCAAGTGTCCAAACAGTGAGAGCAATCCATCAAGTAATATTAATGATATACAATGATGAAGAAACTTGTACAAACTTCTTGAAAGTATTTCTGCAAAAATGTGAAGGTACAAAAGGTCAAGGTCATGTTAATTGGGGCATGGGTGTGTTCCAAATGCTCACATGTATCAAGTGTCGAAATATTGAAGCAGTCATGTTAAAGTTATACCATGATGATGAAGCTTGTACAAATTTTTGAACATTTCGGACGACGACGACGACAATGGAAAAAGTGCCGACTATTGTGGCACTTCTGCTAAAGCAGGCATGACAAAAATTATATATTCAGCCCGGAAATTAGAATAACCTGACCTGGTGCCACAGGTCCATACCACACCAAAGTCCCCTTCCCCTAAAAGTGATAGGATTAGGAATAATCGTATTACTCATACCAGGGGTATAACCAGATTTAACCCTCAAATACAAGAAAGCCAGACGTACTTGAGGGCCAAACCAGATCTCCGGTTGGGACGCCGGTAAGGATGAATCCCGATCATTAAATTACCAATCACATGCTCCCAACCACCCACCATGCTCTGGAGGTTAACCCCTTGAGCCCTTGAGCCCGATATAGCAGTTTACGCAAACAGTGCAGATCCAGATGAGCATTTTGTGACCATTGGATTGGATTGGCTGCAAAATCAACATATCAAAATCTATCCCAGTTACTAGGGGTGAAAGGGTTAAATGATTGCTGGATTGCAGTATATGGCCAGATAATCACAGGCAGGGGGGGGGGGGGGGGTGTACACTGAATTAACCCTTTCACCCCTAAGTAACTGGAATGGATATTGATATGTTAATTTTGCAACCAATCCAACTGGCACAAAATGGTTTTCAGACCAGTCCATTTATGAAAAGGGGTATATTCTGTTCTGAAAAATTATGAAAATTACTTTAAAAAAGTGCAGATCCTGATGAGACGGCTCGTTACGAGCCGGCTCATCTGGATCTGCACTGTTTGCATAAACCGCTATAGCGGGCTTTCGGGTTCAACAGGTTAATGCTATATCCTCCCTTGCCTATCGGTTCGGCGATAACAACATTGGAAAACTAGACAATGTGGTCTGTCGACGCATTTAGGGCCTCTATACAATGTAAGTGATTTAAGAAACTCTTACAAAAACTTTGTTTGTTTGTTGGGGTTGATCAACAGCTAAGGCCGGGTCAATGTGTTTGGTACTAAATCCCATATATTACCTGTACAAGTACATGTATATGTTCAAGTACATGTACAAATGGGGAGGACAACCCAAAATCAGAACTGAATATTTACAATAAACTATAACTATATATTCAGCCCTGAAATCAGAATAATCCTGATCTGATGCCAGGTCGTTGCCACACCAGAATCACTTGGCCCCCTCCCAAAAGCAGTAGGATCAGTAATAATCTTACTACTTTTATAATGGGCAATAACCCAATTGAACTCTCAGGTAACAAACTGAGCCAAAGATAAAAACGTACCTGAGGGCCAAACCAGGCAAATTGTGATTCCTATAAGGAGGAATCCCTACCGGTAATTTACGCCGTCACGTTCGCCCGACCAACCACCCACAAACGGAGTGCGAAACCTATAGGGTACTGCCGAATCTCGGCGGGGCCATAATGAATTACATGTACCACAGTAATAAGATCTCCTGATTAATTATACTTTATAAAAAAAATGTTTTAACACATTACATACTGGTGTTACACAATTTTTCGCAAAAAAAAAAGATTCTTATTTATTCACAGAAGTATATGTTGTTACCAATCATTGGAACCGTCTCATCGAGACGGTTCCAATGAGTGGTCACAACATATACTTTGGACAAGCAGCAAGAAAAATAGCGAAAATTATTTCAGTTTGTTCATACCTGCATAGGAGGATTCAGTATGAAATGAGTTAAAACAGAATATGTACATATACAATTGATATACAGTGCCATGGTAACACAATTCTGGATTTCAATGATATAGAGACGTAATGTACAACATGTTAACACAAAATGGTGAAATTTTGAAAACGTTTAACGTCCAAGCGACCCCTAAGGTCATATGAGACAGACCACGTAATTTTGTATCTAAGGAGATGTGTCATATCTCATGAAAAATATTTACAAAACATACAATATTTTCCTTAAATGACATCGAAGGTTGATGAAATGATCAGCGCAAATGCAGAATAGTTTTCCGCATTTGCTATGAAAATTGCTTCAATTTTCGACGTCATTGACAGAAAATATCACAGTTTCTGTAAAAATAATCTTCATCGACACAAAATCATATGGCTCAATGGGGATGGAACCTTGGCTTCCAAAAGACCAGTGGGATCGAAAATACTATAAAAAGAGGCTCTCAAACGAGTTTCCATTTCCTATGAGATTTATGAAACGAGTCTCGCACAATTTATGCACCGAGCCTCTGACGAGGTGCATAAAATTGCGGACAAGTTTCATGAATCTCATATCAAAGGAAAATGAGTTTGTGATTCTGTTTATCACATGACTTCAGCCTCCAAAGAGAAGAAAACTTGGAGATATTCAATACGTTTCAGCGAGCAGACGCCATTGACTATTTTCGCACCTAGTTGAAAATCTCCACAGAGAAAAATAGTTTTAATCCCAGCAGTAAGATTATTATAAATATGCCATATTACAGGATCCTGTTCTTTGCAAATACTTCATACTACCAAACGGGAGCTCATTCTGACAATTGCAGCAATTTTAACGAGTCACGGACGTTTAAAACATGACGACGTCAACGTCAAAACATTATTGCTTTGTCGCATCATTTGTGACGTCATTTGGAACGTCTTATTGAAACGTTATTACCCGTGTGTCATATCACATTAATGAAATGGGCTAAAACACGGCATAACAATGTTTTCATGGGATAAACATTTAAATTTTTTATTCCTACAGCAGGGATTGAACCGACAACCTCCGGTATTGAAGTCCAATGCTCTACCCTATAGTCTGTTTCACGAAAGCTGCCCAAATTTTACGGCCATATAAACAATTCAAAAACCATATTTTTTTTGATAATATTAAATTAAAGGCAAATTTAAGAATGAGCCTTCTTTTTTATTTGTGAAATTTGGTCAAATATTGATTTTATTGCGAAAACAAAATTTCCCCATGTTAAATCCCCATAGACATTTTTCACTCCGTGAAGATGTCTATGGGGATTTAACACGGGGAAATTTTTTAGGATTTCAGAAATACTGGATCGATTTTTAAAATTTAACTTTTGTTTTCTTAGTTAGATCATTTCCAAGCTATCTAGCTAGGTTTCAGAGTCAATTTCCAAAAACAAATGTTTTTTGACTTCTCCCACAAGTCCTCTACCTCTTTTCCCCCCCATGTTAAATTCCCATAGAGAAATCAATTTTTCGTAATAAAACCAATATTTGACCAAATTTCACGAAATAAAAAGAAGGCTCTTTCTTAAATTTTGCTTTAATTTAATATTATCAATAATAATAATGTTTTTGCATTGTTTATATAGCCGTAAAATTTGGGCAGGTTTTGTGAAACAGACTATAGACTATCATACCAAACACAAAGTTCATAATTAATGATTTGATTTGATTTATTGGCATTTAACGACCTATCAACAGCGAAGGTCATTTAAGGCCAGGCCAGCGGGTTCGATCCTGCATTTACCCGGCTGCATTATTGAGCATACATAATTATAAAACACAAAAGCACTTAATAATGAGAATAACATGAAGTGTACATGTATGACCATTTTTATTCAGCTGCACAAGATCAGGATCTAGGCTGGTTACAAATGCTGTAAGCCCCACTTCGCCAGTCGCAGTCACATGTGTGACAAACAATAACCCTAGATGGCAGTGGCCGGTACATACGCAAATTGTTTGTGCGTCATAATAATCCTGATCTGAGGCCAGGTCCTCACCACACCAGAATCACTTGGTCCCTCCTCTCAAAAGCAGTAGGATCAGTAATAATCTTACTACTTTTATAATGGACGCAAATGTGCTGACTATATCGCTCTGTCCGCAAATGGGCGCGACAAAAATGGCACCACTTAAGTTTGCAAATAGTGTAGACCCAGATCAGCCGGCACGACCGTGCAGGCTGATCAGGGTCTGCACTGTTTGCCATTCAGTCAATAATACCTCCATTATGTTTCTAATAGACACTTATTACGCTACATGCGACTGCGACTGGAGAAATGGGGCTTATAACATGTGTGACCAGCGTACATACAAATCAGCCTGCCCATTTGCCATCAGGGTCTGAGCGAAACAGAAACACATACACAGCTCCAGATAAGATGAGTAATATACCCCCAAATTTAAAATTCAATGTGTATTTTACTTTTTTTCAAATGTATTATTGATTGTATTCATTTAAATATTAAATAGGGAACAAATGATTATACAAAAAACACATTTAAAAATTCACTTATTTGAGCTGCAAAAAGTAAACACTGTTTGCTTTTTGCAGCTCAACTAAGTAAATTTCAACTTGATTACAGTATTTTCATGACGGGTGCGTATGCCTGTAGAACAATCTCTATTACTTGTTAGAAGCATCAAGGGCATTTCATAGATGGAATGGCCACCAGTGTAGATCCTGATCAGACTGTGCGGATGCACAGGCTGATCTGGATCTACACTGGTCGCAAAATCCTCATTTCTCCAGCCACAACCACATATCAGACAGTAACAAGTAAGTTAATTTTGTTTGTTTGTTGGTGTTTAATGGCCTATCAGCAGCTAAGGGCAGTTAAGGCCAGGCAAATGGGCTCGATCACACATTTAACCTGCGGCATTGGGGGAAAAATCACAAAATCAGAACGGAATATTTACATCGAAAAAAAAATAAATTCAGCCCTGAAATTAGAATAACCTTACCTGGTGTCAGGTCCATACCACACCAAAGCCAATTGGCCCCTTCCCCTAAAAGTAATAGGATTACGAATAATCATATTACACAAATAAGGGGTATAACCCATTCAACTTTCACATACAATAAAGACAATGAGTGAGTGAGTGAGTGAATAGGGTTTAACGTCCGCTTTTCTGACATAGAGGTACAAGCCTCAGGGAGTCTACACGCAGACGGGTCAACGGGGTCGTGTCCCGTATCCACCTGTCCGAGGGGGGTAAATCCCAACTTCAGAACTCAATATTTACAATCAAAATATATATTCAGTCCTGAAATTAGAACAACCTGATCTGGTGCCAGGCCCTCGCCACACCAGCATCATGCAATCATCAATAAAGACAAAGCCGTACATACGGGCCAAACCAGGGATGGCGGTAATGATGAATCCCGATAGTTAAATTAATCATCGCATGCTCCCACCACAGGTTGAACGGACCGAGGTCTATAAATACATTAAATATGCCTAAAAGCATCAATAAATGAAGAAAAAAAAGCCAAACAATTTTTTTATTCGGAGGGAGTAAAAAAAATGTTTTTAGCTTATTTCTTTTCTTCATTTATTGATGCTTTTAGGCATATTTAATGTATTTATAGACCTCGGTCCGTTACTTCAACCTGTGGCTCCCACCTGCCACCCACAACACGCAAGTTAAAGGCATACAATATATCAGTATTAATGTATTAAAAGCAAGAGAAAAATCCAGTCACACAGAAAGACAATATTATTGTACATTTAAATGTTAAAAGGTCATCTTGGTTTCCATGTAAAAATATAAAAGTATTCACAACAATAAAATGGCTATAAATGTACACATGTTAAAGCCAACACAGTAAGTATATAGGAACACGTGAGTAATATCACAGACTTAAGTGCACTGTCTTACACAGAGCTCCAGGTAAGGTGAGTAATTTGGAGGTAAATTTCTTATTTCTCCATCAAAAATGGCAAGTTGGGAGTGCTTTAGAATCGTCTCACCGAGACGATTCTAAAGGACTCCCAACTTGCCATTTTTGATGAAGAAATAACAAAATTTCACCCCAAGTTGGTCAAATGACGCAGCTTAACTGGAGCTCTTTTATATGTAGCCGATTTCACCAACATTGCAAAGCATACTTATCTAGCTAAGTGTAATCATTTATTTTTCCCGAAATGCATGATTTCATATAGAACTAACAACTGCATATATTTGATGATTAAAACTATGCAGAATTATTATACTGAAGTTATTACATTATCACAACCAAAATGGCTTTCGATCAAACAGACACATCAACATATGTCTCGATTTTTGCTAGCAGATTCAATAATACACATTTCTCACATTTTAAAGGTTAACCCTTACACCGCTATCTTAATTTTTTGTCGTCTGCTGTTTATATTCTATTTGCCATTTTTATCATCAAAAACATGCTTTGACAGCACTTAAGAATCATTTCCCTGATTCTGAAGTGCTGTCAAACCATGTGTTTATTGAGAAATAAGGCAAGATATAAAGCAACAGCAGACGACAATTGTTGTGTGTAGCGGTCTAAGGGTTAATATAAACAGAAGACAACCTAAGGCCAGAGATTCATAAAATAATTCTTCACAAGAATCGGTCATAACATTTACACGACAAAACTAGAATTATATCATTTCTAATTGGTGTAGATCCTGAGCAGCTGCTAAGCTCATGTCAACTCGAATGAGTCTACAGCCCAGTTTTGTCAGATCAAGGAATTTTTTGATAATATGAGACACACCATGCGATTTTGTACCTAGGAACATGTGCGGTATCTCATGAAATTTTTTTACAAATATTTTCTGTAAATAATGTCGAAAGCTGACGATATGTTTATAGCACATACAGACTTATATTTCACATTTGCTATGAAAATTTGGTGATCTCACGTCATTTACAGAAAATGTCAGTTTCTGTAATTATATTTCATGAATGCACATGTTCTTAACCCTTAGACAGCCACTCACAACAATTGTCGTCTGATGTTGCTTTTATATCTTGCCTTATTTCTCAATAAAAACATGGTTTGACAGCACTTCAGAATCATTTCCAATGGAAATGATTCTGAAGTGCTGTCAAAGCATGTTGTAAATTATTCTAAAGTGCTGTCAAAGCATGTTTTTGAGGATAAAAATGGCAAATAGAAAATAAACAGCAGACAACAACAAAAATAAGATAAGGGTTAGGTACAAAATCACATGGCATCATGTCTCATATTGCAATAAACAGAATGAAGGACAGACTGATAACCACACAGAAATATGTCTGTGACTGGGGAAATGTGACTTATGGCATTTGTGACCAGCAGGGATTCGGCTGGCCATCGCCACTTTCGCAATTGGCGATAAAAATAAACAATTGGCGATAAAAAATTAATTGGCGATAAAAAATTACAAATTTCGAAAAAAAAATCAAAAAAAAAAATATTTTTTTTTGATTTTTTTTTCCAAAATTGTAATTTTTTATCGCCAATTGTTTTTTTTTTTTTAAAGAGGCGATTTTTTTATTTTCCCAGCGGAATCCCTGGACCAGTGTAGCTCCTGATCAAGTAGTACACATCTGTAGCTTGACAACGATCTATATTGCTTATTAGAAGCACGACGTGTGTTTTATTGATGGAATGGCGAACAGTGCAGATCCTGATCAGACTGTGCGAATGCACAGGCTGGTCTGGATCTACACTGGTAGTAAAACCTATAAGCCCCATTTCTCCAGTCATAGCCACAAACAGAGCTCCAGATAAGCTTTGTGTCTAAAGCTTACTACACCCCCTGATTTCAAAATCATTGCATATTTTACTTTTACAAATGGATTATATTGATTTTCTTCATTACTAAATAGGGAACAAATAATAAAAAAATATAACAAATTTAAACATTCACTTATTTGCGCTGCAAAAAGAAAACACTATTTGCTTTTCGCAGCTCAACTAAGTGAATTTTCAACTTTATGACAGTATTTTCAATACTCAATTTGAAAATCAATGCGTATTTTCACATTGCTGTGCAGATTGTGTACTCCCACTTTTGATAATCAAGGTGTATTCAGCTAAAATAATTGCGTAAAATACGCCAATACGCACCTTATCTGGAGCTCTGCACAAATGTGAAAACTACATACCACTCCGCATATAAAGTATATCTTATAGTTATAACTGTGACTTCTTCATAAAAACAAATTGTGTCCTACTACAAGCAAATGCCGATAATTCCCGACATAAATCAATTTGACTTTAATATTCTCGAACCTATGGTTATTATGAATTTCAGCACAAAAATATTTACACAATTCCCTAACATTGGTCCGTAGCAAGTCTCTGTCCAAAATTAATATCCCAGTAAACTCCCATGCCGAACTACTTTCCGTAACCGTCAGGCGCAGTTAAAATAATTCTTAAGAAAACGGAAAATAAACAAATTTTCTTGATGAATTTATTTCAAATGCTGGAATTATAAGGAATGAATGGCATTTTTTTTGGAATTTATCGGGGATATAAACTTGGAAAAGTCGCGGGAATACTGGACGAGGCCTTCCGGCCTTCGTCCAGTATTCCCGCGACTTTTCCAAGTTTATACCCCGATAAAATCCACAAAAAGACCATTCATTCCTATGATGAATTTCACATTGTCAAATCAATATAACATCTTGTATGAGTGATAATTTAATATGATATTTATTAAACAAGTTCATTGTTTGTTTGTTTGTTGGGGTTTAACGGCCTATCAACAGCTAAAGTCATTTAAGGCCGGGTCAATGGGTTTAGTACTAAATCCCATATATTACATATACATGTTCAAGTACATGTACAAATGGGGGGAAAATCCCAAAGTCAGAACTGAATATTTACAATAAAAAAACTATATACATGTATTCAGTCCTGAAATCAGAATAATACTGATCTGATGCCTGGTCCTCGCCACACCCGAATCACTTGGCCCCCTCCCAAAAGCAGTAGGATCAGTAATAATCTTACTACTTTTATAATGGGCAATAACCCAATTCAACTCCCAGGTAACAAAAGAGCCAAAGATAAAAACGTACCACAGGGCCACAACCAGGCAAATCATGATTCCTACAAGGAGGAACCCCATCATTAATTTACACCATCACGTTCACACGACCAACCACCCACATTAAACGAGTTTACTGATTTCATAAGAAACGAGGCTATGCCTCGTTTCTTATAAAATCAGTCAACAAGTTTAATAAATATCATATTAAATCCACACAATTGTTAGATTGTGTTTATTGCATAAGGTAAGAAACATTAATTGAAGCCGTACTGATCACGCAGCATGTTTTTCGTAGCGGTCTCGTTTGCATATTTATTACACTAGTGTATTATGATTTTTATTACACCGTGTTATCACACTGTGAAAGCCAGTTTTATGCAATAAACACACGGTACTGCATCAGTCACTGTAATGTCATCCCATACACAGGTTGAAGTAATGGACCGAGGTCTATAAATACATTAAATATGCGTAAAAGCATCAATAAATGAAGAAAACCATTTTTTTTTAATTTTTTTGTTTACTCCCTCCATATGGAGATAGTAAACAAAAATTCTTCTAAATGAAGAAAAAAAATAAGCTAAACATTTTTTTTTTTACTCCCTCCATATATGGAGTATATGGAGGGAGTAAATGGAGGGAGTAAAATTTTTCATCATTTATTGATGCTTTTAGGCATATTTAATGTATTTATAGACCTTGGTCCGTTACTTCACCCTGTGATCCCATACACCACTACTGTCTGTTCCATGTTTTTCTGCCGACAAACTATCGGCTATTAAACTCATTAAATTTTAAAAATATTTAAATGTAAGCAGTTTTCCATTAATAACAAAAAAGTAACCCTCCCCAAATTGTTTTATTTGATGAAATTCCATCAAATATTGATTTGATTGCGAAAAAAAAGATTTTCCTATGGGAATTTAACATGGGGGCTAAAAATAGATTTAAAAAAAAATAAAAATTTGTGGACCGATTTTCAAAATCTAACTTGTTTTCTTAGTTACATTATTTCCAATCTCGCCAGGTTTCAGAGTCAATTTCCTTTTTTTTTTTGGTTTTTGACCCTCTCGTCAGTCACTCTGGAGTCCCTTTTTGCCCCATGTTAAATTCCCATAGGAAAATTGTTTTTTCGCAATAAAATCAATATTTGTTGGAATTTCATCAAATAAAATGTTTTTGGGGCGGGTGACTTTTGGGGAGGGTGACTCAGTAGGCACAAAATATTCTTTATAGGAATTAAATAAGTGTATAATTGTGTCACTATTCCACGAGTTCTAAAACTTACAAGTGCCCGCTATACAGATATAATCATTTAGTAATATTTATGTTACTCACGGTGGTATCAGGCTATTTTCATATGCAAATGAGGCATGATATTTTTTAATTATTTATACTAATTAAATGCGTCGGCTGAAAAAATAATATTTTCGACATATTATAAAGTATGATCATTGCACATCAAAAGTAAATACAGATAATAAAATATAAAGAACATTTTGTGCCTACTGAGTGGGCATGTACCTTTAAGTACAATAGTACAATCTCATCTATTAACTTTCAGGGGAAATTGGGCATGTGTATTAATTGTCATTTTCACTGCAATTTCTTAAAATTGTGAATAAAAATAAATTATGCAGTTTTATTGCAACTACCTACAAATAAAATAATCTGGCTATTTACATTACTGTCTGTTTCACGAAAGCTGCCCAAATTTTCAAAATTCAAAAACAATATTTTTTTTGATAATATTAAATTAAAGGAAAATTTAAGAATGAGCCTTCTTTTTATTTCGTGAAATTTGGTCAAATATTGGTTTTATTACGAAAAATTTATTTCTCTATGGGAATTTAACATGGGAGAAAAAGAGGTAGAGGAGTTGTGGGAGGAGTCAAAAAAAAAAATAATAATTGGAAATTTACTCCGAAACCTAGCTAGATAGCTTGGAAATGATCTAAGAAAATAAAAGTTAAATTTTAAAAATCGGTCATTTTAAAAAAGGCTCATTCTTAATTTTTCCTTTAATTTAATAGTATCCAAAGAAAAATTGTTTTTGAATTGTTTATATAGCCGTAAAATTTGGGCAGGTTTCGTGAAACAGACAGTAGGGCGCATGAAGATGAGAATACATGAATGAAAAGTAATGCTCCAGCTTAATATTGTCAATATGCTAAGATCTGACAGTTGTGTAACAGAACTCCAGATAAGCTGCGTATTTGCTTAACTACCCAATTAAAATTGCCAAAAAAAACCAATTGAAATCCGACTCGGAGTAGCGAATATCAAAAAGCAATAAATCATGCTGCAAAAAACAATAAACAAACCACAAATATACCATATTTTTCTTATTTTCCATGAAAACAAATCTTGGTATTTCATTAGAATTGTCTCCAACGAGACAATTCTAATGAAGTTCCAAGACATGTTTTCATTTCGAAGCAAACTATTGCCGTCTGTTGATGTGTAAACAGTAGTGTGATTTTATTTTACCCAATTTTGAAATACCCAATTGCTTCAGAAATGAGTGACAATACTCAATTACTAATTCCTTATCTGGAGCCCTGTAGAATATAATATTATATCAGGACACGATGACACGATACTACAACTGTATAATCTGTACATTATCTGCCATGTTAGCGGTCCAGCCAGTGGCTCAGTAGCCGATTTCATCAAAATTGCAAAGTATACTTTTCTAGCAAAGTATACTTTGAGGGAGTAATCATTTATTTTCCCCGAAATGCATTATGTCATATAGAACTAACAACTGCAGATATTTGATGATTAAAAGTATGCAGAATTATTATACTGAATTTATTACATTATCACAGCCAAAATGGCTGTGATAATGTAATAAATTCAGTATAATAACAAGAAACGAGGCAAAGCCACGAAGGCCAGGTTTTTTCCAAGCATAGACACTTGGATAACATAATTATACCCACTTTTTGTAGACTAGATGGCCGTGGCCTGCATGTCGCGCCTTGGGGCGAGGCATGGACACTAAAAAAATAGATATAGTAGATGGAAAAACTTTAACCAAAAAACTTTAACCGGACACACGGACGAACGGACGGACGTATGCCAAAATGCCGACGATATCGCGCTTTCCGCAAGCAGGTGTGACAATGATGATAAACACCCATGTGAAGTATCAAGGTATTGGGTGAAGCAGTTGCAGAGATATAGTACACGAAAAAACTTTAACAAAAAATTCAAAGTAATTTGAACTTGACATAGGGCACAGGATCGCGCTTTCCGCAAGCAGGTGCGACAATGATGATAAACACCCATGTGAAGTATCAAGGTATTGGGTGAAGCAGTTGCAGAGATATAGTACACAAAAAAACTTTAACAAAAAAATTCAAAGTAATTTGACCTTGACATTGGGCACAGGATCGCGCTTTCCGCAAGCAGTGCGACAATGATGATAAACACCCATGTGAAGTATCAAGGTATTGGGTGAAGCAGTTGCAGAGATATAATACACGAAAAACTTTAACAAAAAAATTCAAAGTAATTTGACCTTGACATTGGGCACAGGATCGCGCTTTCCGCAAGTAGGTGCGACAATGATGATAAACACCCATGTGAAGTATCAAGGTATTGGGTGAAGCAGTTGCAGAGATATAGTACAAGAAAAAACTTTAACAAAAAAATTCAAAGTAATTTGACCTTGACATTGGGCACAGGATCGCGCTTTCCGCAAGCAGGTGCAACAATGATGATAAACACCCATGTGAAGTATCAAGGTATTGGGTGAAGCAGTTGCAGAGATATAGTACAAGAAAAAACTTTAACAAAAAAAGTTCAAAGTAATTTTGACCTTGACATTGGGCACAGGATCGCGCTTTCCGCAAGCAGGTGCGACAATGATGATAAACACCCATGTGAAGTATCAAGGTAATTGGGTGAAGCAGTGCAGAGAATATAGTACACGAAAAAACTTTAACAAAATAATTCAAAGTAATTTGACCTTGACATTGGGCACAGGGGCCGCACGGTTGGGGGTTAGAATGAAAATATGGATGATGATAAACACCCATGTGAAGTTTCAAGGTAATGGGCGAAGCAGTTGCAGAGATATAGTAACAAAAAAGTTTTAAAACCAAAAAACTTTAACCAGACATACGTTAAAAAGTTAACGTTGAAAATGGCTAAGTCAATTACGTAGAAATAATAGGTGAAGGTAAAAAAATGGTCACATGTTGGATAGTTGTATGTGGTAGGCACCCCTTGGTTATGAAGCTGTGAAAGTTTGTTGGTCCTAGGTGGTACAGTACCAAAGAAATGGACTTAAACACGAAAACTTAACATTGTAAACACGAAAACTTAACATTTTCACTTAACATTGAAAATGGCTAAGTCGACTGCGCAGAAAAAATGGGTGAAGTTAAAAAAAAGAGTAACATGTTGGATAGTGATATGTGGTGGGTACCCCTTGATTATGAAGCTGTGAAAGTTTGGTGGTCCTAGGTGGTACAGTACCAAAGAAATGGACTTAAACACGAAAACTTAACATTGTAAACGCGAAAACTTAACATTGAAAATGGCTAAGTTGACTACGCGGAAAAAATGGGTCAAGTTAAAAAAAAAGTAACATGTTGGATAGTGATATGTGGTGGGCACCCCTTGATTATGAAGCTGTGAAAGTTTGGTGGTCCTAGGTGGTACAGTAACAAAGAAATGGACTCAAACACGAAAACTTAACATTGATTGTGGACGCCGCCCGCCGCCCGCCCGCCCGGCTTTCGCCAATCCAATAGCCTGGATTTTTTTCTCCAAAAACCTGGCTAAAAATTAATAAATTTATCCTTAAATTGAAAATTATACTTTGCAATGTTGGTGAAATAGGCGACAAGTATGCTGAGATCACATAGTTTAACGGCCTACCAACATTCAGTTAAGGCCAACGGGTTCGATCCCACATTTAACCTTTTGCATTGGAGGTATTGATTGATTGGTGTTTAATGGCCTATCAACAGCTAAGGTCATTTAAGGCCGGGACAACGGGTTTGATCCCGCATTTAACATGCAGCATTGGGGGGAAAATCCCAAAATCAGAAAAAATATACATGTATATTCAGCCCAGAAATTAGAATTTATAACCTGACCTGGTGGCAGGTCCTCACCACACCAAAATGACTTGGCCCCTTCCCCTAAAAGTAATAGGACTAGACACAGTTTTATCTATATCAGGAAACACGGTGCTATGACTGTATAATCTGTACGTTATCTGCTGTGTTGTCGGTGCCGTCACCTGTGACACTTGCGTACGTGTGTCGCGTGAAGTGGGCGCTCTTTTTATCCTTCGATTGTTTCCTCTGCTTCACGATGCGCAATACGAAACAGAACGACACAGCTGCAATGGAAAAATGAAAAGTGAATGGGTTTAACGTCCCAGCAACAACTATGGTACAATGTGGCTGTGACTGGAGAAATGGGTCTTATGGGTTTTACAACCAGTGTAGATCCAGATCAGCCTGTGCAACCGCACAGTCAGAATCTTCACTGAAACACCCGTCAACGTGAATTGGTTGGTTTAGCAACACAGCAACAGCTAAGGTCATTATGAGGCTGTGACTGGGCAAATGGAGCTTATGGGTTTTGTGACCAGTGTAGATCCAGATCAGCCTGATCAGGATCTACACTGTTCGCCCGTTAATCATTGAAATACTTGTCATGCTTCAAACAAGCAATATAGATCGTTATCAGACTACATTAGCGCGCTATTTGATCGGAAGCTATACTGGTCACAATTCCCATAAAACCCTTTTCTTCAGTCACAAACACATATAGAGATAGGACCACAGCTTAGTCTTATCCGACAGTCTTATACGCCATTCTTATCCGACAGTTTTATCCGACATTCTTATAGGTCTAATCCGACAGTCTTATATGACAGTCTTATCCGACAGTCTTATCCGACACGTATCTGACATTCTTATCCGACAGATCAGTGGGGTGGAAATACTATGAAAGTATTTTTCATGCCCAGGGTGAGGATTGAAAAGTGAATGTGAAAGGGTTTAATGTCCCAGCAACAGCTATGGTCAAATAGAGACGGGACCACAGCTTAACCCTTTCCCTGATAGAGACGACTTTTCACGCCTCTGCAGAAGATGTCTTTTGAAAACATTGTGGGAAAAGGAGAAATTGCTTGTAACAAGCAATTTCTCCTTTTCCCACAATGTTTTCTACTGTATCAGATAGTTTAACCATCATTTAACCCAGCATTTGATTCTTTTATTCAGATGTTTTGGATTTGGATGAGTCGAAATATCGCAAAACAGGGAAAGGGTTAAAGTCTCATCCGACAGACCAGTGGGATGTAAATATTAAGTATTTTTCATGCCTGGGCAGGGATTGAAAATAGAATCAGATTTTTCAATAAATATAATGTATCCAACACTTTTTATGCTGAGGATACGCCATTATCTTTGCGGAAAATCCTAAATATTTTCCTTCTATGCGCTCTGACAGAACTATATGTCGTGACCACCATTTGAACCGTCTCGTTGAGACGGTTAAAATGAGTGGTCACAACATATACTTACATTGATAAATAACAAAAAATAACTAGAAATGTGGCCTGTCGGCACACGAATGCCCCCGCTGGCAGCCAAAGAAAACGAGGCATATTTGATTGTAAGCCATTTACCCCAGCGTTAAGGTTTCGAACGCATCAAGTCTGTAACCTTGAACCTGGGCTTAGCGGGGGCGGGATTTGTCACAGGGTGGCAGAGGACCATTGGAGCAATGTGTGTGTGAAATGTGAAGCAGATCCGAGCAAGGAAACAGAAATTATAAGCCATTTGCCCGCGTGTTAAGGTTTCGGGACGTACAGACGGATGTACGTATGGACGCCGGTAACACTATATGCCCCCTCTCACCATTCGGTGGCGGGGGGCATAAAAATACTAATATATATATCGCTATGAGGTTACAGGAGTGTGCTGTTTGTGTATTGAAGTCCATTGTCGTACCTCCTACACCACAAGCCATCCATCGCTGTGACTGGCGAAACGGGGCTTACGGGCTTTGCTTGGAGGGGTATATAATCCTGCGGTGTGAAATTCTCGCAGAGCTCCAGATAAGGTGCGTATTGGCATATGTTACACACTTATTTTAGCAGAATACGCATTGATTATCAAATCAAAAGTGGGAGTACAAAATACTCACAGCATTGATTTTGAAATTGAGTAGTGAAAATACTGTCGTAAAGTTGAAAATTTACTCGAGCTGCAAGTTTTTGCTTTTTGCAGCTCAAATAAGTGAATTTTTAAATTTGATTTATTTTTTTTATCATTTGTTCCTAATATTTAATAAGACATTGAGGAGACAATTCTAATGAAATGCCAATACATGTTTTAATTTTGAAGCAAACTATTCAATACATGCTGTCTGTTGATGTGTAGTGTGGTTTTATTTTACCCAATTACAATATTGAAATACCCAATTGCTTCAGATATGATGGAGTGAAAATACTCAATTACTAATTCCTTATCTGGAGCCCTGTGTACCTTTAATATCCTCTATACCTCCAAGCCAGAGGAAACATTAATTAATTGATTAATTGTAAAGACACTCATGACATATTCACATTTCATAACGCTCGATGAACATATATGCGCATGTGACTGAAGAAATGGGGCTTTGTGACCAGTGTAGCTCCTGATCAAATATCTCACTCCGATGGCCTGTTAATGATTTATATCGATTGTTAGAAGCATCGTGGGTGTTTCATTGATGGAATGGCGAACAGTGCAGAACCTGATCAGACTGTGCGGATGCACAGTCTGATCTGGATCTACAATGGTGGCAGCAAAACCCATAAGCCACATTTCTCCAGACACAGCCACATATTCGTTGCAAAAATTGAAGCGTGTTACGTACTAACTGCGAGGAAGCTGACGGCCACCAGCAGGCTGATGACGACGGTTTTCTGCCAGGTGCTATCATTGGGGTGGTCGGAGGTGGGGTGGGAGGCGGGGTCGTTCAGCCAGGGCGGGGGTAGGCAGTTGTTCGTCTCACAGCAACACAACTCGATCTCCGTGTCGGTGGTCTTGTCCTGGTGATGAGGAAATAGAGAATACCAGCGGGTTCATTGTGTTCGATATTGGTGTACGAGACACGCCACGTGATTTTGTACCTTCGGACATCTGCGTAAATTCATGAAATACTATTACAACATTTACAATATTTTTCTAAATTAAGTTAAAAGTTGACAAAACATTTGCGTAATTTCATGAAATATGTTTACAAAATTTACAATATTTTCCGTAAATGGCGTCAAAAGTTGACAAAATTTTCACAGTACATGCGGAATTAACTGAACATTTGTATTTCATGAAATTACGCAGATGTCCAAAGGTACAAAATCACATGGCGTGTCTCATAATATGTGGCTGTCGCACAGACAGGAAAAATGGGGCTGATGGGATTTGTGACCAGTGTAGCTCCTGATCAAATAACACATTCCTGTAGCTTGATGACGATCTATATAGCTTGATAGGAGGTATATATTGACAGGTGTCTCGCTGATGTAATAGTGAACTGCACAAAAATATTTACACAATTCCCTAACATTTGATTGGCCCGTAGCAAGTCTCTGTCCAAAATTTATATCCCAGTAAACTCCCATACCGAACTACTTTCTGTAACCGTGAGGCGCAGTTAAAATAATTATTAAGAAAACGGAAAATAAACACATTTTCTTGATGAATTTATTTAAAATGCTGGAATTATAAGGAATGAATGGCCTTTTCGTTGAATTTATCGGGGATATAAACTTGGAAAAGTCGCGGGAATACTGGACGAGGCCTTCCGGCCTTCGTCCAGTATTCCCGCGACTTTTCCAAGTTTATACCCCGATAAATTCCACAAAAAGGCCATTCATTCCTATAGTGAACTGAACAGATACTGATTACACTATGAGGATGCACAGCCTGATCTGGACTTATACTTGTTGCAAAATATATAAGCCCCATTTGTCCATATGGTGAAAATCGTTTTTTCGCTATAAAATCAATATTTGATGGAATTTCATCAAACAAAACATTTCGGGGAGGGCGACTTTTATGTTATTGGTGAAAAAGTACTTACATTTAAATAGTTTTTAGATTTAATATGTTTAATAGCCAAATGTTTGTCGGCAGAAAAACGTGGAACAGACAGTAGTGTCTTTTGCTATCAAGTTTATCAGGCGAGGCTAGGAAACGCTTAGGAATTTCGAGGCTCGCCGAGGAATTCCTACCGTTTCCAAGCCGAGTCTGATTAACTCAATATCAACAGACACTACTGTCTGTTCCACGTTTTGCTGCCGACAAACTTTTGGCCATTACATCATTTTCAAGCTATCTCGCCAGGTTTCAGAGTCAATTTCCAAATTTTTCGTTTTTTGATCGAAAAAAATTGGAAATCGACTCCCCATGTTAAATTCCCATAGGAAAATCGTTTTTTCGCAATAAAATCAATATTTGATGCAATTTCATCAAATACATTTTTTTGGGGAGGGTGACTTTTTTGTTATTAATGAAAAAGTACTTACTTTTTTTTTTTTTTTAGATTTAATGTGTTTAATGGCCAAATGTTCGTCGGCAGCAAAACATGGAACAGACAGTAGACTGGTATTCTATTTATCAGTTAAAAATGTCAAGCACTGGTGACGAGGAAATGGGTTACTGTCTGTTTCACGAAAGCTGCCCAAATTTTACGGCTAATTAAACAATGCAAAAACAATATTTTTGTTGATAATATTTAATAAAGGAAAATTTAAGAATGAGCCTTCTTTTTATTTAGTGAAATTTGATCCAATATAAGGTTTGATCATGTCCAGACGTTTGCACACGGCTGGACATGATCAAACATTATTGTTACATTTCCAACAAAAAAGTGATGTCATTTGAGCATTATATTCAGTATTTTCAGTACTTTTATAAATCGTCCCATTCACGTATTCGGTATTCATATTCCGGGGCCGCGTCATGAACGTCATGAAGTAGTGACGTTATGAAGGCACTTCCGCGTAGTGACGTCACGAAGGCACTTGGTCTACGCGCGGCCCCGGAATGAGCATTGCCTAAAGTCATATGCAAACAGCACGCGCTATATGTTTGCATATGTAACAATATTGATTTTATGACGAAAATACAATTTCCCCATGAATAGACAGCACAGAGTGAAGATTGGGGAAATTTTTCTAATTTCAGAAATAGTGGACCGATTTTCAAAATGTAACTTGTTTTCTTAGTTAGATCATTTACAAGCTATCTAGCCATGTTTTGGAAATTGCTTTTTTTGACTGCTCCCTCAGCTACTGCACCTCCTTTTACCACGTTTACTCCATCCTAAATTCCCATACAGAAATCAATTTTTCATAATAAAATCAATAATTGACCAAATTTCACGAAATAAAAAGAAGGCTCATTCTTAAATTTTTATAAAATTTAATATTATCAAAAAAAATACTGTTTTTGCATTGTTTATATGGCCGTAAAATTTGGGCAGGTTTCGTGAAACAGACAGTAGTTATGGTCTTGGAAGTTTTTTGTTTGTTTATTAGTGTTTAACGGCCTATCAACAGCTAAGGTCATGTAAGGCCGGGCAAACAGGTTCGATCCCATTTTAACCTGCTGCATTGGGGGGAAAATCCCAAAATCAGAACGGAAATATTTACATCGAGAACAAATATATTCAGCCCTGAAATTAGAATAACCTGACCTGGTGCCAGGTCCATACCACACCAAGTCACTTGGCCCCTTCCCCTAAAATAGGATTACGAATATCGTAATCCTCACATAAGGGGTATAACCAGATTCAACTGTCACATACAAAATGCCAAAGAGGTATGCGAGGGCCAAACCAGGTCTCCAGTCGAGATTCCGGTAAGGATGAACCCCGATCGTTAAATTACCCGTCGCATGCTCCCACCTGCCACCCACTATGGTCTTGGAGTTACCTCCATTGTAGTTGCGGGTAGTAACTCTGCAAAACTCCTGGGGTCCGTTTCACTAAACATCGTACGACTAAAATGTTCGTAAGTGCAAAATTATGATAGTCTGTAAATTTCACATTAACAATGTTTTCTTGCAAACAATTATTGGATTTACATTTATTGAGCATAGGCTGCATATGCAGCCTATGCTCAATAAATGTAAATCCATCAATTGAATTTTCCAGACGATCATAAATTTGCACTTACGAACATTTTAGTGAAACGGGCCCCTGTACTGTGTATTAATACGAGACGTTTTGTTCGTTGGGGTTTAACGGCTTATCAATAGCTAAGGTCATTTAAGGCCGGGTCAATGAGTTTGTACTAAATCCCATATATTACCTGTACAAATGGAGGAAAAATCCGAAAAATATAACTGAATATTGACAATATACAAAAATACATATTCAGCCCTGAAATCAGAATAATCCTGATCTGATGCCACGTCCTCGCCACACCAGAATCACTTGGCCTCCTCCCAAAAGCAGTATACATGACGGACTAGCTTATGGCCTCTGCGACCAGTGTAGACCCAAACTGACTGATGGCTCGAGATGGTTCCAATGGGCAACAACATAATTATACTTTTGAGAAGAAGAAAGAAAACTGAAAAAATTATTTCAATTTGTTCGTACCCCATACAGGTGTGTTCAGAATTAAATTGCCTCAGCCCGAGTTGTTAAACCACAAGGGAGATAACTGTGAGCTTATTTTCTAATCCTTATTCACAGTTCTATTATGTATTTTGATGCATATGTGTATACTATCTGAAGTAAATATTATTTAACCTAACTGTGCAGCGACTCACGAGAATGTTGTGACACGCGTGTGCCGGCAGCACGGTGAGATTGTGTGCGACACACGTGTGGTAGTTACCACAACGGTGTTCACAATATTTGGAGCGGAAAAAAATAATATTTCTCTTAATTATGCACAGAAGTATATGTTGCTACCACACATTGGAACCGTCTCGTTGAGACAGTTCCAATGAGTGGCAACACAATATACATTTAAGAAGAAATAGAAAAAATAGGTTTTTTAATTATGCACAGAAGTACATGTTGTTACTTATGCGCCACTGAAATAATTTTCACTTTTTTCTTATTTCTTCTCAAAATTATATGTTGTTACCACTCATTGGAACCGCCTCGTCGAGATGGTTCAAATGAATGGTCACAACATATACTTTTGAGAAGAAGTAAGAAAAACAACTATCTGGTGACTCACGAGAATGTTGCGACAGGCATGTCCTGGCAGCCCAGTGAGATTGTGAGCGGCACACGTGTGGTAGTTGTCACATCGGTGTTCCTCGCGAACGAATCACATTTTTTCGCACGAAAAATGAAAACTAGAAATGTGGCCTGTCGGCACACGAATACCCCCACTGCCAGCCAAAGAAAACGAGGCATTTTTTATTATAAGCCATTTAGCCGAGCGTTAAAGTTTCAAACGCATCAAGTCTGTGACCTTGACCCTGGGCATAGTGTGATAATCCATGCATTGGTGTAGAAGATATAGAGCGGAAGGGAATTTCAATAGGTTAGACCTTTGACCTTCAACTGTGACCTTGACCTTGGACGTAGGTGCGTGGTTATTGACCGCGACACACCTTCTCATCCTGAGAAACATTTGTGCCAAGGCATTTGATAATCCATGCATCGGTGTAGAAGATATAGAGCGGAAGGGAATTTCAATAGGTTAGACCTTTGACCTTCAACTGTGACCTTGACCTTGGACGTAGGTGCGTGGTTATTGACCGCGACACACCTTCTCATCCTGAGAAACATTTGTGCCAAGGCATTTGATAATCCATGCATCGGTGTAGAAGATATAGAGCGGAAGGGAATTTCAATAGGTTTGACCTTTGGACCTTCAACTGTGACCTTGACCTTGGACGTAGGTGCGTGGTTATTGATCGCGACACACCTTCTCATCCTGAGAAACATTTGTGCCAAGGCATTTGATAATCCATGAATTGGTGTAGAAGATATAGAGCGGAAGGGAATTTCAATAGGTTTGACCTTTGACCTTCAACTGTGATCTTGACCTTGGACGTAGGTGCGTGGTTATTGATCGCGACACACCTTCTCATCATAAGAAACATTTGTGCCAAGCCATTTGATAATCCATGCATGGGTGTAGAAGATATAGAGCGGAAGGAAATTTCCAACAGACCGACCGACCGACCGACCGACAGACCGACAAGCTGACTCCTATATACCCCATCAAACTTTGTTTGTGGGGGTATAATAATTCTCTTATTTATACACAGAAGTATATGTTGTTACCACTCATTGGAACCGTCTCGTCGAGACGGTTCCAATGAGTGGTCACAACATATACTTTGCAGCAACTCACGAGAATGTTCCGACAGGCGTGTCCCAGAAGACCGGTGAGATTGTGAGAGGCACATGTGTGGTAGTTGTCGCAATGGTGTTCCTCGCGGATCACGACCAGCGCCCCATCTCGTTCTTCCGTTTGTTTCACCACCTTCTGCATACACGGGGTGTCTCGCTTCGGACACGGCTTAATCTCAACTACAATGTTTGGTAACTTCATTTTTACTGAATGTATATTTGCGTGCATAAAACATACTTTTTCACCCAGACTTTCATCCCACAAAGCCTCTGCCTGCGTGTTATACACACGTTTGGATACGAGACCATTTTTTCAACCACGAAATGTTGACATAAACGACCAAAAATTAACAGAATAAATATTTCTTTCGACATTTGTTGTAGGAGGGGAATGTGTTATAAAGTGAAAATATTCTGTCGGTAGCTAGGGTCAAACCCAGGCCGCCTGCATGTAAGGTGAACACCCTACTATGTCTCTATAAAAGCCGGCTTGTACCGCAAGGCAGTACAAATGTACAATTATGCTACTATGACCGTACTACTACACTGTAAATGATGTTGAAAGTTGACGAGATTTTCATAGCAAATGCGGAATATAATTCCGCATTTGCTATGAAAATCTTGTCAACTTTTTAAATCATTTACCAAAAACAACATCAATTTTGTAAATACTTTTCATGAGATATCGCGCATCTTCTTAGGATCTGTGACTGGAGAAATGAGGCTTGTGGGATTCAGAGCTCCAGATAAGCTGCGTATACATAGAATAAAATACATAACCAGCCCTGAAATAAGTATAACCTGACCTGGTGCCAGGTCCATACCACACCAAACCACTTGGCCCCTTCCCCTAAAATAGGATTACGAAAAACCCAATTGAAATCAGAAGTAGCGAGTATCAAAAACCAAAAACAATTTTGTGGTACCTTTATCATGCTGCAGAAAACAATAAGCAGACCACAAATATAGCATATTTTTCTTATTTTCAATGAAAACACATCTTGGTATTTCATTAGAATTGTCTCGAAGGAGACAATTCTAATTAAATGCCAAGACATGTTTTCATTTCGAAGCAAACTATTCAATAATTGCTGTCTGTTGATGCGTAAACAGTAGTGTGATTTTATTTTACCCAATTAAAATTTTGAAATACCCAATTGCTTCAGAAATGATGGAGTGAAAATACTCAATTACTAATTCCTTATCTGGAGCCCTGGGATGTGTGACCAATGTAGCTCCTGCTCAAATAGCAAACTCCTGTAGCCTGATAACGATCCATGTAGCTCGTTAGAAGCATAACGGGTGTTTCATTTATGGAATGGCGAACAGCGCAGATCCTGACCAGACTGTGTGCAGGGATTCCGCTGGAGATCGCCACTTTCGCAATTGGTGATAAAAATAAACAATTGGCGATAAAAAATTACAATTTTCGAGAAAAAAAAATCCTTTTTTTTTTTTTTCTTTTGAAGTGGTGATTTTTTTATTTTCCCCAGCGGAATCCCTGTGTGTTGATAAGCCCCATTTCACCAGTCACAGCCACATATATGACATACAGACATTAAGGTACAACTGGAGGTTGCCATGTAATCGAGGAAGCAACGGGTGGACAGAGTGGTCAAAATGATTTTAAGTCGGCGTGTCGTGAACTGGAACGGTGACACAATTTTGACTTTGAGTCATCACTAGTTTGACGTAAGACAGTTTGAGGCATATATGGCTGTGACAGGAGAAATGAGGCTTATGTGACCAGTAACAGACATTATCGTACGTACTCGAGGTCGTCTTGTTGTCGCGGACGGCGTTGTAGCATGTGCGATGTTCGAGGGGGCTGCTGATGAGGGCGTGGGTGTTACAGTTGTCACCGTGATCACAGCAGAACAGGTCGCCAGTCCTCCCCTTGTACGTGTACTGGACAGATCAATCAAAATAATTTTAACCTTAAGGATGCGGGAACCGAAAATTGTCCTGTTGTGTCATATTTTGTTGTATGTCAATATAAAAATATGGTATGGCAGCACTTTAGAATCATTTCCATAGGAAATGATTCTAAAGTGCTGCCAAACCATGTTTGACAAGAGTTAAAGTGGCTGTGTCTCAGATGTGGATTAAAGTGATTTCAATTAATACTTTTCATACTATTTCAAGATTTCAACAAACATATACAGCAATGCTCGCAAAGTGAAAATGAATGGGTTTCACGTCCCGGCAAGAGCTACAGTCATTTAGGGACGGGACGTCGGTTTCAAGTCTCATCCAAAAGACCAGTGGGATGGAAATACTATGAATATATTTCTTGATGCCTAAGTTTGTTTGTTTAATGGTGTTTAACGGCCTATCAACAGCTATTGTCATTTAAGGCCGGGCCGACGGGCTCGATGCCGCATTGGGGGGAAAATCAGAAAGGAATACTTACATTTAAATAAATATATATTCAGCCCTGAAATTAGATAACCTGACTACTGTCTGTTTCACGAAAGCTGCCCAAATTTTACGGCTATATAAACAATTCAAAAACAAGATTTCTTTCGATAATATTAAATTAAAGGAAAAATTAAGACTGAGCCTTCTTTTTATTTGGTGAAATAGACTAGAGTAGAAGGTAGTGATATAAATATGTAACGGTAGTCAATTTCACCAACATTGCAAAGTATACTTTGAGGGAGTAATAATTTATTTCCCCCGAAATGCTTTATGTCATATAGAACTAACGACTGCATATATTTGAAGATTAAAAGCATGCAGAATTATTATACTGAAATTGGCTGTGATAATGTAATAAATTCAGTATAATAATTCTGCATGCTTTTAATCTTCAAATATATGCAGTCGTTAGTTCTATATGACATAAAGCATTTCGGGGGGGAAATAAATTATTACTCCCTCCAAGTATACTTTGCTAGAAAAGTATACTTTGCAATTTTGACGAAATCGGCTACTGATTTTCAATTTTAAATTTAAGGATTAATTTATTCATTTTTATTATACTGAATTTATTACATTATCACAGCCATTTTAGCTGTGATAATGTAATAAATTCAGTATAATAATTCTGCATGCTTTTAATCTTCAAATATATGCAGTCGTTAGTTCTATATGACATAAAGCATTTTGGGGGGAAATCAATTATTACTCCCTCAAAGTATACTTTGCTAGAAAAGTATACTTTGCAATTTTGATGAAATCAGCTACTGATCTCCAGTCGCAGGCTCCCAACTAACGACCACAAGGACAGAGGGAGCAAAATGATTTTAACCCTTTCACCCCGGAGTAACTGGAATGGATTTTGATATGTTAATTTTGCAACCTATCCAACCGTAACAAAAATGATTTTCCGACTAGCACATTTATGAAAAGGGGGTGTTTTTGTTCTCAAAAATATGAAAATTACTTGCAAAAAGTGCAGATCCTGATGAGACGGCGTGTCATGAGTCGGCTCATCTGGATCTACACTGTTTGCCAATACCACTTATACAGGTATGTAGTGTTGAAAGGGTTAAAGTGGCTCCAAGTATTACTTTTCATACTTTTTCAACATTTCAACAAATTTGTACACCGATGCTCAAAAATTGAAAATGAATGAGTACTGGAAACATTCCAGCAACATCTATAAGGTCATTTAGAAACGGGACATCGGTTTCAGGTCTCATCCGAAAGACCGGTGGGATTGAAATACTATGAATGTATTTTTTGATGCCTAATGCGAGGTTTGAACCCACAACCATCATATTGGAAGTCAGGTGTTCTAGCCATAGGCCAGAACCCATCCCTCCAACTTGAAATTGTTACCAGACTGGGCAATTCGCATCGACAAACTAGATGAGGTATAACGGCAGTAGCTTTACTACTGTTTAGGTCGTAAAAAAATACTTTGGTTCTCAGACACGGTGTTTGCCGAATATAACACGGGCGGGTGGATTGTTTTTAATATATTTTTCTTGTTTGAGATCTTTGTCGTTGATTTTTTTCAAGACGCCAGATGCATTTTGCATGTCATATAAACATGTTAACATGTTTTTGATCGATCATGTGGCGAATTTAGAATATGTTTTTATTTATCCATGACGATAAAATGCCCCGTTGCACAAGTATTTTTCCGTCGCCGCGATACCTGAGAACCAAAGTACTATTTTTATGGTCTTACCTTGTAAAAGGGAAAAGTGAAAGGGTTTAACATTCCAGCAACAGCTAAGGTCATATAAAGACGGGACCACAGTTTAAAGTCTCATCATTGATTGGAAGTCAGGTGTTCTAACCCGTCGGCCACAATCCATCCCTGCCTTACCTTAAAACCTATGAGCATTGTCCTGCCACTACAGGCGTCGTCCATATCACAGGTGTATTCCGCAGCTTGGGTACTGGTCGTACTGCCATCCGTGGGCGATGTCTCCGTCGTGTAATACCTGCAGGCACATGATACATGTCATGACAGCGCCTTATTTTTCCAGAAGTCTGGAATTAAGACACTGTATCAGTATCCGATTTCATAAAAATTGCAAAGTATACTTATCTAGCAAAGTATACTTTGAGGTAGTAATCATTTATTTTTTCCAAAATGCATTATTTCGTATAGAACTAACCACTGCATATATTTGATGATTAAAAGTATGCAGAATTATTATACTGAATGTATTACATTATCACAGCCAAAATGGCTGTGATAATGTAATAAATTCAGTAAAATAACAAGAAACGAGGCAAAGCCACGAAGGCCAGGTTTTTTCCAAGCATAGACACTTGGATAACATAATTATACCCACTTTTTATAGACTAGATGGCCGTGGCCTGCATGTCGTGCCTTGGGACGAGGCATGGACACTAAAAAAATAGATATAGTAGATGGTAAAACTTTAACCAAAAAACTTTAACCGGACACACGGACGTACGGACAGACGTTCTTACAGTACTATACTTATGTGGCTTATCACATGTTAAATATTAGCCACATAAAACGATTTTTGGCCACATAAAAGGATTTTTTAGGTGGCTAATTGTAACCAACCCTATCCTTTACCAAGTCCATAACTCTGTGGGGCTAGCCACATAAGTACCCAAATGTGTGCCCGGACGGACGGACGGACGGACGGACGTATGCCAAAATGCCGACGATATTACGCTTTCCGCAAGCGGGCGCGACAATGATGATAAACACCCATGTGAAGTATCAAGGTAATGGGTGAAGCAGTTGCAGAGATATAGTACACAAAAAAACTCAACAAAAAAATTCAAAGTAATTTGACCTTGACATTGGGCACAGGGGCCGCACGGTTGGGGGGGTAGAATGAAAATATGGATGATGATAAACACGCATGTGAAGTTTCAAGGTAATGGGCGAAGCAGTTGCAGAGATATAGTATAACAAACAAGAAATGCGGATGCCACCTGCAGCATATTTGAGAAACTGTGACAAAGTGGTTAACCGAAAAGTGTGATGGACGGACGGACGTTCTTACAGTACTATACTTATGTGGCTTATCACATGTTAAATATTAGCCACATAAAAGGATTTTTTAGGTGGCTAATTGTAACCAACCCTATCCTTTACCAAGTCCATAACCCTGTGGGGCTTAAGCCACATAAGTACCCTAATGTGTGCCTGGACAGACGGACAGACGGACGGTCCAAACACTATATGCCACCCGTTTCTTCGAAACCAGGTGGTATAAAAACTTTTAACCCAAAAACTTTAACCAGACGTACGTTAAAAAGTTAACGTTGAAAATGGCTAAGTCAATTACGTAGAAATAATAGGTGAAGGTAAAAGAAATGGTCACATGTTGGATAGTTGTATGTGGTAGGCACCCCTTGGTTATGAAGCTGTGAAAGTTTGGTGGTCCTAGGTGGTACAGTAGCAAAGAAATGGACTTAAACACGAAAACTTAACATTGTAAAAGTCGACTGCGCGGAAAAAATGGGTCAAGTTAAAAAAAAGGTAACATGTTGGATAGTGATATGTGGTGGGCACCCCTTGATTATGAAGTTGTGAAAGTTTGGTGGTCCTAGGTGGTACAGAAAAAAAGAAATGGACTCAAACACGAAAACTTAACATTGATTGTGGACGCCGCCCGCCGCCCGCCCGCCCGCCCGGCTTTCGCCAATCCAATAGCCTGGATTTTTTAAAAAAAAACCTGGCTAAAAATTAGTAAATTTATCCTTAAATTGAAAATTTCTCCCTCAAAGTATACTTTGCTAGATAAGTATACTTTTCAATGTCAGTGAAATAGGCTACAGGTAGCAAACTTATGACAGCACCTTTTTTTCCAGACGAGGAAACAGTGCGGAATTTAGACACTGTATCAGGTAACAAACTTTACACTGGCCAAATCAGTACTGACTGATAACATATTCAAGGTGCATGATCACATGGTTACAACAACAACAACAATGGCTGAAAGTGTTGAAAGCGCGCCCACACCATAGTAAGTATTACTTGATATTTTCCTTAACAGACAACTGATTTTCATAAAATATGGTGCAGCAAACGAGTCTTCATGAGCTGCATTTGGTGGTTCCGGGAGTTCGGTACACACTTATACTTCTAAAATGTCGTTTTTGCGAAGAATCAATTTCCGTGTCAGTAGACACGGAAATCGATTGTTCGCAAAAATGACAGAAGTTTGGGCCAAAGTACCGAGACCACCAAACGAAGCTTAACAAGACGCGTTTGATGCGCCATATTTCATAAAAATCCGTTACATAATAAGGACAAAATAAAAGTATACGTACTTTGAATCGGATGGATTCTGGAAGTTTCACTACTTGTTGTTGTTGTTGTTGTAACTACATGATGATACACCTTGATATTACATTATCAGGCATTAACCTGGTATGAATATCCGGGTTACAGCAAATTGAAGACTGACGTTTGATTGGTCGAACGGCGTCACTCACATGACGTTACCAAAAGATGTTCGTGTAATGACGCAACATAAACAAGTCCGCATTCTTTTCAATGACGAGGATGGCCGTGGCCCGCATGTTGAGCCCGCCGAGGCATTTGATGGTCTCAGAGTGTATTTATTTGAAGTTTGATGCCCAATAAGCATACAAAGTTTCAAGCAAATCTGACTTACGGTTACAGAGATAGTAGGTATGTGAAAACTTTAACTCAAATTTTGACAGAAACTTTAACGCAAACTTCTAAGTCATTTGACCTTGACCTTGGGCACAGGGGCCACATGAGTGGGATACAGCATGAATATATGGATGATGACTAATAAGTATATTAAGTTTCAAGTAGGACTGCAGAGATATAAGGTATTTAAAAACTTTAACGCAGAATTCGGAACGCAACTTCTAAGTCATTTGACCTTGACCTTGGGCACAGGGGCCGCATGAGTGGGATACAGCATGAATATATGGATCATGACTAATAAGCATATGAAGTTTCAAGTCAATGTAACTTAGGACTGCAGAGATATAAGGTATTAAAAACTTTAACGCATATTTCGGACGGACGCACGGACGGACGGACGAGAGCTACATTACGGGGTGCATGAACTTAGGGGTGCTAGTGTCTTTTCATATCATGTTTATCAAGCTCAGCTTAGAAATGTTAGGAATACCTCGGTAAGCCTCGGAATTCCCAAGCGTTTCCTAGACTGGTGATTTTATTACAAAATGAGCTGAAAATTGACAAAATACAGTTAACATCAAATTTTAACCAATGCACTATTTGTGGAAAATCCAAAACATTTTCTTTATATTTTGTTTCCCGCAGTGTACGGGTCAAGAGTACAAGATGATAATGACATACACAGATCCAGTTTGCCAGCCTGGGCCCGGTTGCTCAAAGCTTCAGTTAGCTTAACGGACTGTTAAATCCTTAACTGTTTAACAGAGATTTTAACCATTCAGTTAAGGATTTAACAGTCCGTTAAGCTAACTGATGTTTTGAACAACCGGGCCCTGTTTCCCAAGTTTATCAGGTAACGAGCATTGTATTGTGTTGACCCGATATCTACTGACTGATAACATAATGTCGTATCAGGCATTGACTTGATATGAGAATTTGTGTGAATGGGTGAGCATCCCAGCAACAGCAAAGGTCATATACGGAATATATTCATACGCAGTGATTAGGTCGTATTGACAGGATATCAAAAATGTTTCACGGCACCGTGTTTAACGGCACATGCGCACTGTGTTGACGGGATAAATACGGACGGGACTACAGTTCAAAGTTTCATCGCACAGACCAGTGGATTGGAAATACTACATAAGTATTTTTCATGCCTGGAGTAGGGATTGAACTCGGGTTACAGCAAATTTAAAATTCATGTTTTATTGGTCGAACCGCCTCACAAACATTATCGAATGACAAAAACAAGTCCGCATTCATTTAAAAAAATGTTTGTTTTTATATTTTACCACTGGTTAGCATAATTTACATTTGAATATTTTTTAGATTTAATATGTTAATAGCCAAACGTTTGTCGACAGCAAAAATGGAACAGACAGTAGCCTTGTATTATATACATGTGATTGGAGAAATGGGGTTTATGGGTTTTGTGACCAGTGTAGATCCAGATCAGCCTGTGCATCCGCACAGTCTGATCAGGATCTGCACTGTTCGCCATTCCATCCATGAAACACCTGCTATGAATATTCTATTTATTACCGTATATACCGCTCTATGGAAATTATGAATATTCTATTTATTACCGTATATACCGCTCTATGGAAATTAGCAGTTTTTTAGACTGTATACGGTAATGAATGTGTATTTGAAGCCTATTGGCAGTCCGGCACTGCAGGTGCGCGTTATGAATATAGATAGCGGAAGTAGTCGTATTTTCACCGGAAGATGTTTATTTCATCGATGAGAACATATGACTTTTATTTACATCGTATAACTATGTATTTCATGGGTAGGTATATAATAAATATCGTTATCAGGCTACAGAAATGTGCTATTTGATCAAAAGCTACACTGGTCGCAAATCCCATAAGCCCCATTTTTTGAGTCATAACATTCTTGTCATCACCACCCGACTGTAAGACGAACAATGTAGTACCGGTAGTTTTGCAATCATACTTTATTGGCGCACAACCGATTGTACAGTGGTGTAACTACAATAATTTGCCTCCGATATGTTACCTATTGCTACAATTTGACCTATTCAAACTAGATTGGTCAGTAAGCGAGGCTTACGGAATATACCCCCCGCGTGGGCCCAGGTACCCCTAAAATATGTACAAATTTCCAAGTGTGTGGGCTTGTGACCTTGACTCTGGGATTAGCGCGAGCGGCATGAACGTGAATTTGTCACAGGGTGGTAGAGGTCCATTGGAGCAATGAGTATGTGAAATGTGAAGCAGATCCGAGCAAGGAAATAGAAGTTATAACCAATTTCTCTGATGTTAAGTTTTGTAAAGAGACTACCGTATAACCTCGAATTAACGCCCCCGGAGGGCGTTACATTTTACAAAACAAAAGGGGGGGGGGGGCGTTTATTTAGCCATAAAAAAAAAAAAAAAAAAAAAAAAAAAAAAAAATAAAAAAAAAAAAAAAAAAAAAAAAAAAAAAAAAAAAAAAATTACCAAAGACCGCCAATTTCAAACCCAAATAAGGATTTAAGGATTATTTGTGTTTGAAATTGGCGGTCATTGGTAAAATTATTATTATTTTTTATTTTTTATTATTTTTATTTTTTATTGGGGGGGGGGGGGGGGGGGGCGTTTATTAGCCAGTAAAAAAGAAAAAAAAAAAAACAAAAAAAAAAAAGAAAAAAAAAAAAAAAAATTACCAAGGACCGTCAATTTCAAACACAAATAAGGATTTAAGGATTATTTGTGTTTGAAATTGGCGGTCATTGGTAAAAAAAATTATTATTTTTGGGGGGGGGGGGGGGTTTATTAGCCATTAAAAAAAAAAAAAAAAAAAAAAAAAAAAAAAAAAAACAATTTCCAAGGACCACCAATTTCAAACACAAATAAAGATTTAAAGACTATTTGTCTTTGAAATTGGCGGTTCATTGGTAAAAAAAAAAAAAAAAATTATTTGGGGGGGGGGGGGGGGGGGGGGGGGGGGGGGGGGGGTTTGGGGGGGGGGGGGGGGGGGGGGGGGCGGCGTTTATTAGCCATTAAAAAAAAAAAAAAAACAATTGTTTTTTACCAAGGACCGCCAATTTCAAACACAAATAAGGATTTTAGTTTTTTTTTATTTGTGGGGGGGGGGGGGGGGGGGGGGGGGGGGGGGGGGGGTGGGGGGGGCGTTCGTTTTTTATTAGGAGGGGGGCGTTAAGCCAAGGTTATACGGTATGTATGTGACGTTGACCTCGAGATCAGCGGGGATTTGTCACAGCATATGAAATATTAAGTATTTTCCATGAAAGAAATAGAAGTTATAACATATTTCTCTGATGTTAAGTTTTGTAAAGAGTATGTGACCTTGACCTTGGGAGCAGCGGGGGTTGGACACTCGTAGATTTGTGACAGCATGATAGTACAACCTTAGAGGAATGCACAAGTGAAATAATAAGAATTTTCAATGAAGGAAATAGAAGTTATAACTTATTTCTCTGATGTTAAGTTTTGTAAAGAGTATTTGACCTTGACATTGGGATCAGCGGGGGTTGGACGGTCATGGTTTTGCACAGCATGGTAGTAGAGCCTTACAGGAATGCATGTGTGAAATATTAAGCATTTTAGATGAAGGAAATAGAAGTTATAACAATATTTCTCTGATGTTAAGTTTTGTAAAGAGACTAAGTATTTGACCTTGACCTTGGGATCTGCGGGGGTTGGACGGTCGTGGATTTGGCACAGCATGGTAGTAGAGCCTTACAGGAATGCATGTGTGAAATATTAAGCATTTTAGATGAAGGAAATAGAAGTTATAACAATATTTCTCTGATGTTAAGTTTTGTAAAGAGTATTTGACCTTGACATTGGGATCAGCGGGGGTTGGACGGTCATGGATTTTGCACAGCATGGTAGTAGAGCCTTACAGGAATGCATGTGTGAAATATTAAGCATTTTAGATGAAGGAAATAGAAGTTATAACAATATTTCTCTGATGTTAAGTTTTGTAAAGAGACTAAGTATTTGACCTTGACCTTGGGATCTGCGGGGGTTGGACGGTCGTGGATTTGGCACAGCATGGTAGTAGAGCCTTACAGGAAGGCATGTGTGAAATATTAAGCATTTTAGATGAAGGAAATAGAAGTTATAAGAATATTTCTCTGATGTTAAGTTTTGTAAAGAGACTAAGTATTTGACCTTGACTTTGCATTTTAGATGAAGGAAATAGAAGTTATAACAATATTTCTCTGATGTTAAGTTTTGTAAAGAGTATTTGACCTTGACATTGGGATCAGCGGGGGTTGGACGGTCATGGATTTTGCACAGCATGGTAGTAGAGCCTTACAGGAATGCATGTGTGAAATATTAAGCATTTTAGATGAAGGAAATAGAAGTTATAACAATATTTCTCTGATGTTAAGTTTTGTAAAGAGACTAAGTATTTGACCTTGACCTTTGGATCTGCGGGGGTTGGACGGTCGTGGATTTGGCACAGCATGGTAGTAGAGCCTTACAGGAAGGCATGTGTGAAATATTAAGCATTTTAGATGAAGGAAATAGAAGTTATAAGAATATTTCTCTGATGTTAAGTTTTGTAAAGAGACTAAGTATTTGACCTTGACTTTGGGATCTGCGGGGGTTGGACGGTCGTGGATTTGGCACAGCATGGTAGTAGAGCCTTACAGGAATGCATGTGTGAAATATTAAGCATTTTAGATGAAGGAAATAGAAGTTATAATAATATTTCTCTGATGTTAAGTTTACGGACTAAGTAATTGACCTTGACCTTGGGATCTGCGGGGGTTGGACGGTCGTGGATTTGGCACAGCATGGTAGTAGAGCCTTACAGGAATGCATGTGTGAAATATCAAGCATTTTAGATGAAGGAAATAGAAGTTATAACAATATTTCTCTGATGTTAAGTTTATCCGGACGGACGGACGCACGGACGGACGCACGGACGGACAACCTGACTCCAGTATACCCCCCCTCAACTCGTTGCGGGGGGTATAACAATGTGAGAAACCAAAGTGCATACCCAAACCTGTTGCATGTAGGTCAAAATTTAGTAAACTATATATTTTATACCTTTAAACAAATAATTGTTGATCTAGAACTAGTAAATTGCCAAAACTAATAGAACAGGGAAATTGTTTTCCTATGGAAGCCATCTTTTCTCTAGTTATTGATGGTTCAACATTCAATATAACAAAAAAAGCTTTCCTATTTACAAGACATACATGTAAATGTCAGATAAACACCTTGACACGGTAAAATAACCAATTTCTGCATGTGTATGTTCTTTATTAACTAGATTGGTCAGTAAGCGAGGCTTACGGAATACCCCCCGCGTGGGCCCAGGTACCCCTATAATATGTACAAATTTCCAAGTGTGTGGGCTTGTGACCTTGACTCTGGGATTAGCGCGAGCGGCATGAACGTGAATTTGTCACAGGGTGGTAGAGGTCCATTGGAGCAATGAGTGTGTGAAATGTGAAGCAGATCCGAGCAAGGAAATAGAAGTTATAACCGATTTCTCTGATGTTAAGTTTTGTAAAGAGACTACCGTATAACCTCGAATTAACGCCCCCGGAGGCGTTACATTTTACAAAAGGGGGGGGGGGGGGCGTTTATTAGCCAGTAAAAAAAAAAAAAAAAGAAAAAAAAAAAAGAAAAATTACCAAGGACCGCCAATTTCAAACACAAATAAGGATTTAAGGATTATTTGTGTTTGAAATTGGCGGTCATTGGTAAAATTATTACTTTTTTTTTATTTTATTTTGGGGGATTTTATGGGGGGGGGGGGGGGGGGGGGCGTCTATTAGCCAGTAAAAAAGAAAAAAAGGAAAAAAATAAAAATTACCAAGGACCGCCAATTTCAAACACAAATAAGGATTTAAGGATTTTTTTTTTTATTTTTTGGGGGGGGGGGGGGATTTGGGGGGGGGGGGGGGGGGGGGCGTTTATTAGGAGGGGGGGGGGGGCGTTAAGCCGAGGTTATACGGTATGTATGTGACGTTGACCTCGAGATCAGCGGGGATTTGTGACAGCATATGAAATATTAACTATTTTCAATGAAAGAAATAGAAGTTATAACATATTTCTCTGATGTTAAGTTTTGTAAAGAGACTAAGTATGTGACCTTGACCTTGGGATCAGCGGGGGTTGGACACTCGTATATTTGTGACAGCATGATAGTACAACCTTAGAGGAATGCACAAGTGAAATAATAAGAATTTTCAATGAAGGAAATAGAAGTTATAACTTATTTCTCTGATGTTAAGTTTTGTAAAGAGTATTTGACCTTGACATTGGGATCAGCGGGGGTTGGACGGTCATGGATTTTGCACAGCATGGTAGTAGAGCCTTACAGGAATGCATGTGTGAAATATTAAGCATTTTAGATGAAGGAAATAGAAGATATAACAATATTTCTCTGATGTTAAGTTTTGTAAAGAGACTAAGTATTTGACCTTGACCTTGGTATTAGCGGGGGTTGGATGGTCGTGGATTTCACACAGCATGGTAGTAGAGCCTTACAGGAATGCATGTGTGAAATATTAAGCATTTTAGATGAAGGAAATAGAAGTTATGACAATATTTCTCTGATGTTAAGTTTTGTAAAGAGACTAAGTATTTGACCTTGACCTTGGGATCTGCGGGGGTTGGACGGTCGTGGATTTGGCACAGCATGGTAGTAGAGCCTTACAGGAATGCATGTGTGAAATATTAAGCATTTTAGATGAAGGAAATAGAAGTTATAACAATATTTCTCTGATGTTAAGTTTACGGACTAAGTATTTGACCTTGACCTTGGTATCTGCGGGGGTTGGACGGTCGTGGATTTGGCACAGCATGGTAGTAGAGCCTTACAGGAATGCATGTGTGAAATATTAAGCATTTTAGATGAAGGAAATAGAAGTTATAACAATATATCTCTGATGTTAAGTTTACGGACTAAGTAATTGACCTTGACCTTGGGATCTGCGGGGGTTGGACGGTCGTGGATTTGGCACAGCATGGTAGTAGAGCCTTACAGGAATGCATGTGTGAAATATCAATCATTTTAGATGAAGGAAATAGAAGTTATAACAATATTTCTCTGATGTTAAGTTTACGGACTAAGTAATTGACCTTGACCTTGGGATCTGCGGGGGTTGGACGGTCGTGGATTTGGCACAGCATGGTAGTAGAGCCTTACAGGAATGCATGTGTGAAATATCAAGCATTTTAGATGAAGGAAATAGAAGTTATAACAATATTTCTCTGATGTTAAGTTTATCCGGACGGACGGACGCACGGACGGACGGACGGACGGACGGACAACCTGACTCCAGTATACCCCCCCTCAACTCGTTGCGGGGGGTATAATAATGTATTGATACAGCTTGATCGATGTCTATGAGGATTTAACATGGGGAAATTGTTTTTTTGCAATAAAATCAATATTGTACCAAATTTCATGAAATAAAAAGATGGCTCATTCTTAAATTTTTCTTTAATTTATTAATATCGAAAAAAATAATTGTTTTTCAATTGTTTATATAGCGGTAAAATTTGGGCAGCTTTCGTGAAACAGACAGTAGTAAGAGCTCCAGATAAGGTGTGTATTTGCGTAAATACCCAATTAAAATTGCCAAAAACCCAATTGAAATCAGAAGTAGCGAGTATCAAAAAGCAATAACAAATTTGTGGTACCTTTATCATGCTACAGAAAACAATAAACAGACCACAAATATAGCATATTTTTCTTATTTTCCATGAAAACACATCTTGGTATTTCATTAGAATTGTCTCCAAGGAGACAATTCTAACGAAATGCCAATACATCTTTTCATTTCGAAGCAAACTATTTAATAATTGCTGTCTGTTGATGTGTAAACAGTAGTGAGGGTGATTTTATTTTACCCAATTAAAATATTGAAATACCCAATTGCTCAGATATGATGGAGTGAAAATACTCAATTATTAATTCCTTATCTGGAGCCCTGGCCACATATCATGGGTATAGAGTTACCTGAAAGCCATACAGTAGTAATTTCGTACAGGAACTGTGGAATTATCCTCCCTATTCCCTGCATCGCCAAGTGTGGATTTATCTGTGGAAACGAGAGTGTACACACCATGACTCAATAATACTGCCACAGCAAATAGGTTAGATAATTAGTACAGCTTCACAGCATTATATTGTGCTTATGCAATAACTAGAATTTAACACATGTGGCGACTGCATAACCTCTACATGTATTTATCCAACGTTGACTGATTTCTTATGACAATGGTAAACTTGTCGAAAATATATTATATTAAATCATCACTCATATACGATCCTCTATGAATAATTCCTAATTAGAGCCCAGTCGATGGCGCGCCATCAAAATATACCAACTTTTCTCAAATGCTAAGTCGAAAATGGAGAGATAATCCATGACCCGGTCATGGATTATCTCCCCCTTTTCGACTTAGAATTTCCCAATTTTGCCTTTTAAGAAGTAAAACTGTTTAACCGTAATAGGACTTGAAACTTGGTGTGTGCTTTCCTTATGGTGTGTACATGCGCAAAGTGAATTTTTGATTCGACCCCTGGTCAATGATTATCTCCCCCTTTTCGACTTAGCATTTGGGAAAAGTGGGTATATTGCGATGGCGCGCCATCGACTGTGCTCTCGTTTTTAAGAAAAAAACACCACCTTTTCATAAATATACTAACTAGTGTGAAAAGCAAGTTTCACTAAACTGTGTACGGCTAACAGGTTTGTAAGTGCAAGATTAGAATATAGAATAGCATTTGCACTCAGATAGCAGATTTTGGCAAATTTTACTGGTATGTGGATGTTTGTTTGTTTGTTTATTAGTGTTTAACGGCCTATCAACAGCTAAGGTCATGTAAGGCCGGGCAAACAGGTTCAATCCCATTTTAACCTGCTGCATTGGGGGGAAAATCCCAAAATCAGAACGGAATATTTACATTGAGAACAAATATATTCAGCCCTGAAATTAGAATAACCTGACCTGGTGCCAGGTCCATACCACACCAAGTCACTTGGCCCCTTCCCCTAAAATAGGATTACGAATATATTCACATAAGGGGTATAACCAGATTCAACTGTCACATACAAAATGCCAAAGACGTATGTGAGGGCCAAACCAGGTCTCCAGTCGGGATTCCGGTAAGGATGAACACCCGATTGTTAAATTATGTGATGTGTTCACATCTAATGATGTGTACGATACATATGTAGGCAGAAAATTGTAGCATTAGTTTGCCACGTTAATGTGAGAAGGAAATTACATTGTATAAAGATTGTTGTACATTTTTTTTTTATCGTACAAAGTTTAGTGAAACGGGCAGCAGTTATTTAGCAGTGATATGGTTAGAATCAGCGCTCCAGATAAGGAATTAGTAATTGAGTATTGTTACTCCATCATTTATGAAGCAATTGGGTATTTCAAAATTTTAATTGGGTAAAATTAATCACACTACTGCACATCAACACAGACAGCAATTATTGAATAGTTTGTTTCGAAATGAAAACATATCTTGGCATTTCATTAGAATTGTCTCCTTTGAGACAATTCTAATGAAATACCAAGATGTGTTTTCATGGAAAAATAAGAAAAATATGCTATATTTGTGGTCTGTTTATTGTTTTCTGCAGCATGTTAAACGTACCACAATTGTTCTCATTGCTTTTGATACTCACGACTTCTGATTTCAATTGGGTTTTTGGCAATTTTAATCGGGTATTTACGCAAATACGCACCTTATCTGGAGCTCTGAGAATACAACAGAAAAATACCTGTGAGTGAGACGATATTACCAAGGGCCGTCATGCCTGTACTACAGGACAGGTTCCGCAGGTCAGACAGGTCATCCTCAGACCCACTCCAACAGTGCTGTATTCGTGGCCTCGTCCTCGACGCTGATGCACTATATGGAGAATAAGAAACTTTATCTTACAGAGCTCCAGATAAGCTTTGTGTCTAAAGCGTACTATACCCCCTGATTTCAAAATCATTGCGTATTTTACCTTGATTTTCTTCATTACTAAATAGGGAACAAATGATAAACAAAATATAACAAATTTAAACATTCACTTATTTGAGCTGCAAAAAGCAATTTTACAGCTCAACTAAGTGAATTTATAACTTTATGACAGTATTTTCACTACTCAATTTGAAAATCAATGCGTATTTTCACATTGCTGTGCTATTTTGTACTCCCACTTTTGATAATCAATGCGTATTCAGCTAAAATAATTGCGTAAAATACGCCAATACGCACCTTATCTGGAGCTCTGTCTTAGTCTTCTCTATAACTGGCAACCAGGATTCAGTTGCTAGCCCAGTAAAATGGGACTGATGAGATTTGTGACCAACGTCAGGGTTCCAGATAAGGAATTAGTAATTGAGTATTGTCACTCCATCATTTCTGAAGCAATTGGGAATTTCAAAATTTTAATTCGGTAAAATAAAATGACACTACTGTTTACACATCAGCAGACCGTGATTATTGAATAGTTTGCTTCTAAATGAAAACATGTCTTGGCAAAATGCTTGGAGACAATTCTAATGAAATACCAAGATGTGTTTTCATGAAAAAATAAGAAAAATATGCTATATTTGTGGTCGGTTTATTGTTTTGATACCACACATTTTTCATTGCTTTTTGATACTCACTACTTCTGATTTTAATTGGGTTTTATCTGGAGCTCTGCAATATAGCCCCTGTTCAAAAAGCACACTCCTGTAGACCCACGGATTTACATTTATTGAGCATAGGCTGCATATGCGGAGCATTAACGACCACAGCATTTAGTTCCTTAAAAATCCAAAATGTATAAGTTATTGTTCACATATTGGATATTTAAGGAATTAAATGCAAAGCATCGAGTGTTAGTGTATTCCCCCCCACGTCACGGCTCATTGTGTTTATTTTCTTATAGAATTCCAGGACATTCAAGGCCCTACCGTGAAATTCAAGGACTTTAAAGGCCTTAGTTTAAACAATATTTATTTCAAATAATATACATGTATATATATGCATCAAAATACATATAAAGTAACGGTGAATAAGGATAAGAAAACAAGCTCAAAGAGCTTATGTGAATTCTTCTCCTTGAGTAAAGCATCAGTAAATGGGAATGTCGCAAGACTGCATATAATGTATACATATGTAAGTTTTGTTAGATAATTGAAGGAAAAAAAAGAGTTATCCCAAGCATACGCTCCGAACCATTGGCATTGAATTCAATTGAACTGGTATAATGATATACGACTAACATTTGTCCTGCTATTGGCAGTTTACAAGATAATCGTTACAAACCGTTCAGTCGCAGGGGCAGTCTCCCGTAATGCAGTGAAACGTTTAGAGGCAATAATGAATTGTTGAACACTTTGGAATACAAGGCTGTTTTCATTGTCCATTAAAAATTTGCTGTCGTAAATTAAGTTATTAAGGATCGGTGGACAAGGAAGAGATGTATTTGATTTGTATAAAGGGGACATGAGAGAATGTAATGATTAGCATTTTCGATTGCGCCACAGGCGCATGTAGCGCTATCAACTAATAATTCCAGCACAAAAATATTTACACAATTCCCTAACATTTGATTGGTCCATTGCAAGTCTCCGTCCAAAATTTATATCCCAGTAAACTCCATGCCGAACTACTTTCCGTAACCGTGAGGTGCAGTTAAAATAATTCTTAAGAAAACGGAAAATAAACACATTTTCTTGATGAATTTATTTCAAATGCTGGAATTATAAGGAATGAATGGCCTTTTTGTTGAATTTATCGGGGATATAAACTTGGAAAAGTCGCGGGAATACTGGACGAGGCCTTCCGGCCTTCGTCCAGTATTCCCGCGACTTTTCCAAGTTTATACCCCGATAAATTCCACAAAAAGGCCATTCATTCCTATATCGATTATATTCGTAGTTCAGCGTGCTACACCCTAGCCGGATACGAGTCAGGAGAATTTGGCCTTGTCGATTAGTAGCTGTGTAGTAGTAGGTTGGTGGTTTACGCAAGTTAACATTTAGTACATTCTTAAACGAGTTAAGGGTTGGGCTGTTTCTTGCATTCGAGGATGGGGAATTCCATTCTTTTATCTGTTTATGGTAGATGGAAGAAATGAATCTTGATTTTGTAGAATAAAAGTAATTTGTGTTTTCTTCTTCGCTGTTCGAGGCTTTCCCATTGGGTTTCTGTGTAAAGTTTGTCTACACTGCATAGTTTAGTTGCACCAGTAACAATTTGTGCGGCCTCAATTTGTATGGATTCTAGTTCATTTTTTAGTTCTATTGAACAATTATCCCAAGTGGCAAGTACTATCGCTATATTCGAGCAAGGGGCGTATGATGGAGAAGTATGCTTTTTCTAGTGACTTTCTATTTAATGTAAATTTTAAACAACGAAGCAATCCAATGCGTTGCCAGGCGCGACTAATGACCGATGAAATGTGAGGCTGCCATTTAACAGTATCAGAAAATACGATACCTAGGTGTTTATGAGTTTCAACTTCTTTTATTACGGTATTGTACAGAAGCAGGGGAGGATGAAGTCGTCTATTTTGTTTTCTGGATATCAACATAGCCTCTGTTTTATTTGGGTTAAAGTCTACAAGCCATATCGTCGACCAGTTATGTATTTTGTCAAGGTCGTCGTTTAGAATACGCGAAGCAGTGATTGGTTCCTCAACTATAAAGTAAAGACTTGTGTCGGCCGCGAATAATCGTATGTTTGAATTAATCTCATTAACTATGTCATTAATATAGATGAGAAATAAGAGTGGCCCTAAGATTGAACCTTGTGGTACACCAGCATTAATATTTTTCCACTCAGAATGTGTGTTATGTATTACTACACGCTGCTGTCATTTGGAAAGATAGGAAGAGAACCATTTATGAAGCGTGCCGATAATACCAATTGATGAGAGTTTCGCTAGTAATCCCCGATGCCAAACTCGGTCGAATGCCTTTGAAATGTCGCAGAAAACTACCCGGATTTCTTTACCTTCATCTAAAGCTTTGCAAATATTGTTGTATATGTAAGCAAGTTGATTAGTTGTAGAATCACCACGTCTGAAGCCCGATTGGTACTTGGTTAATATGTTGTTGGCAATTAAGTAATTATATAAGTGTTTATGGATACATCGCTCCATGATTTTATCAATACAACTAAGTAGTGATATTGGTCGGTAGTTCGTGGGATCTGCCGGGTTGGATTTCTTATATATCGGAGTAACATTGGCAATTTTCCATCAATATATTAAAAAAGTTTGCTAGGGGTGTTGAAAGTTGATTTACACCTTCTCTCAACGGTCGAGGGCTTATTGCGTCGGGGCCAGATGCCTTTGAGGAGTCCATTTGCAAAATTGCATCTTTTACTTCCTGATTTGATATAACTATAATTGGTAGCGAGTTATTAGTACATGTTGCTAAATGCGGTGGATTTTTGTTTTTATCATCTACGTTTGATTGTTTACAAAAATGTTCATTCAACAAGCTTGCTTTTTCTTTATCTACAGACGCGGTTGTGTCGTTCTGAATTAGTGTTGGAATCTGATTACTCAAATTAGCACTGGTTATTAAGGATTTAGTCATTTTAAACCAGTTTTCAGCTGTAATATTGTCTTCATTAATTTTATCAATTATGGATTGTTTATAGTCATGTTTGGCTTTTCGTATATGTTTTGTTACTTCATTTCTCTTGTTTCTGAAAGTTTGCCAAGCTTGCTCAGTGTTGAGGTTTTTCGCTTTATTGTTTAGTCGTCTTCGTTGTCTGATTAGTTTTCTTACATTGCTCTTCATCCATGGTATATCGTTAGGGCGTATGGTTACTTTCATAGCAATGAATGGCCTTTTTGTGGAATTTATCGGGGTATAAACTTGGAAAAGTCGCGGGAATATTGGACGAAGGCCGGAAGGCCTCGTCCAGTATTCCTGCGACTTTTCCAAGTTTATATCCCCGATAAATTCCACAAAAAGGCCATTCATTCCTTATAATTCCAGCATTTGAAATAAATTCATCAAGAAAATGTGTTTATTTTCCGTTTTCTTAAGAATTATTTTAACTGCGCCTCACGGTTACGGAAAGTAGTTCGGCGTGGGAGTTTACTGGGATATAAATTTTGGACAGAGACTTGCTACGGGCCAATCAAATGTTAGGGAATTGTGTAAATATTTTTGTGCTGGAATTATTTTATTATGTATATTCTGTTTTGCTGCGTTTATTATAGTAGAACTAATGTTGCTGACAGACATGTCTATGTCATTTATTGTTATTTTGCTTTCCCAGTTTGTATTATGCAGTTGCTGTCTATATTTATCAAAGTCACCTTCATCATATTTCCAAATGTGACGTTTGAATGAGGTGGGCTTAGGTTTAGGGAATGTGAGAACTACTACTATAGGCGAGTGGTACCTTATAAGATCCGGGACGAACGGATCCGTAACAAAACTTGTGAGAACGATGCGTGGATTCTTTACGATGATGGGGTCTATTAGAGTTTGTGAGTGTTCGGTGAAATGTGTTGGTTCGGATATTAGTTGGGTAAAGTTGTACGAAGCAATAAGATTGTCTATCTTAGATGCCGATTGATTGAGAGTATTTATATTAAAATCGCCAGTGATGATGATGTTGTTATTCGATGTGTTATACTCTCTGTCAAAACTCTCATCCAAGAGGGACCAGTAATTATTGTTAGAGTTTGGTGGGCGATAAAATCCAGCTATGAGAATAGTCTGTCTCGTCTATCACATCTAAAAGGGCGTCCAAAGTTAGGTATATGTATGTTATCGTCAGATATGTCTTGTGATAGCCACGTTTCAATGAATGGCCTTTTGTCAAATTCAAGGCTATTCCCGGTTTTCAAGGCCCTGTTGGAACCCTGTCAAATGCCAATGCTGATTTGTACTCCCTCAGATCTATTTCAATGCTGATTTCATGATTTTCATTGCAGATTTACCACCAAACTATGCTTATCTGGAGCAGATAATAAAGAAGCAATATAGATTGCCATGGATAGTTTTGCTTCAAGTTTAATACCAATTTTGCTATGCTGATCTAGATTGTTGTTCGCCATTTAGTTTACACTACCAGATGCGCAGCATTAGCAGAAAGAAATGTGACGTTGCAAATACGCATGTGATGTCATACATCACACAATTTACGTCACTGAATACCGACGTCAGAACTTTATGACGTTTTACCTGCAGACGTCTTTGAACTTCGTTAAATATTCAGGAAATTTTGACTGAATATGGGAATGGTAATGACTTATAAATATGTTTCGAAAGCCTTAGCTGCGCAGAATTAGCCGACACCATTGTACCTCAGACCCAGAGATTCCGCTGGCGATCGCCACTTTCGCAATTGGCGATAAAAATAAACAACTGGCGATAAAAAATTACAATTTTCGAAAAAATATCCAATTTTTTTTCCCAAATTGTAATTTTTTATCGCCAATTGTTTTATTTTTTTTGAAGTGCCGATTTTTTTTTCCCCCAGTGGAATCCTGCAGACCCATTGTCCACGTAACTGTCTTTAAAACATATATCTAATTCTTTTGGTGAAGCCACATCTACGCATCTACGGCCGCTTAGAAGGGACATGTGCAATTTGTTTTTCTATCTCGGTTACGTATCTCATTCCCACTACATAGCATCTCATTCCCACTAGATAGCATCTCATTTGAACGACATAATCAGCTAATAGAATAACAGATATTACCCCACCATCTTGAATGACAATGGTGCTCTGCTACATATTGATTGGCTGACTATGTCGTGGGAACGAGATTGCTAATTTGTATTAAGGAGATACTATTTTGTGGGAACGAAATGCTATATCATGGGAGCGAGATGCTATGTCGTGGAAAGAGATAGTAACAATATCCTATCTCGTGGGAACGAGATCCTATCTTGTGGGAACGAGCTTACTTGTGGGAACGAGATAGAAACAAATGTTCATGTCTCTTTTAACCTCACATATACATTTGAATGTGATGCATAGAACAAATTAGTATAGAATAACTATAGATAGATGTAGGTGTAACTAAAACGTATGTCAAAACCTGTCGGCTACTACTCTTAGTCGAGTATAGGTTATTGTATAATGTCAACGATTGTGACCAGAGACTTTGATGTCATGTTAAAGTCCTTGTGCAGTTTCAAGGGTAAATGGTAACCCTCCCTGCATACCTTTGTAACAACGAAAAGTGAAATATATTGGAGAAATAAAGCAAGATGACAGCACAGAAAATAGCTCTTCCGGGATACTTTTCAGCCATTTTGTTTGACAAGAAAGATAACTCTTCCATCATTTGGTTTCTTGGAAGTGAAATCGAGAAATAAAAAAAATACCAATCCAAAAAAAAAAAAGCATTATGGCAAGCATTGACGGGGTGGAACATATAGAGGTATATGCCGGTCAATTTATAATAATTCGATGCTTATATATTTTGTAAATATTGCACACATCTTGCTTATGTTGCGCAATAAATATTTGAATAATATATTTCTTACCAGTCCCCGGATGGATTCTATTTCTGACATTATTCTCGAAGTCGCACTTCGTCCATTTCGCGCACATGCAGGCTATACTTTTCTCCCCTGTTGAGGAGCGCAGGCGGAAATCTGACCCGTTTCCTATATAATTTAATCATATTTAATATGTTGAACACTTCAAACAACTAAATTCCAATCGCTAAATCAAATTTAAATGTAGCTTAGAAAATGTCAGCTCTACGGATGTGTAGACCTTGTACCCCATGTAGACTAGTCTACAAACATGCCTACCAGGGAATCTGCCATGATTTCTTGCCATATATGAGAGCTGAGACCCTTATAGTGTAACATTTTGTCACAATAACGGCCCAATTTGTCCTGGTGTTTTGCTACACAAATGGGAATAAAAGGGTAACCAATGTCAAACTATGTATACCTACATGTGTATTATTGGTCTATGAATGTTTTTAAAATGACTGTGAAGTGTTAAACTTCTCACTCGTCAAACTGTGTAGCAAAACGCCAGGACAAATTGGGCTGTTACAGATAAGATGCGTATTGGCGTATTTTACGCAATTATTTTAGCTGAATACGCATTGATTATCAAAAGTGGAAGTGCAAAATACGCACAACAATGTGAAAATACACATTGATTTTCAAATTGAGTAGTGAAAATACTGTCATAAAGTTGAAAATTCACTCAGTTGAGCTGCAAAAAGCAAACAGTGTTGCATGCAGTGTTTGCTTTTTGCATCTCAAATAAGTGAATGTTTCAATTTGTTATATTTTTTTTATCATTGTTCCGTATTTAGTAATGAAGAACATCGATAATCAATTTGTAAAAGTAAAATACGCAATGCTTTTGAAATCAGGGGGTATAGTACGCGTTAGACACAAAGCTTATCTGGAGCTCTGCTGTTATTGTGACTAAATTTTACACTATAAGGGTCTCAGCTCTCACGGATACAGAAAATATAAAAGACAGATGAAATAGTAAAACACATCCGTAGAGTTGAGATTTTCTAAGCTAATTTAAATGCAGATTTATAATGTTAACTGGTCATTAAAACATATTCTTATCACCATTTAGTGCCGACTTCCAGATTGTTTTATATATTTTTTGGGGCGTTTAGATATGTTAAATAGAGTCAAAACTAAATTGAAAAAAAAAAAATTGTAAAAAAAAAATGTAATCGAAATTGCAATAAAAAATTTGGGTCGCACCGTTTTTAGCAGGTCGGTCGGGTTACAGGAAACGGACATATAATTATGGATGGCCTTGGGGTACTCCGTCTTGACAGGAAACGGAGATATAATTATGGATGGCCTTGGGGTACTCCGTCTTGATGGGGGGATTATTTTGGGAAGTGATATCGGTAGCTGTAAGTTTTCCGCTTTATAGGCAACAGGTTGCACTATATCGCTAGACCACGCTAAACAGTAAAAATTTGCATAATGGTATTGACATTTAGCGCGCTAAACTATAGAAAAAACCTGTAGGGCGCTGACGTTCATACTTCGCTATATATATTGTTTTTGATAGACAATTCTACAATATGACAAAAAAATATTAGCATAAACCTAATAATGTGTGTATTATCAAAAAATTGTAGGTCACTCTCCACGAAGGAGACAGTATACACAAAGAACACTTCAAACGCACATTTGGAAAAACTACTCTATCATAACTCTTTCTTATGTAATGAAATGTATTAGAGTTATAAATGTACTCAGAACTATATCGCAAGATTTGTCGCATATTTTTGTATGAGAAAAATAAAATTAAAAAAATTGGGGCAGGTTCATGCCCACGCAGTCAGCACAAACTGTTCTTTATAGCAATTAAATAAGTGTATAATTGTGTCACTATTACACTATAGTCTGTTTCATGAAAGCTGCCCAAATTTTACAGCCATATAAACAATTAAAAAACAATATATTTTTCGATAATATTAAATTAAAGGAAAATTTAAGAATGAGCCTTCTTTTTATTTCGTGAAATTTGGTCAAATATTGATTTTGTTACGAAAAATTGATTTCTCTATGGGAATTTAACTGGGGGAAAAATAGGTAGAGGAGTGTGGGAGGAGTAAAAAAACGAACAAATTTGGAAATTTACTCCGAAACCTAGCTAGATAGTTTGGAAATGATCTAACTAAGAAAACAAAAGTTAAATTTTGAAAATCGGTCCAGGATTACTGAAATTCTAAAAAATGTCCCCATGTTAAATCCCCATAGACATCTTCACTCCGTGAAGATGTCTATGGGGATTTAACATGGGGAAATTTTGTTTTCGCGATAAAATCAATATTTGACCAAATTTCACGAAATAAAAAGAAGGCTCATTCTTAAATTTTCCTTTAATTTAATATTATCGAAAAAAATAAAATGTTTTTTGAATTGTTTATATGACCGTAAAATTTGGGCATCTTTAGTGAAACAGACTATAGTTCTAAAAAGTATGAGTGCCCGCTATACAGATATAATCATTTAGTAATATTTATTTTACTGACAGTGACGCGCGGTGGTATCAGGCTATTTATATATGCAAATGAGGCATGATATTTTTTAATTATTTATACTAATTAAATGCGTCACCTGAAAAAATAATATTTTTGACAGATTACAAAGTATGATCATTGCACATCAAAAAATAAAATAAAATACATGGAATAACTGGTAATGTCCGTTAAAATTTTAAGGAAACACGGTTATCGCCCCTGATATCAGTGTGGGAATATACGTCTGATATAAAATGTATAATAATGCCAATCAATACGCGGGGTAATGGTGAGATGATGTCTGTGATATAAAGAATAGCCCGATACAACCGCAATAAATCAATAATCAATAAAATTATTAATACTAAATGATTATATCTGTATAGCGGGCACTCATAATTTTTAGAACTGGTGGAATAGTGACAAAATTATACACTTATGTAATTCTTATGAAGAACATTTTGTGCCTACTGAGTGGGCATACATGTACCTTTAAGTGCTCTTTTTTAGTATGTCAGCAGGGTTCCAGATAAGGAATTAGTAATTGAGTATTTTCACTCCATCATATCTGAAGCAATTGGGTATTTCAACATTTTAATCGGGTAAAATAAAATGACACTACTGTTTACACATCAACAGACAGCAATTATTGAATAGTTTGCTTCGAAATGAAAACATGTATTGGCATTTCATTAGAATTGTCTCCTTGGAGACAATTCTAATGAAATACCAAGATTTGTCTCCAAGGAAAATAAGAAAAATATGCTATATTTGTGGTCGGTTTATTGTTTTCTGCAGCATGATAAAGGTACCACAAAATTTGTATTGCTTTTTGATACTCGCTACTTCTGATCTCAATTGGGTGTTTGGCAATTTTAATTGGGTATTTACGCAAATACGCGGCTTATCTGGAGCTCTGATATCAGTCATGTAAGTAAGGCTAGTTAGCATCATAAAACCTGGAATGGACATACCAAGGAAAGAGGAGATTTGAACATGTTGAAGATTGGAAAAACATGTGATCATTTCAATAATCCATTTGCAAAAATAAAATACATAATTCAGTCTCTGCCAAACTGCCAAAATGTTACATGACTTTCGGTCTGGTAAACTTGAACTTTTTACCAGACCAGACAAAAATTTACCAGACCAAATTTTTTTTTTATAAAAAATAAAAAATTGGTTTTGTGTGATATTTAAGAGCTTTTTAAGTATACATTTATATGTGTTTCCCAGAATAACGTGTGTCCAGATATTTAGGGTTATTACGATACACCACAGGAGCAGCCGGAAATGGCGAGCTCGAAGCCGAAGGTGCACAAGGAGGGGGAGTACAGTGACCCAGTCTACCACACCCTGGCCAAGATCAACGGTCAGATCAACAGGCTCACGAAGAAACAGCTACAGGCCAAATTGGCAGAGTTTGGCCTCGATACAAGGTTTGTCAGTTAGCACTGTCACAGTTATAGAGATTACCAGGCTATTGTGGTTTGGTAACAAATTTGTCAAGCTCACCTACAAGGTGTATGATCACGTGGTTTCAACAACAACAACACATACTGAAACTTACAGAATCCATCCGATTCAAAGTACGCATTCTTTTATATTGTCCTTATTATTTATTATGTAGCGGATTTTCATGAAATATGACACATCAAACTCATCTTGATAAGCTGCATTTGGAGGTCTCTGTATTTTGGCCCAAACTTCTGTCGTTTTTGCGAAGAATCGATTTCCGTGTCTACTGAACACGGAAATCGATTCTTCGCAAAAACGACATAAGTCTGTGCCGAACTCCCTGGACCGTCAAATGCAGCTCACGAAGACGCGTTTGCTGTGCCATATTTCATCAAAATCCGTTGCAAATATCAAATAATACTTACTTTGGAGTGGGCGACGTTGTTGTTGTTGTAACCACGTGATCATGCACCTTGACCTCGTTGGTATCAGTTAGTTTCACCTGGGTCATATATTACAGTATTCTTAACCCTTAGGCCGCTACTCACAACAATTGTCGTCTGCTGTTGCCTTTATATCTGGCATTATTTCTCAATAAAAACATGTTTTGACAGCACTTCAGAATCATTTCCAATGGAAATGATTCTGATGTGCTGTCAAAGCATGTTGTAAATTATTCTAGCATGTTTTTTATGATAAAAATGGAAAATAGAAAATAAACAGCAGTAGACAGCCTTGTTGTTGTTGTTGTTGTAACCACGTGATCATGCACCTTGACCGAGGAAACGGTAGAAATTCTGAGGTACTGTCTCAGCTTCTCTCTTGTTCATCCTTTGTAGTCAGAGATGGCCATGACCGTCATGATCCTTTGTTTGCAGTCGGAGGTGACTTCTCAACCCTCTCCGCGCACGGAACATACTGTCAGGGCTCCAGAATTAGTAATTGAGTATTGTCACTCCATCATTACTGAAGAAATTGGGTATTTCAAAATTTTAATTGGGTAAAATAAAATCACACTGCTGTTTACACATCAACAGACAGCGATTATTGAATGGTTTGCTTCGAAATGAAAACATGTCTTGGTATTTCATTAGAATTGTCTCCTTGGAGACAATTCTAATGAATTACCAAGATATATTTTCATGGAAAATAAGAAAAATATGCTATAATATATCTGTGGTCTGTTTATTGTTTTCTGCATAATGATAAAGGTACCGCAAATTTTTTATTGCTTTTTGATTCTCGCTACTTCTGATTTCAGTTGAGTTTTTGCCAATTTTAATTGGGTATTTAAGCAAATACGCAGCTTATCTGGAGCTCTGCCTTTACGTTGAATGGACACTCAATTGGTCAATCAATAAATAAATACATCAACGGATCAATTAATCGCTCAATCCAACCAATCAAACAGCCGATCGATCAATCTCAATTGACCAATAAGTCGATCAATCAATCAATCAAATGTTTATTGTTACATGGTTTCCGTTGTTTACACATATGTGCAAACATGTAGCGCGTGCTGTTTGCATATGGCTTTAGGCAATGCTCATTCCGGGGCAACGCGTAATGGAAGTGCCTTCATGACGTCACTACGCGGAAGTGCCTTCATGACGTCACTGGACATGATCCAGCCGTGTGATCAAACGTTTGCTGTGGCCCGAGGGAACTGTTTGAACCCGCGGCCTGCGGCCTTGGGGTTCAAACAGTTCCCTCGGTCCACAGCAAACGTTTGCACACGGCTGGACATAATTCAGCCGTGTGATTAAACGTTTGCTGTGGCCCTCGGGAACTGTTTGAACCCGTGGCCTGCACGTTTGCTGTGGCCCTCGGGAACTGTTTGAACCCGCGGCCTGCGGCCTTGGGGTTCAAACAGTTCCCTCAGGCCACAGCAAATGTTTGCTTTGCACATGGCTGGACATGATCAAACATTATATTTACAAAGGGGTGTGAAGGAGGTCCTCAGCAAGAGACTCAAGAACTACTACAAGCGTCGGAAGTTGTTGAAGGCGAGAATTCGACCCCCGGGGGAGCAGAAGTTCGACTACCTGGTTGTGATTGACTTCGAGGCGACGTGTGACGACAACAATACCAACTATCGGCATGAAATCATCGAGTTTCCTGCCGTGTTGGTGGATCTGGAGAGTCACGATATTGTAAGTCAGTGCCTTAACCAGGATGAGGCAGACTAGGTGATCGCCTTGCCTGTCATTTTGCTCGAACTGTTACCTGGGAGTTGAATTGGGTTATTGCCCTTTATAAAAGTAGTAAGATTATTACTGATCCTACTGCTTTTGGGAGGAGGCCAAGTGATTCTGGTGTGGCGAGGACCTGGCATCAGATCAGGATTATTCTGATTTCAGGGCTGAATATATAGTTTTTGTCGAGCCCGCTTGCGGAAAGCGAGACATAGTGATCACAATGACGTGCGGGTGCGTGCGTGCGTGCGTGCGTGCGTGCGTGCGTGCGTGCGTGCGTGCGTGCGTGCGTGCGTGCGTGCGTGCGTGCGTGCGTGCGTGCGTGCGTGCGTCCGAAATCTGCGTTAAAGTTTTTAAATACCTTATATCTCTGCAGTCCTAAGTCACATTGACTTGAAACTTCATATGCTTATTAGTTATGATCCATATATTCATGCTGTATCCCACTCATGCGGCCCCTGTGACCAAGGTCACGGTCAAATGACTTAGAAGTTTGTGTTCCGAAATCTGCGTTAAAGTTTTTAAATACCTTATATCTCTGCAGTCCTAAGTCACATTGACTTGAAACTTCATATGCTTATTAGTCATCATCCATATATTCATTCTGTGTCCCACTCATGCGGCCCCTGCGCCCCTATGTCAAGGTCAAATGACTTAGAAGTTTGTGTTAAAGTTTCTGTTAAAATTTGCGTTAAAGTTTTCACATTACCTACTATCTCTGTAACCGTCAGTCAGATTTGCTTGAAACTTTGTATGCTTATTGGGCATCAAACTTCAAATAAATACACTCTGAGACCATCGAATGCCTCGGCGGGCTCGACATGCGGGCCGCGGCCATCACGTTTTATTGTAAATATTCAGTTCTTATTTTGGGATTTTCCCCCAATTTGTACATGTACTTGAACATGTACATGTTCTTGTACAGGTAATATATGGGATTTAGTACTAAACCCATTGACCCGGCCTTAAATGACCTTAGCTGTTGATATGCCGTTAAAACCCCAGCAAGCAACCAAACAAACTTACATAGTAGTTCTATAGAACTACTAGATGTAAGTTTGTTTGGTTGTTTGCTGGGGTTTAACGGCCTATCAACAGCTAAGGTCATTTCGGGTGAGATTTAAAAACCGAGGTCCCATCACTGTTTTACTTTAGCTGTTACTGGGTCGTCAAAACCCATTCACTTTTACTTTGAAACCGAGGGGTCCCGGCCAGAGCTCCAGTTAAGGTGCGTAATTTGACCAACTTGGGGTGAAATTTTGTTATTTCTTCATAAAAAATGGCAAGTTGGGAGTGCTTTAGAATCGTCTCATTGAGACGATTCTAAAGCACTCCCAATTTGCCATTTTTGATGGAGAAATAAGAAATTTACCTCCAAATTATGCACCTTAACTGGAGCTCTGGTCCCAGCTCAACATGACGTTAATAGCAGTTGCTGGGACATAAAACACTTTCTCCTGTCTTCTTCTATATCACTTCACTTTTATGATATTTCCAACCAGTGTAGACCCAGGCTGATCAGGGTCTGCACTGCCATTCAATCAATGAAAAATTACAATTTCGCATCATCTACATTGTGTTTCAATCCTACCCTATGCCGTTGTTTCAGGTGGACCATTTCCAGGAGTATGTTCGGCCGTTGATCAACCCGAAGTTGACCAGTTTCTGCTCCAAGCTTACTGGCATCTCTCAGGTACGGCAATTAGTAGCCGCTCAACCTCCCACTGATTTGTGACTGGAGAAATGGGGCTTATGAAATATGTGACCTGTGTAGCTCCTGATCAAATACCAAACTCCTGTAGCCTGATACCGATCTATGTTGCTTGTTAGAAGCACCACGGTACCGGGTTGTTTCATTGATAGACTGGCGAACAGTGCAGATCCTGATCAGACTGTGCGGATGAATGAACACTGGCTATATTTCTAAATATGCATTTTCATACATCTGATCTCTGATGGTATACACACACATGGTGATCAGGATCTGACCATATATGTGGCTGTGGCTGGAGAATTGGGTCTTATGGGATTTATGGATGCGCTGGCTGATCTGTAGCCGATTTCACCAACAATACTGGACGAAGGCAGGAAGGCCTCGTCCAGTATTCCCGCGACTTTTCCAAGTTTATATCCCCGATAAATTCCACAAAAATGCCATTCATTCCTTATAATTCCAGCATTTTAAATAAATTAATCAAGAAAATGTGTTTATTTTCCGTTTTCTTAAGAATTATTTTAACTGCGCATCACGGTTATGGAAAGTAGTTCGGCGTGGGAGTTTACTGGGATATAAATTTTGGACAGAGACTTGGTGCGGGCCAATCAAATGTTAGGGAATTGTGTAAATATTTTTGTGCTGGAATTATTGCAAAGTATTCTTTTCTAGCAAAGTATACTTTGAGGGAGTAATCATTTATTTTTCCTGAAATCACTCTGATGAAGTAAAGGTTCGAAACAGGTCGTGGTACGATCACGTGATACGTTTTAACCTATTGTGCAATGATAAAAACAGAATTATTCCAAATTTAATATCTACTGCGCATGCGTGACCTTGTCACGCGCTATCATGTCAAGGCCGCATGGATATCACGTGAAACACCTTTTCCTCCATTGTGCATAACGATATAAACCGAGGCGTTCCCATGCAGTCCTGCACTGAACCTTGACGACCTTTTTGAACCAGGAAATGAACGTAAACAAAAAGCAAGTCTGCCAAAATAATAGCGATTTATTTCTATGGCATTATTTCATATAAAACTAACAACTGCATATATTTGATCATTAAACGTACCTATGCAGAATTATTATACTGAATTTATTAATAAATTCAGTATAATAAAAATTAATAAATTTATCATAAAATTGAAAATTTCTCCCTCCCTCAAAGTATACTTTGCTAGTAAAGTATTCTTTGCTATGTTGGTGAAATGGGCTACTGGATCTACGTTGGTCACAGAAGACATAAGACTTATTTCTCCAGTCACAGCCACAGATCTCTGAATCTTCATTTGCAACTACTACGGGAAGCTGTGGACAACGTGAGACTGTGCTATTGGCTCGGAAATAGTAGGAATTCCTCGGTAAACCTCAAACAGGATCCTAGCCTCACCATTATGTATATTTTATTGTAACTGCTACAGGAAACATTGGAAAATGCGACCCTGTTCTATACATCAGAAAAGGCTTAGAAACGGTACACGTTTCCTATCATCACCTGATTAACTTGGTATGCTCTATATGCAGGAAACCGTGGATAAGGCAGCGACATTCCCGGAGGTTCTGGGCCTGGCGGAGCAATGGCTGATGAAACATGATCTTGGGATGGGCAAGACATTTGCTGTGGCTACCGACGGGTATGCTATGTCTTATACATTGTAAAGCTATGGAATTTAGAATTTTGGGGTTTGGAATATATATAACTTTCTGAGCAGCTTATTGAAATCTCGTCTCGAAATCACGTTCTTGGTTGGCCCGAAGACTTGTCATAGTTCAGCCTAGACCAATCAAACTGCTGCGTGATTTCGAAATTGAGAACTGAGTACATGCTCTGACAGAAAGTTCATGAACTTTCTTTCTGAAGTTCATGAACTTTCTGTCAGAGCATGTACTCCAACTGATTATTATCGCCTCGCTGTTGGGCAAGAGGGGATATAGCGTTAGTTCATGTACGCACGCGCATGTGTTAGTAACACCTTTCATTTTTCAATAACTTATGAACCGCTTCACCGATTTTGATAATATTTGGATGGTGCTTTGTTTTGCATTATGACTGTAGACATATGATATAGTTTTTATTATCAAGGCTGCCAGTGAGGGGATTAGCTTAGTGATAACGATGCCCATGTCATTATCATTATTGATCCGCCATTAAATGTTCGTTACCAACTGTTTTGCTCACATTCATTCATTTGTCAGACCAACAGCCTTTAAACCCTTTGCGGATAGGTTGTGGCTCGGGGGCAGACAGCAGGGGCCCGTTTCACTAAACTTTATGCGACTAAAATGTTCGTAAGTGCAAATTTAGGATCGCTGTAAATTTCAATTGATGGATTTACATTTATTGAGCATAGGCTGCATATGCAGCCTATGCTCAATAAATGTAAATCCATTAATTGTTTACAAGAAAACATTGTTAATGTGAAATTCACAGACTATCATAATTTTGCACTTTCGAACATTTTAGTCGTACGAAGTTTAGTGAAGCTGGCCCCAGGACTTCAATACTGAAGGTTGTGAGTTCAAATCCTACCCTCGCGCATGAAAAACAGTTTCGTAGTATTTCCACCCCACTGGTCTGTCGGATGAGACTGTGGTCACGTCCCTATATGACCGTAACTCTTACTGGCACGTTAAACCCCATTGATTTCATTTGAATTTTTTGCCAACACTGGGAGATGTATCAGGTAATGTACAACCAGTGTGAAGTAAGTCACGGGACATATGTGCAAGCTTATGAGATTTACAGTCTGATCACATTATCTTTGATAACGTTCGCTTGGCCCTAAATGATAATCTTCTTTGTCGATTCTGAAAACAAAATATTTCTGTCAACTTTCAATTCCGTGTGTGTTCTGATATTTCTGTCAACTTTCAATTCCGTGTGTGTGTGTGTGTGTGTTCTGATATTTCTGTCAACTTTCAATTCCGTATTTCTTCTGATATTTCTGTCGACTTTCAATTCCGACTGTGTTCTGATATTTCTGTCGACTTTCAATTCCGCATGTGTTCTGATACTTCTGTCAACTTTCAATTCCGCGTGTGATCTGATATTTCTATCGACTTTCAATTCCGTGTTTGTTCTGATATTTCTGTCAACTTTCAATCCGTGTGTGTTCTGATATTTCTGTCAACTTTCAATTCCGTGTGTGTTCTGATATTTCTGTCGACTTTCAATTCCGTGTGTGTTCTGATATTTATGTCAACTTTCAACTCCGCAAGTGTTCTGATAGTTCTGTCAACATTCGATGTCACTTTCGGAAAATACTATATTTTGTTTTCAGAATCAGTATCTGGCAGAAATACAAGCAGAAATACACTTTGCCTTTATATGTTTTCAGACCGTGGGACATGTACCGGTTCATGTATAACCAGTGCGAGCTAAGTCGCGTCTCGATGCCCCAGTGGGCGAAACGCTGGGTGAACATCCGAAAGGCCTACTGCAACTTCTACCAGTGTAAACGGGTCGGAATCGACGGCATGCTACTCAATCTCGGCATGAAATTCGAAGGTTCCCCCCACTGCGGACTCGATGACGCAAGAAACATCAGCCGCATCGCGATCAAATTGATGAAAGATGGATGCGTGTTGAGTATTAATGAATACGTGCAGGTTAAGCAGAATCCGGTAACCGCGGAAACATACGCGCGGTACGAGCCGTTGATCGAAGACGGTTGTGACGACACAGATGTGGTTGTCGGGGACGGCGGCGGCCGGGGGTCAACCAATCGGAGTGACGTGGGGTCGCTCGAGGGGCGAATTGGGCAAATGAGGATTGCGCCCGAACAGGAAGGGGAGAATGTTGGGGACTTGATGAGTTACTACACAATGCAGAACGCTTAGTCTTGGGAATTATAGACAGTGGTTCAAAATGTGGGGACAGATATGAGACACACCATGGGATTTTGTATCGGACATCTGCGTAATTTCATTAAATATGTTTTAATACGAAATTTACAATATTTTTCATGAATTAAGTCCAAAGTTGACAAAATTTTCAGTCTACATGGGGGCATGTACTCTGAAAATTTTATCAACTTTTGACGCTATTTACAGAAAATATTGTAAATTTTGTAAGCGTATTTAATGAAATTACACAGTTGTCTGAAGATATTAAATCCCATGGCGTGTCTCGTATGTGGCTGTGACTGGAGAAACGGGACTTATGTGATTTGTGACCAGTGTAGCTCCTGATCAAATAACACACTCCTGTAACCTGATAACGTTCTATATTGCTTGTTAAAAACATGGCCGGGGTTCCATTTATGGAATGACGAACAGTGCAGATCCTGATCAGACTGCGGATGCACAAGCTGATCTGGATCTACACTGGCCGCAAAACCCATTAACCCCATTTCTCTAGCCTTATGTTAAGTCTTTTCTTAAATTTAATGACTATTGAATAATAATTGTTTGATTTTATTAGCCAGGTTTTTTGAAAAAAAATCCAGGCTATTGGATTGGCGAAAGCCGGGCGGGCGGGCGGGCGGGCGGGCGGGCGGGGGGGGCGGGCGGCGTCCACAATCAATGTTAAGTTTTCGTGTTTGAATCCATTTCTTTGTTACTGTACCACCTAGGACCACCAAACTTTCACAGCTTCATAATCAAGGGGTGCCCACCACATATCACTATCCAACATGTTACTTTTTTTTTAACTTGACCCATTTTTTCCGCGCAATCGACTTAGCCATTTTCAATGTTAAGTTTTCGCGTTTTCAATGTTAAGTTTTCGTGTTTAAGTCCATTTCTTTGGTACTGTACCACCTAGGGGACCACCTTTCACTTTCACAGCTTTCATAATCAGGAGTGCCCACACATATTCACTAATCCAACATGTTACTTTTTTAGCAGGTTTTTTGAAAATAAATCCAGGCTATGGATTGGCGAAGCCGGCCGCGGAGGGTGGGGCGGGCGGCGGACGGCGGGCGGCGGGCGGCGTCCACAATCAATGTTAAGTTTTCGTGTTTGAGTCCATTTCTTTGTTTACTGTACTACCTGCTTGCGGAAAGCGCGATCCGTGTGCCCAATGTCAAGGTCAAATTACTTTGAATTTTTTTGTTAATTAATTTTTTTTTCGTGTACTATATCTCTGCAACTGCTTACACCCAATACCTTGATACTTCACATGGGTGTTTATCATCATTGTCACACCTGCTTGCGGAAAGCGCGATCCTGTGCCCTATGTCAAGTTCAAATTACTTTGAATTTTTTTGTTAAAGTTTTTTCGTGTACTAATATCTCTGCAACTGCTTCACCCAATACCTTGATACTTCACATGGGTGTTTATCATCATTGTCACACCTGCTTGCGGAAAGCGCGATATCGTCGGCATTTTGGCATACGTCCGTCCGTTCGTCCGTGTTTCCGGTTAAAGTTTTTTGGTTAAAGTTTTTCCATCTACTATATCTATTTTTTTGGTGTCCATGCCTCGCCCCAAGGCGCGACATGCAGGCCACGGCCATCTAGTCTACAAAAAGTTGGTATAATTATGTTATCCAAGTGTCTATGCATGGAAAAAACCTGGCCTTCGTGGCTTTGCCTCGTTTCTTGTTTTTAACTTGACTCATTTTTTCCGCGCAATCGACTTAGCCATTTTCAATGTTAATTTTGTTTTCGTTTTCAATGTTAAGTTTTCGTGTTTAAGTCCATTTCTTTGGTACTGTACCACCTAGGACCACCAAACTTTCACAGCTTCATAATCAAGGGGTGCCCACCACATATCACTATCCAACATGTACTTTTTTTTTTAACTTAACTTGACCCATTTTTTTCCGCGCAGAATCGACTTAGCCATTTTCAATGTTAACTTTTCGCGTTTACAATGTTAAGTTTTCGTGTTTAAGTCCATTTCTTTGGTACTGTACCACCTAGGACCACCAAACTTTCACAGCTTCATAACCAAGGGGTGCCTACCACATACAACTATCCAACATGTGACCATTTTTTTACCTTCACCTATTATTTCTACGTAATTGACTTAGCCATTTTCAACGTTAACTTTTTAACGTACGTCAGGTTAAATTTTTTGGTTAAAACTTTTTTGTTATACTATATCTCTGCAACTGCTTCGCCCATTACCTTGAAACTTCACATGGGTGTTTATCATCGTCCATATTTTCACTCTAACCCCCAACCGTGCGGCCCCTGTGGCGCAATGTCAAGTCAAATTACTTTGAATTTATTTGTTAAAGTTTTTTTGTGTACTATATCTCTGCAACTGCTTCACCCATTACCTTGATACTTCACATGGGTGTTTATCATCATTGTCGCACCCGCTTGCGGAAAGCGCGATATCGTCGGCATTTTGGCATACGTCCGTCCGTCTGTACGTCCGTGTGTCCGGTTAAAGTTTTTTCGTTTAAAGTTTTTCCATCTACTATATCTATTTTTTTAGTGTCCATGCCTTGCCCCAAGGCGCAACATGCAGGCCACGGCCATCTAGTCTACAAAAAGTGGGTATAATTATGTTATCCAAGTGTCCATGCTTGGAAAAAACCTGGCCTTCGTGGCTTTGCCTCGTTTCTTGTTCAACTTATAATCAATTATTTTATGTAAAGTTGGTATTCTCTCCATATATACTAGGTGTATTCAGGCAGAGCTCCAGATAAGTATTGTATATAAAGAGTATTACGATATACCCCCATATTTCAAATTCAACGCGTATTTATTTTAATGTTTTATCGATTTTCTTCCTTTAATATTAAATAGGAAACAAATGATAAAAAATAAAACAAAATTAAATAATTCACTTATTTGAGCTGCAAACAGCAAACAACTAAGTAAATTTTCAACTTTATTACAGCATTTTCACTATTCAATTTGAAAATCAATGATGTGAGTATTTTGTACTCCTCCTTTTGCTAAACAATGCGATAAGTGCGTAAAATACGGCAATACTCACCTTTACTGGAGCTGTGTTTAGGTTCATATAATCTTGTTTGTCGAGTGGACATAAAACCCCATTCAATGAATTATTATGATCAAACGTAGGAAAAGTAACGATGTTTGCTGAATTGATTGCACAGCCGGTAGTAGACCCTGGGGCAGATACTGATCTGGGTGTGATGGGCAGTGCTCCAGATAAGGTGCGTATTGGCGTATTTTACGCACTTATTTTTATGAATACGCATTGATTATCAGCAGTGGGAGTCCAAAATACTCACAGCAATGTGAAAATACGCATTGATTTTCAAATCGAGTAGCGGATACACTGTAACAATGTTTGCTTTTTGCATCTCAACTAAGTAAATTTTCCACTGTATTACAGTATAAATACGTGAATAAGTAACAATACACTGAAATAAGTGAATGTTTAAATTTGTTTTGATCATTTGTTCCCTTTTTAATAAAGAATAAAATCAATAATCCATTTTTAAGGGGGTAAAATACTCTTTAGACACAAAGCTTATCTGGAGCCCTGGTGGGTTTGGGAACAATGAATGCAACATATTTAAACACGTAATAATTCCAGCACAAAAATATTTACACAATTCCCTAACATTTGATTGGTCCGTAGCATGTATCTGTCCAAAATTTATATCCCAGTAAACTCCCATGCTGAACTACTTTCCGTAACCGTCGCGCAGTTAAAATAATTATTAAGAAAACGGAAAATAAACACATTTTCTTGATGAATTTATTTCAAATGCTGGAATTATAAGGAATGAATGGCGTTTTTGATATAAACTTTAAAAAGTCGCAGGAATACTCGACGAGGCCTTCCGGCCTTCGTCCAGTATTCCCGCGACTTTTCCAAGTTTATACCCCGATAAATTCCACAAAAAGGCCATTCATTCCTATAGTAACTGTGTCTCAGATGATGTCGCAGATATCCAATGTGGTTTTTCGCTTCATACACGGTATAAAATGACATATCTAAATCAATCGCACCATTTTATTTGATCACATTCCCACAAACATGCGTTATATTCAGTGTGATAAGCAGGGGAGATAATTCTGCTTTGCATATAATTTGCCATTTTCTCTATGCATGTACAGTGAAATCTGGTTAATCGGATTAATTCGATTAACCAGTATGGCCAGTTTTTGTGTTTTAATGTAAAGAAATAACAAATTGACCTGCTAATTTGAATGTTTTTCGACCGTGCCATAGTAAACCATTTGTGCAACAGCTCGTTCAGTTCGCCATACTGAGAACCAGACACGAATCGCAAAATGTTTTTCGACCGTGCCATAGTAAACCATTTGTGCAACAGCTCGTTCAGTTCGCCATACTGAGAACCAGACACGAATCACATTATCTTGGAATTTTTCTCATAATGCTCCCTATACATTCTCTTTTTCTTCAATATGTTTGAAACAGAAGTACGGCCAATTCCATATTTATCGGACAAGTCCTTTTGTGTTGGACTAGGGCAAGTATCTGAATCTTTAATCAATTGCAGCTTCTCTTCCAAATTCAGCTCATTTCTTGCCCGTTTTGGCGATGGCGTGCCCGTCTCAGATGATAAAATCCGTTTTTTGATTTAGGAGTTGAAAATGTATCTTATTTTTTTTAATATCCCACTCGCTATATTTATTGACAAACAATGAAATAGTTTTACTTACCTACCACAACTTACTTTTATTTTCTACTCACCTTAAGGAATGTCATTATCGGGTTTTACATTCATTGTTCACAATTATGGATTAACAGCCAAACATAGGTTCCCGCTGTGAGCGATATCGGCTTTTCACAAATGGCAATCAAGCGCGGTGATTACACTTGTCGGAATACACAGGTGTGTGTTGGCGGAATCAGGAAACCATGTCCGCTTACACAATGACCAGGGGCCCGTTTCACTAAACTTCTTACGGCTAAAATGTTCGTAAGTGCAAATTTAAGATCGTCTGGAAATTTAAATTGATGGATTTACATTTATTGAGCATAGGCTGCATATGCAGCCTATGCTCAATAAATGTAAATCCATCAATTGATTGCAAGAAAATATTGCTAATGTAAAATTTACAGACTATCATAATTTTGCACTTACGAACACTTTAGTCGTAAGAAGTTTAGTGAAACGGCCCCCAGGTGTCCGAATACATTACCAAATTAACACAGGGCCGAATGGGAATTTGCCGGGACTATTTAATTGTGTTTGATTCCCCAGTGTGTCGGAATACTCCGGTGTCGGATAAAGCAGTTTTCACTGTACCAGTAACTTGTGAAGAAAAAAAGTGAAATATTTTTTTGTTTTGCTGTGAAATGATCATACTACCAGTATACCAAATTTAGACAATTTCAGTATAGATGCTAGTGTAATTAATTCAAATCAATTAATTATACATCCGGCATACGAAGTATGTCGCGGTATATAGTTCTCGTAATTCCGTCTTTCGTTCGTCCGTCCGTCCGTCCGTCTATGTTAAAGTTTTTTGGTACCCCTTATCTCTGTAACGGTAAGTCGGATTGACCTCAAACTGTATATACTTCCTCATCATCATCCATATTTTCATTCCATACCACACCCATGCGGCCGTCATGTCCAAGGTCAAATTACTTCGAAATTTGCGTCCGTAAGATTTGCGTTAAAGTTGTCGAGGTACCCATTACCTCTGTAACTTCATATACATGTACTTCCATATCATCATCCTTATTTTAATTTCATACCACACCCATGCGGTCTTCATGTCCAAGATCAAGGTGAAATTACTATAGGAATGAATGACCTTTTTGTGGAATTTATCGGGGTATAAACTTGGAAAAGTCGCGGGAATACTGGACGAAGGCCGGAAGGCCTCGTTCAGTATTCCCGCGACTTTTCCAAGTTTATATCCCCGATAAATTCCACAAAAAGGCCATTCATTCCTTATAATTCCAGCATTTGAAATAAATTCATCAAGAAAATGTGTTTATTTTCCGTTTTCTTAAGCATTATTTTAACTGCGCCTGACGGTTACGGAAAGTAGTTCGGCATGGAGTTTACTGGGATATAAATTTTGGACGGAGACTTGCAACGGACCAATCAAATGCTAGGGAATCGTGTAAATATTTTTGTGCTGGAATTATTTAAAATTTAGTTGCGTTAAACTTTTTTTTTTTAATATTTGCGTTAACATTTTTAGCTCGACTATTCGAAGAATAAGTAGAGCTTATGTTGTCACCCCGGCGTCGGCGTCACCGTCACGCCTTGGTTAAGGTTTTTAGTCAAGCTTGTATATGGAATACTACTGGCCCTACACCCACCATACTTGGACAACTTCATCTCCTAGTGATGTACATCAATAACACCTGATCTATATTTGTATATTTGAACTTGACCTACATTTCCTCTTGAATTACTTAGTTAATTCCCCTTGGTTAAGGTTTTTAGTCAACCTTGGTTAAGGTTTTTATGCAGGCCGCGGCCACATTGACCTACATTTAACCTTGAATTACTTACTTAATTTCCCTTGGTTAAGGTTTTTACTCAACCTTGGTTAAGGTTTTTATGCAGGCCGCGGCCACCTTGTTTGTCAAGCTATGTGTACATCGACAACTCTCGTAGTCGAGCTATGCTGTTCTCCTACAGCTCTTGTTATTTGTCGGTCCAGGCGGCGGCCGGGGTATGCTCACTTTCTCTTGTTTAGTAACCATCGATTAAAAAAAATGTTTATAATACTGAAAAATAACTTTCCGATGCAAATCGCTTCCGAAATACGATGCAAATCTACAATTAAACTATTTTTCCTATTCTGTTTCATCACTTTCTAGGCATATCTGAGATCCATAGTCATTAACCCTTATGATATGTAATTTTGTTTGTGAAAAAATATAAATACTTTTCTTTATATGTGCTTAGAAGTATATGTCGTGACCACCATTTGAACTCGTGTGCTTAGAAGTATATGTAGTGACCACCATTTGAACCGTCTCATTGAGACGGTTCAAATGAGTGGTCACAACATATACTTTCATTGAGAAATAAGAAAAATGAAATATTTAATATATAAGGTATATTCCGAATGTAATTATGGGTTAACCTATTTTTCCTATTCTGTTTCATCACTTTCTAGGCATACCTAAGAACCAGTACCTTTAAACACCTTTAAGGTGGGTGGATGGCCGGGCGAACGCGATGGCGTAAATTAAGGGGTTCCACCTTATAGGAATCAGGATTTGCATGGTTTGGCCCTCGGGTACGTTTTTATCTTTGGCTTTTTTGTTACCTGGTTGAATTGGGTTATTGCCCATTATAAAAGTAGTAAGATCATTACTGATCCTACTGCTTTTGGGAGGGGCCAAGTGATTCTGGTGTGGCGAGGACCTGGCATTTTTTTGTTTTATTGTGAATATTTTGTTCTGATTTTGGAATTCCCCGCCCCCCCCCCCCCCACCCCCCCCCCCCATTGACCCATTGACCCGACCTTAAATAACAATAGCTGTTGATAGGCTGTTAACCCCAACAAACAAAATTAATAAACAAATAATCACCTGTATTGTTATAAGGTAGACACAGATCTATTTATGAGTTGTGTCCCTTTCCAAATAACTTATTTTACACACCATATGTGTGTTAACTTGCCTTTCCTTTATGCTGTTTGAGATAGCTCCAGGGGGCCTTGTCTCGCTATACAACTAAAGGTATCACTTATGCCTAATTGTGTGTTGTAGAGCATGTGCCATTTTCGTTAAAATTATGTAGGAACTTGCTAATTATATTCGATATTCTTTTTCTCAGTATTGGTCACAATGGCAACACTTTGAAATAGTATTATGTTTAACCAAAATCTCAATAAATCTTGTTAAATACCTTGTCAAAATATCTTCCCATCTTTATTGCCTTCAGACAGACTATAAACATGAACCACAGTGTTGCCTGGGCAAATTAGGCTTTGGCAGGGTCATCCGTCTTTCGCCTGTCCATACATCTGGTCCGCTAGTCTGCCTGCCTGTTTTGCCTTGTCAACAAACGGGCTCGGTCAATTAGATTCATACCATTACACCATTCATCAGAAATTCTGGTCTTAGTCAAATCTGGCGTGACCGTTTTGCCCGTTACACACCATTAAAGGACCTCTGTGATTCAGTGGTGTTTCATATGCTGACTGGTTAAAACCGCATGCAAATATTCCATGTCTGTCACAAGTTACAAAGGTTTTAATCCCTGCATATTTTATTCAAATGAGCTGTAACATTACTGTAAGTTCATTTAAATAATGCAATTTACGATATTTGTTTTTTCATTAAAATGAATACAATTGTGAATGAAAATGTATCGTCTATTTTTTATTTGTTTCTGTATACGTGATCAATATATGAAATTAATATAAATTATTTATGGTTCATAATTTAAAATTAACAGCTACATAACATGTTCAACAATTCTGCAAAAACCAGGAACCCACCTTTCCGACGTCGGAAAAGTGGGTTTCCTGGTTTTTGCAGAATTATTGAACGTAGTATTGCGGAAAGATTACTACATAACTTGTGACAGAGATGAAATATTTACATGTGGTTTTCACCAGTAATATTATATTGTCAACGACTATATTGTGCATGTTAAACACAACTGCATCCAAGAGGCCCTTTAAATAAATAAGTAAATAATGAAAATTACCTTATCTGTTAATAGGCTGGTAAACACCATTAAATTAATAAATAAATAGAATTCATTCAAATACCGTTTTAAAATACCGGATTTATTTCCCGAAACATCTGGAAATCTGATAAAGAAACGAGTGCGGAGCACGAGTTTCTTTGTCGGATTGACAGATGTCAAGGGAAATAAATCCAGTATTTCAAAATGGTAGTGGAATAAATTGTATATTGCATACTCCAGGGATTCCGCTGGGGAAAAAAAAAATCGCCACTTCCAAAAAAAGAGGAATAACCAATAGGATAAAAATAAACAATTGGCGATAAAAAATTACAATTTTCGAAAACAAATATTTATTTTTTATTTTTTTTTTTTTTTTTTTTTTTTCGAAAATTGTAATTTTTTATCGCCAATTGTTTATTTTTATCGCCAATTGCGAAAGTGGCGATCGCCAGCGGAATCCCTGATACTCTTCGAAAAATGTCTTCGAACAGGTTACAACGTTGTCAAAATTGACAATTTTAGTGTATGAATTGTTTGTGCGTCGGAAATGACGTCAAAAAATGATGTCAGTTACGTCTCGCGAACGTCTAGGAGGAAATATTTTCTTCAAGGAAATAAATCCCTCCAGAATCATGGTAAATCTCTGGGTAGTATGTAATATTAAAATTACTTTAGCTGTTTACAGGCTGCTAAATCAAGGTGTGGAATCTCATGGTTTCCGAACCCGATTTTCCGACGTGATATTTAGCGCACCAAATACGATGGCATACATGTTTTATGGGTGCTCTGAAAATTATTTACAATAACCTATAACTTTCACAAAGAATCGAGTACCTTATTTCTTACATTCACATGCTCTAGTTTTTATTTACATTTACGGTAACCAAGTCTTCGTCAAAACGACAGAATTATGAGATTAAAACCGCCTATGCAATTAAGGGCAACATGTACCGCAGCGGTATATTTCATAAAAACATGTCATTCTGTTAGAAAGATATTAAAGGAAATATACTGTAAACACATCTAAAAACATGACGTCACGCCTTTCAGAAATGCGTGATCCCACACCATGTAAAAGCCATTAAGTCAGAGCTCCAGATAAGCTGCGTATTTGCGTAAATACCCAATTAAAATTGCCAAAAACCCAATTGAAATCAGAAGTAGCGAGTATCAAAAAGCAATACCAAATTTGTGGTACCTTTATCATGCTGCAGAAAACAATAAACAGACAACAAATATAGCATATTTTTCTTATTTTCCATGAAAACACATCTTGGCATTTCATTAGAATTGTCTCCAAGGAGACAATTCTAAGAAATGCCAAGACATGTTTTCATTTTGATGCAAACTACAGTAGTGTGATTTTATTTTACCCAATTAAAATATTGAAATATCCAATTGCTTCAGAAATGATGGAGTGAAAATACTCAATTACTAATTCCTAATCTGGAGCCCTGATTAAGTAAAGAAATAAACTCGGAGACGTAAAAATATTTGTTTGTATATTTATGTATATGTACATGTACAGTAGTATCTAAGCCAGACAAGCATGTAACCATTATATGTTTCATTCAAATTTATATCTGATTGTAATGTCTGTTCATGATTGCATAACATACAAACATATCTTTGAGTCCTTGTATATACATGAAGGACAGTGAAATTTTGCTACAGTTAAGTTTTTGTGATGCTTACTTTAGGCTAGCACATGATCATGTTACGGTCAAATGCCTCGGCAGGCGCAACACAGCTTCCGTGGCGGAATTCTTGTTTAATTATTTATACTAATTAAATGCGTCACCTGAAAAAAAAGATTTTAAGGAAACACAGTTATCGCCCCTGATATCAGTGTGGAAATTTACGTCTTGATATAAAATGTATAATAATGTGGTGAATGAACACGACGGCATAAATTAACGGTAATGATTCCTCCTTATAGGAATCACGATTTGCCTGGTTTAGCCCTCAGGTACGTTTTTATCTTTGGCTCTTTTGTTACCTGGGGGTTGAATTGGGTTACTGCTCATTGTATAAGTAGTAAGGTTATTACTGATCCTACTGCTTTTGGGAGGGGGCCAAGTGATTCTGTTGTGGCGAGGACTTGTCATCAGATCAAGATTATTCTAATTTCAGGGCTGAATATATAGTTGTTTTATTGTAAATATTCAGTTCTGATTATGGGATTCACCCCCCTCCCCCCGCCCCCCCACCCCCCCCGCCCCCCGCCCCCCCCCCCCCCCCACGACCCCCCCCCCCCCCCCCCATTTTTACAGGTAATATATGGGATTTTCAGGGCTTACTATATTTTTTTTCTCGATGTAAATATTCCGTTCTGATTTTGGGATTTCCCCCTCCCCCCCCCCCCCCTCCCCCCCCCCCCCCCAATGCACCAGGTTAAAAATAAAACAGGATCGAACCCGTTTGCCCGGCCTTACATGATCTTAGCTGTTGATAGGCCATTAAACACCAATAAACAAACATAAAACAACATCATGCATGTGTATATCACATCGTTGAAAAAGAAACTAATTTTATTGTCAATGAAGGTATTTCCTTTCCGATGCTTGGCAACAGTTTTCTGTTTTAAATTATGCGTGAAGCTATAGTTTATGCATTGTCGTCACGAGACGGTGCCTTTGCCGCGTGTCCGAGCATACTCACACATGTAAATACATGAGAAAATAAGTGTTTACTTCCGTTATGCAAATTAGGAGTGGGTGGCAGGTGGGAGCATGCGATGGGTAATTTAATGATCGGCATTCATCCTTACCGGAATCCCGAACGGAGACCCGGTTTGGCCCTCCATACGTCTTTGGCATTCTTGTATGTGAGGGTGAAATCTGGTTATACCCCTTGTATGAGTAATAATAAGAGTAATAATTATCCCTAATCGTATTACTTTTAGATTCTGTTCTGATTTTGGGATTTTCCCTCAATGCAGCAGATTAAAACGGGATAGAACCCGTTGGCCCGGCCTTACGTGACCGTAGCTGTTGATAGGTCGTTGAACACAAATAAACAAACAAACAAACTCACTGCAGGATGGATACAGAGCAAGTGCATAAACTAAAGATGGAGTTTCGTTCTCCACAGGGTGAAAATGTACTGGAAAAAGAAACATGTGTATATAGTACTTTTTCATAGCCATCGGACATTGTCCATTATGTAGAAAAGTTATTTTTTTATATTATATACATGTATTAACCCTTAGACCGCTACTCACAATAATTGTCGTCTGCTGTTGCTTTTATATCTTGCCTTATTTCTCAATAAAAACATGTTTTAACAGCACTTCAGAATCATTTCCAATGGAAATGATTCTGAAGTGCTGTCAAAGCATGTTGTAAATTATTCTAAAGTTCTGTCAAAGCATGTTTTTGATGATAAAAATGGAAAATAGAAAATAAACAGCAGACGACAAAAAAATTAAGATAGCGGTCTAAGAGTTAATTAATTGTAAAGTAGATGTCGTTGAGTACACTGTTTTCGTCCATTACCCGCTGGTTACCTTCTTTAAGATCAGGGGCCTGTTTCACTAAACTTCATATGACTAAAATGTTCATAAGTGCAAATTTAGGATCGTCTGGAAATTTACATTTATTGAACATAGGCTGCATATTCAACCCATGTTCAATAAATGTAAATCCAATAATTGTTTACGTTACTGTGAAATTTACAGACTATCATAATTTTGCACTTACGAACATTTTAGTCGTGTGAAGTTTAGTGAAACGGCGGGCGGGCCCCTGTTTAGTTAGCTGCCAGCCGATATGTTTCCTTGTTATATCCATATTCAATAAAGCAATAAATTAAATAGTGTTGTTCCAACAATTCACTTTCTGTTAATACATTGCATTGCATTAATATGCAAGTTGTGATTTAAGTGGAGGGTTGGTAGAACAATATTTTGTGACTATCAAATCAAAGACATAAGGCCCGTTTATTCAGTCATGATCGCAGCTCAGTAGCCGACTTCATCAAAATTGCAAAGTATACTTTATATCTAGCAAAGTATACTTTGAGGGAGTAATCATTATTTTCCCGAAATGCATTATTTCATATAGAACTAACGACTGCGTATATTTGATGATTAAAAGTATGCAGAAATATTATACTGAATTTATTACATTATCACAGCCAAAATGGCTGTGATAATGTAATAAATTCAGTATAATAAAAATTAATAAATTCATCCTAAAATTGAAAATTTCTCCCTCAAAGTATACTTTGCTAGATAAGTATACTTTGCAATGTTGGTGAAATAGGCTACATATGCTATGGCCACACATCATAAGCCCTGTATTACAATCACAAAATATACTTCTGCCCACTGACGATTTAAATCAGAACTGGCATTTTTAATGTAGTCTCTCATACAGCAGGAATCACGATTTGCCTGGTTTGGCCCTCAGGTACGTGTTTAACAGTATAGATCAATATCCGGGACGGTGCTTATATAACCTAATAGTGGGTGGTTGGTCGTGCGAACGTGACGGCGTATATTAACGGTAGGGGTTCCTCCTGATAGGAACCACGCTATGCCTGGTTTGGCTCTCGTGTACGTTTTTATTTTTGTCTCTTTTGTTACCTGCGAGTTGAATTGGGTTATTGCCCATTATAAAAGTAGTAAGATTATTACTGATCCTACTGCTTTTGGGAGGGGGCCAAGTGATTCTGGTGTGTCGAAGACCTGGCATCAGATCAGGATTATTCTGATTTCAGGGCTGAATATATAGTGGGTTTTTTTCTCATTGTAAATATTCAGTTCTGATTTTGGGATTTCCCCCCATCTCTACAGGTAATATATGGGATTTAGTACTAAACTCATTGACCGGGCCTTAAATAACATTTCCGAATATGTACCTGAAATCATGCAGTTTCATTGGCCGAGTCCGAGCTGAAACATCTCAGTCTCGACCAATCAGAATTCCTGATTTCGAACATTAGAATGGAGTATGTTCTCGACAAGTTTGTTTAACTATGAACCCAAGTTACAGAAATATGCTACGCCAGAAGCTACATGTAGACTGTTCACAAATACCACAAATCCCTCCTCCCAACACTTATATTAGTCACAATGATATAACAGGTGCGTGCTATTGTAAATATTTAACGAGACTGATATGATCTAAGTTCACAACCCAGATTCGACCTTGGCTGTCCAATGAGATTGCTTCTGGTCTGAATAACCCATCGTCCACTGTAGCTATCCTCCTCAGTAGTCGCCCCTCATGGTCCAGCAACAGTAGTCTATTCGCCCTCCTGTCTGCCACTACTAAGCGTCCATCGGCATTACGGCACATACCCGCCGTGCTTTTAGCCGCTGTTATTTCCTTCGTGGAGGCCCCATCCCGGCCCAGTATATGACACTTTCCGAGAATATCTGTGACGATGATATCGCCTCGTGACGTTTGGCAGATCCTACACAGACCCGTGTCTATTGCCACATGTATCTCCTTTATCATACTCCCTTTCATGTTGAATACAAACACCGTGCTTTGTTTTTTTACCTTGACCTTGGTAGACGCGTGCACCTTGCAGTCATTTCCACAGGTCAACACCGTCCTTCCGTCCTGTGATACGTGTAGCCCTCTCAAGAAGAAATCCGTACTGGCAAACTCGACTGGGTCTCCGTCCACACGCATGATTGAATTGCCGTTGTAGATTGTGCATAGAACCATTCCATCTGGACACGTGATCAGGTCATCAATTCCAAAATCCAACTTCTTTGTCTCGAATGTTTTACCGTTAACTCCTATTTTCTGGATGACGTTGTTGAACTCGTTGCACACCCAGGCCCTGCTGTCTGGCAATGTGGCGATCGCTCTAGTTGTGGTAACGTGTGCGCTACCCTTGAATACCTTCACAGTCTTGACGTCAACCAGCGACTGATTAGCCTCCGGTTTCACTTGACTCTCGTTCACTTGCCCCACCGTTTGTTTAATCGCGTCCATATCAAGCGAACCAGCGGAGTACGCGAACGATGTGAAGAACCAGAAATCTCGGTGAAACGTCTGGGAAGAATTGGTATCATCGAGGGACTTTATTAGTTGGTTAGTCATTTGTGTGACATCTGTGTCCGGTGCGGATCGTATGACGCCGGACACCGTACCCAGCAGATTGTCCAGGGACGATTGTTTCTGGATCACACCATCCGCAATATTTGTCAGCTTATCCACCTCATTGTCTCGCGCCGTTCTCAGCTTATTTATCAGTTCATTTGCGTATTCATCTAACTTATCTTTGATGAGACTCACTTGAGATTCTATCTCCCCTATGCTGTTTGTCGTGTTGGTGTTGATATGATCAATAAACTGCGTTACGCTGGATCTCTCATCTTCCAGTCGTTTGGACTTGGCTTTTGCTGTGTCCACAGCAATATTGAGTTGCTCACGGCATTCTGCTGCAACATTCTCTAACAGTTCTGTATCGTGATGTCCGTGACTTTCTCGAAGACAAATGTCACAAAATGTCTCGTTACAGTCATGACACAGGTGTCTCACATATTCCTTACGGTGCGTGTCACAACGCGTTGAATTGCGTTGAAATCCTTTCTGTGCACCCTTCTTACCACCACTTTGGCTTGCCAGTAAGTACTGCATTTCTTTAAATCCCTTCTCGTCAGATTTCGGAACAGAAATAACGGATTTGCACAATGGACACGAGAAGTGGCTACCATGTTTTGTTGTCTTGATGTGGGCGCCAAGGCATTTGGTGCAGTACGTATGATAACACGGCAGCATTCGTGGCTCTGTCGGTATCTTACTGCACAGGTGGCAGTGAATTTTGATGTCGCTGACGTCACTCATAGTGGCTATTATTACCAAACCCGCTTTGGTACGGTATTATATTGTTTTGGTTATTTCCCTCGCAGATCACGGATCCAACTACCGTAACCCTAACTAATTGATCACAATGTATGGTGAGAAACATGTATAAATATGAGGTATGCTCCAATAGTTAGGGTTTGTATGGCTATTCAGGGTCAGCAAAATAATTATGTATTGGGAAATCCCAAAACAACGGGTGTCCAAATATTTAGTGTTATTACGGTATTGTGTGTAATAAAACAGTTATTTCATGGTCATGCGGACATCTCTACGGAAGCCCATTAGGGCCACTTCACTTTTTTTTATCTTTTCTTGAATTTTCGATATCTTTTCTTGAATTTCAAGATACTTTCTTGAATTTTCGAGATCTTTTCTTTCTTGAACTTGAAAATTCTTTTCTTGAAAATTCAATATCTATTCAAGAATTCAAGATCTTTTCTTGAAAATTCAAGAAAATAACTAGAAAATTCAAGAAAATAACTAGAAAATTCAAGATTTCAAGTTGTTTTCTTGAATGTTCAAGTTGTTTTCTTGAATTTTCTAGATCTTTTCTTGAAAATTCAAGAAAAGATCTTGAAAATTCAAGAAAAGAACATTTTCAAGAAAAGATCTTGAAAATTCAAGAAAAGAACTTGAAAATTCAAGAAAAGATCTTGAATAAATGGAAATTAAAAAAAAGTGAAGTGGCCCTAATGGGCTTCTGTACATCTCCCACGTCGCTGTCAATGAAACATGTTACTATTGCCCTCAGTCTTGTGCAATAGTGTATTGGGACGTCCACAGCAAGTTGGGACAATCGCTTCGATTATTGTATACGTATTTTCGTTTCCCATTGAAACAAAAAGCAAAACAAGACGTGAATAATTTTTACATATTGATGTCTCGTGAGTTCATATTGGTCAGTGCCGGAACTACGTTTCATATCTCAAAATAATTCCATCAAAATCACCTTTGATTTATTTATTTTATTTGTACTTGTTGAAGTGTATATAAATTGCGAATGGTGTAAGTATGTAATAAAAACGTTATTTAATTTGTATGTGGATATATACCACTCGTTCCACCGCGAAACGATATTACCAGGGGGTGTGGGTGGGGGGGGGGGGCGTGTGAACGGTAAGCGACAGACTTAGGTTGGCGAATAGGTTTAGCGGTAGAGCAAATAGGGTAAAATGGAGTAAAAAGACGGCCATTTGCCACGAGGTATGTACATTTTCATTGTTGTATTAATATTTTAATTTAAAACACGAAGAAGCCATATAGCCTATGGCACGACAGAATATATCATAGATCTACGAATGCAGACACTTTGTTAAAAGATGCATTGACAAAAAAGTTATTGAAGGATTTGTGGTCTCTGTGTAAACAAACCATGCCGTTACGAATTTTGCAGACCTTTTCCGGTCGATTGTAATGAAAATACGGTCTATACCCCTGTATATAACCCATGTAGCCCACAATTGTCCACTATTTAACCATTTTTACGGGATTTCGCCATTCGCATACCTCTCACGTCCGTGAAAACGATGTGTAAGCACTCTAAAGGTCCGGCGGTGGGAAGCACATGCAATTACAAAGGTTTGTTGCAGGTTTGTTTGGCAAATTGTGTGGCAACGTATTAATAAATAGAGAATAGTAGGTTAGTGCCGTGAATGGGAAAAACTATCTGGCAAGGCTCAGGAAACGGGATGGGCGAGGCTCTGCCGAGCACATCCCGTTTCCGTGCCGCGCCAGATATTTTTTCCCATTCACGGCACTAACCTACTATTCTATTTATCCCGTCAACACCTACAAATGGCTGTAAAATGCAAAAAAATTGTATTGACTGGATATCAAAAATGTTTCACGGCACCGTGTTTAACGGCACATACACACTGTGTTGACGGGATAAGTATAGCTATATATATGTTCAAAGTATAGTTATATATGTTCATTGTTGATACAGTATTGTGTTCCCTGTGTCATTGATGGCCGATGGAGGTATACGCAATTCAGTCGAAAAGAAATCCCTAGCGGAACATTTCACCTGTACCCGTGTTGAGAATACTTTCTGAGCCGGTTTGGGTTCATTTTGCTTTAAAATAGTCAGTGGAAGTGACTTGCAGTTATAATGTAGTTTTATTTTTGGGACCGTACATCGCTGAATGTGGAGTACATTATTTGCCACGTTGAAGACCACCGTTGTACTCATACCATATATC